>CM034701.1:278459989-278472320 GCA_020142125.1 Phrynosoma platyrhinos
TTATTCTAGAAGCTGGGACTCGTGACAGGAGCTCACCCCATCATGCAGCACCCAGGCCATAAACTGCCAACATGCTGATCTTGCAATCAACAGAGTCAGCATCTTAACCACTTGAGCCACTACATCCCTTCATAACCCTGCCTTTTTGCCCTATGCACTTCCCAATCTATTGCCTTTCAATCTATTTTTAAATTATTTTCAACTGTGCAGTCACAGTAATTAAGTTAAAGAAAAAAACAACTGCTTGGGAATACCAAAGGAGAAGAGGGAGAGAAGGAGAAAAGCATAATCATACCCAGTCACACCACGTGACTGCCTACATAACAGAACTGCAGCAGGAGGAACTTATCACAGGTTCATCAATAGAAGAAAAGCATTGTATTTGGGAGAAACTGCCTGTTTTTGCCAATCAATTAAAAAAAGTACTTCAGGAATATATGGAAGACAAAACAGCTACAGGACAAACATGGATTATGTGATAAGGTACAGCCACAAATACTGCTATCCTACTGTAATTCCACTTTTGGTAGAATTACAACATTGTGTGCCTTGTGTGATGAAGTCCTAGGTTTAGACATGTAATAAAGGTATTTTGGAGCAGAATTAACCTCAGCTGAAAGCCATTTAAAGCTGCCCATTAGGAATGAGAACTATGTAAGACCTCTGGAGTGAAGGCAAAAATACATTGGCACATGCCAATCCAGGCATGTTCAAACCCCATCCATAAGGTCTGGCCAGCCATAGTTCCCCCAAATCCGGATGGTGGATGGTAGGTCTGTGTTGTCTGCAATCATCTTCCAATGACCATGGGGAAAATATGGTGGAAAGAACTTGCTTTTTCCCATTTTTAATGGCTGAACTCTTGTGACATCTCTTTTAATTGAGACAGATGGAATCTTTTCAGTTCTGGCATCCTGTCTGTGGAATTCCTTCCTCATAATATGTGCTACGTATATTGTGGTCTTTTCAGTGCAAGGTGAAAACTATTCTCCTTGACATTTTAATAATTAAATAATTATTTCCACATCTTTGCATTCTCATCTTGTTGTTGGAATGAATTTCCTTTTTAATCACTTCAGTGTTTATTCCCATTTGCTACTTTTATCATGGTTTTGTTCTCTTCTGTCTTCAGTCATGGCTTTATTGTCTTACTATTTCATTTTATATTTTAGCAGAATGTAAACCTTCCAGAGAACTTTGTTTAATGTGTGGAAGTGCAATAAAAAATGAAATACAAGACTACCTTAGACCTAGCCTAGATTTACCTAATCTGAGAGCATCTGCAAACCAAAGCAATCACTATCCCCTACCTTCTCAAAAGCCTTCCCCTCCCTGCAGGTTGTATCACAAGGGTAGGGGTAGTTATTCAGAAACAGACTTGATCTTCAAACTCAGATATAAGAGCCCCAGTTTGAGACTCTACATTATGATTCCTCAAAACAGACCACCATTTTCTTACCTGGGATAGAATAGGGATGGGGATTTTATCTGCAGTTTCATTCTTCTTAGAATTGTGTGATCATTTTCTTTGATCAAAACAGGAGCCAAAGTACATACTTTGGGGAAATTACATGCAAAAATGTATACATTTGGAAAAACTGCACTCCACATGTATGTATGTTTCAAGTTAAATTGCTGTCAGAAATGTGTTTCTTGAATGATGAATGATATTTCTTACTTTAGCATCTTTGTTTGAGTGTCTTTTTACTTATACTGCATTGCAACCAAGAGTTGGTTGGGGGAAGCATGGCTCCTCCAAATAAGAATTCAGACTCAATGACATTTTCTTCCATTTTCTGTGTTTACATTTCCTAGATAATTTGGAAATTTGGCCCTTTGGAAATTGTATTTATAAATGCTTAACTGAAGTTTTAAATTATTGTACTTTGCTCCCCTTTAGATACACCTCTATACAATGCTACAATTTTTTTTTATTTAGGTAGCTTTTTGTTTATTTTTACTACAATTTCTCTCTCTCTCCTTCTCTCTCTCTCTCTCCGTGTGTGTGTGTTATAATAAATGATCTACAAAGTAAAAAAAGTATTGGGGGAAATTGCATATAAGAGCAATGTATACACAATAAAATCATGTTTCTATTTCATTGTCTTTAAAAATGAAAGGTGTTCAAAAGCTGATGCAAAAAAAAAAAAAAAAAAAGAATGGACAAACATATTACCAAAACATATGACACAGATATGGACTGAAAACACTGAAACAAAAATGGATTCATTCATCACCAATGTTTAGTGCAATCTTCAGATATCACAGTCTTTAAAGCAGAGCAAAGCAAAGAAAGGTTTCACTTTCAGACTACAGATAGCTTCCCTTTCCCTTTCCCTTTCCCTATAGTTTCCTCTGCTTTAATTGTGATATCTCTTCTCCAAATATTGAAATAGCTCAGCCACATTTTTTAAAAAAATGTGGCATTATTCAATAAGGACTTATAATTAAGTTTTCATTTTCAAAGTGTATTTCCTAAAATAACTCTACAGTCTTTGCATTTTTTTCCTGTTCAGAAGCATTAATAATGAGATGTGTTATTTCCATTAAAAAAAAAACTACCTTATGCTAAAGGCCATTTTTCCTTTTTTCCCCTGGAATGTAGGCCAGTGTCCTGAGTATTGTTGCTAAGCAATTTAGCCATAGCAACCAACACAAACACACACACACACACACACACACACACAGATGCTGTGGTGTTATTTTTCCTTCCAGACAGGTTTTCGTGGTGAAAAAGATATGCTCGAGACAATGCTGTCAAAACAGGTGCAGGATTTTTTGCATGTGTGAGAGAGATGTCAAATATCTTACTTTTCAAAGATTATGTTGTGCAAAAGAATGCTAAGCGTGGAGGTAGAGAGGTTTTGTCTAAGCTATGCATGGCTTGCTCTCCCTTTCTCTCTTCTGATGCACAGGTAGGAAGGAGACTTTCACCTTGTGGAAAGGAAATTGTCCAGTCTTTGAGGTGTATCTTTATTACACACAGAGAGAGAATCAGCACAGTTGCTTAGATCTTTGAGGACACTGGTTACACATATCACGACAAGTGATGTGTTAACTAAACAAGGTGCTCTTGTTGCAGCTCCATTTCTGAATACATAAAATAGTGTTTTGTAAATAACATCTGACTAGCCATGTCCCTTATACACACACACACACACACACACACACACACACCCACACACACACCAGCTTAAGGAAACTGAAAGGAATGAGTGGTCAGAGGAAGAAACATGAAGTTACTTTTGATGATATTTGTGCAAAAACTGGTGACTAATTTCAACAGTATGAAACCCAGGGGAAACTAGGATCTGGAATAAGCTGAGACACTACCTGATTTTAGGGAGGATATAGCACTACTTTAGTAATTATAAATGGAAGCTGTTCAGCTGACCAAGGGTGAGAGAGGATCCCATTGCAAGGCTTTGCAAACTGGAAATGATTTTACTGAGTCAGGAAGTAAAGACTCTTTCTCCCTTTCCATCCAAATTAGATTTTTGCAGTTCCAGGGAGGAGTAAATACAAAGTAATAATAATACTTGTGAGAACACACACTTTTGGCTGGCCATGAGAACAGCAGTGTCAAGACCATATATCTGAATGTAGTAAACCCCAAAACCTTTCCCCTTCCATTATTGGGAAACAAGCATAATTTTGGGGAATTTATAATTAGCTCACATATTGCAAGAGTGAAGCTCCCAACGTGACTTCACAAGATCTAACCAAATGTCTACGGGAGTCCTAAGAATCTGGCAGGGAAAGGCGCTGAGACAGACCAAACTCCAATTAAACTCTGAAATATTTATTAACACAATAAGCAAACATCCAAATAAGGCACACTCACACACACACTAGAAGGATAAGTGGGAGACAGCGAGAGTGGGGGAGACACAAAGGGAAACCAGGATAGAGAGGGGTATACTTATGCCCGAGAGACTCCTCAGGACTTCTCGCGGTGAATGCAGATGGATCCAGTGAAAGGGGCACAACCTACAAGAGAAAGGGGTCACAGAAACTATCTCAGAGCACAGACCAACAAAGATTCAGCATGCACTTCCAAGGTAGCACATGGTCTGCTAAAATCCAGGGTTTTTTAAGGGAGATTTCTGCCTTCTGGCCATGAGTCAAACAATAGGAGAACAAAGGCTTGATGGGTTTAACATTGTTTACCTAAGTCTGGGCATAGTCTAAACCAGGGGTAGGCAACCTTTCCCCTTTAAGGGCCGAGGGACTTCAGCTCCCAGAATCCCAGGAGCTATTGGCCAACATGGGACTATTGGCCAACATGGCTGAGGCTTCTGGGAGCTGAAGTCCCTCGGCCCTTAAAGGGGAAAGGTTGCCTACCCCTGCACTAACACCATCTCCTTGATCAAGGTAAAGGTATTCCCTGTTCATAAGGTTGTCAAGTCATGTCTGACCATAGGGGGCAGTGCTCATCTCCATTACTAAGCCAAAGAGCCAGCGTTGTCAGAGACTACTCTGTGATCATGTGGCCAGCATGATTACACAGAGCACTGTTTACCTTCCCACCAAAGTGGTAGCTATTTTTCTACTTGTATTTTCATGCTTTCAAACTGCTAGGTTGACAGAAGCTGGGACTCATCACAGGAGCTCACACCATCATGCAGCACCTGGTCCTTGAACTGTAGAGTTGCCAGTCTTTCAATCAACAGATTCAGCATCTTAGCCACTTGAGCCACTGCATTCCCTCCTTGATCTATTTCTGCCAAATAGAATAGGACTGGAAACAGGTTAGAATGCTTCCTTTTAGGATCTATTAAGGTTGAACAGAATAATCTCCTTGATCAAGCACAACTTGGAGAAGGAGGATCTTGTGTGGGTGGTTATGCTGTTAACAGTTGTTCCATGTCTTGTTTTTTTTCCCCATCCTGGCTAAATGTGGGAAGATTAATAATTCCTGTATCAGCTGAGACTTACCACATTACCGCTCTACATTCTTATAGTGCTACTATTCCACTATTACTGCTCTTTCTGCCTTTTGTTGCATTCTGAGCCTTGTAGTTCAGTGAGGCATAAGAGCTCTCTGGGTGAGAATTCTAAATGCCCCTCCCTCAACTGCAAATTCCAAAATGCATCAGGAGGCAGCCAGAACAGTTAAAGTGGAATAGCAGTCCTATAAGAGTGTACTGCAGTAATCTACTTAAAATCCAACATTGCAATCATGACTTGTTTTCCTCCTTCATGCAGCCTTCTACAATGCCTGGAAACCTGTTCTCGTGGATTTCCTAGCCCTCTGGAATAGATTTGAGGGTATAGGGGAGCAGCACAATAAAATAAAGTATCCTAACTCCACTGATGGAAGCAGGTCTCTCAGCCCTGTAACAGATGGGACAAAGAGAGAGGCTTCTAGCCACTTCAGGGGCATGGTGTGCAGACAACGCTGCCTAAGATGGCCTGAAGCCACCAGCAAAAGGAGTGGCAAAAAAACTGCTCCTTGCCAACAGCTTATTTGGGACTACTGCCGTGGCCCTCTTCGGAAACAGGCTGTCTGGTCACTGCAGTCCCAGGCCAATTGGGACCAATTATGGCTGGAGTGTTCAAAGTCCATTCCAAGCTGCCCGTTTGCTTCACACCTCAGTGAAACAACTCCATTGGATCCTGTTATCATCCATTTAAGGTCACTTGCCTCCACAGGAATTACATCTGTGGTGAATAAGGAAATCTGCTGAGTGAGGTGATTCATTACCATTTATTTTCCTTCAATTATGGGCAGCTTCTTACATAGACTTGCCATTGTTTTATACTATTATTATTATTTTGAATTCATTTATTTATTAAATGTTATTGATAAAAATAATAATAGTAATCTGTACTATAATAATCTCAGTTTGCTTGTATCTTTGCTTTGCATGATTTGTGTCCATGTGTCAGTTTTACAAGCAGGATTTCTGAAGGGAGGAGCTTGCACATATACAGCTTCATATGCACACAAGCTTCCTGCTCAGATCTCCAGATGAACATATAGATATCAGAAGAGCAAAGCTGGTGTACATGTTGACACTCAGGTTGATGCAGGTTGGGATGATTGTCTTCCCACTTCATGCATTGAGAAGCAGTTTCTTGAAATAGTTCAGAAGTGTAGAATGGTTTCTGAAATCCTGAGCACCTTCTTAGCTGTGTTGTAAGTATGTTGTTAGGGATCAGCCATGGTCTCACTTAAGAAGACAGGATGGATCACCACAGTGGATCTTGCCAAAGATTTTCAAGAGTGAGACACAATGCTTGTTAGTCTGTGCTTTTCACAATTTGTGCAAAAATGTGTATAGCAGATTTTTCTGTTTGTGAAGGTGTGTGTGTGTGAGAGTGAGAAGGAAAGATAGTAAGCAAACCAAAAAAGGCACAAGCAACCCATCTGATTATTCTGTGTTATAATAGTCTATGAAACAAGGCATGAACTAACATTTTACATTCTGCACATTTCTAAGCAACCTCTCCACAAGACCATTCTACCCGCCCCCGCCCCCCACAAATTCTAGAAATGTGCAAAGGTCAGTCTCACACATACACAAATTCTATCCAAGACTGAAAAAAATCTCACTGTCTCATGGCAAGGTAAAAGATAAAAACATTTTTTCATTTAGTACATGAAGACATGCCTGGTCATGATTTACATCCCTTCTGGTGCTCCACCAGTAATAATAATAATAATAATAATAATAATATTTTATATCCTGCCTTTTGCCTAAGCAATCAAGGTGGCTTACAAATATAAAATAGAGATTAAAAACATATATTACAATAAACATAAGATTAAAACAACATAAGGAAGGGAAGGTATTTCAGGTTGGAATTAAAATAAATACTTGTAGAAAATGAAATAGGAATTACCTGTTTCACCATTTCAAATGGATTTTTGATTTTAGCATTTTGAAAAGACAGCTATGGAGCATACTTGAAACAAAATTTTAACTTTCCATAAAATTGAAGGCAAGAGTATAATTAGAAGACCATGTACCCTTTGGAATGTATAATACCAATATTTCCAAATGCTGAGGAAACACTTTTTTTTTCTTTGATGCGAGCAAAGTTGAATTCTCAAGAATGATTAAAGAATCTCTCTTGTATCCTGCCATACTTATTTCAGCTAAAGTGAGAACCACTATACATATTTGGTGTTTTGCTTATGTGATTTTTTTTCGTAAAGTGTGCCATTGAAAAATTATTTTTGTGTAAAACAAAAATGTTGACAAAATGAATACAATGAAGAAATACTCATTATCATCACCTTTTGCCATTTAACCATATTAATCTGTACATTAACTAGTCTGCAATAAAGATACAATTCGATAAGGCCCTTTTCATATTTATGGACATTTTGTACTTTTTTATTTGCATTTAAAAGAAGTTCAGAATCACATGGAGACAAGCATGTGGGCTAAAAAAGAAATAGAACAAGGTAGAGAGGATAGGGTTGAAAACACAGCTTTAAGTTGCAATCAAATGCAGCAAAGACCTCATCCATTGCTGTTAAGCTTCCTGAATAAAATATGAGGACATTTAGTTCCATACCTATCTATTTCTCCATAAGCCAAAGATCTGAGAGGTGTGAGTGGGGTAGAATCTGCAGAAAATTTCTAAATAAGCCATACAGTATCTGTGAAGACATAAACAAAATAGCCAGCAGTGACAGTGTTTGGTTTTTATGTAGCTGAACCATGTACAAATACAAGGCAAAGCAAATGTCAGCTCCTCATTTGCAAATTAAGATATAAAGGCAATGCCTATGACAGTACATGCAACAGTTCATATTTGACGTTTGGCACTGCAAACTGACAGTCACAGAGGAACTACAGTAGTCTAATCCTTCCTTCTCTGCCTTCCAACAACTGGGCTAGGGGATGGAATTTAATAAATATGTGGATGAAGGAAAGGCTGCAAAAGCTGGGCATATGGTGCATGGCTGCAAGAATTCATCTTTGGAGAAAATTAACTAGGTGATGATATACAATGTGTGCCATTAACAAGAGCATTCAAATCATTCCTAGTCTTAAGTATAATTTTAAGCCGCTTATCAGATTTTCATTTCTGAATCTATTCAGTTGTCAGGCTTACATCCCAGCCCTTTATTGAAGCTCACTCGGGAATCCAAACCTTCTAATTTTCTATACAGATTCATTTCAGAATCAATTAGAGCTGGTGGCAGCCCTGTCCCTGTGTGCTAAAGGGATTAACTGGCCACTTGCTTAGCTGAAGTTGCTTTTGAGTTGTACATTCAACCTTCTATCACAAGTAAGATTGCCTCCCCCCCCCCCGCCCACCGCTTTTCCCTGCAGAGGCCTCCAAGGCAACTGAACCACTGAAATCAACAGATGGCCTATAATTGCTGGAACAGTCTACAGTTTTGTCAAGGAGGTGAAAGTGATATTTCTCTTTCCCCCAGACTTATCGTATTTGGTTGCTGCCTGTCTGGACTTCATAAGCAAATAGGGAAATCAACCCATAGAAGCCTGTCCCAGTCCATTGGGAATGAATGTTCTCTTACAGTCAAGCCAACACCAGTGCTTCAAAGGTTTTCTCTTCTGCATTCTCAGTCTGCACTAAAACTTTTTAAAAAAAAATCAAAAGGCTGCTTCTGACTTTCAAAAATCCTTTCAAACCATGGATTATCCCATGATGTGTTAATTGTCACAGACAGTTTGCTCTGACTTCAACAGATACTTTTGTTTTCCAAAAAGGCTTCCAAGCATGAAGCCATTTTTAACAGTTGCCCAAAGGCGCTTATAGATATCTGAGGTTTCATAACAGATTGCTGAAAAATAATAGTGACATGTTGTGCCCCACATTTTGGAAGTAAATCCTAGGACCTGGTATGTTACAATATGTGAAATGAAAGGGATTTCCTTCCCCCCATAAGATTCTCTAAATCAGGCCTGCACAATTGGTGGCCCTCAGTCAAATGCAATCAAAGAAACCAGCCATGGATTTTGGCTTGTCAGCTGCTTGATTGCAAAAACAGTTCTATTAAGCTCTTGGCACCCATCATACATGGTTGGTGGGCTGTATTTGATCCATTGTTTGGACCACAAATATACAGGCTTCTCTTAAATAGTAAAATTCTGTAGCTGTGTGAACACTCTTGCCACGTTTCAATTTGAGAGAAATCTTTCTCCTTTTCATTGTGCTACATTTTACCACTGAATAATTTTATTCTTTCCTTACAGAGTCTGATACCCACTGGAAGCATTGTGTTGCATTGTTAACATGTTCTTATTTCACCAAATCATTATTTTTATGGCATCGGCAATTTAATACTTAGAAATTTACAGACTTCCATCCCTATATAATAGGGAGCATATGAATTCTGTTAGTTTAGCATAGTAGCATAATGGCCCACTGTATTAACAGTTACCCTTTCTCCTTGTTTATGGAAGAAGTAATCAGTGGCATCAGTAAGGGGGGAATGGGTAGAAGGTTGGCAGCCCCCACAGCTTCTTGACTCCATACCTGCCATAGCACTCTAGAAACTGTAACTGGGATTATAGATACCTGAGAACCAACAGCCTTTTACTGTTGTCCCCACTGCTACTGCCAGCACTGACTATTCTTTCCTTCCCTAACTGGAGTTTTGACTTTAGCCTCTTCTGGCCAGCTGCAGATGCTGCAGATACCTTCATCTCTGTTGGTGTACTTACATTGGCAGAGGATCCAATAGGATCTCTGCCTATGTATGCAAACACTTGTTATTTGCTGCCTTGCTCAGGTCTTGCAAACTCAGGGTCATGGCTTGCCGATATAAATATATTTAAACTTGATATCTGCACTTGGTCTTTGCAACTAGTTTGGCCAAATTCCAAACAAAATTGGGTTCATTTGAAATTATTGGACCATGTCCGTGTCAGATTTTGATGTCAGAATGGTTGTGGTCTGAAGTGATGTAGACCAATCTGAAGACTAGGGGGCTATGCAGACAGGCAGGATAAGGTGACCTGAAGTTGCCTTTTCCCAAACTGCAGCAACCACATCACCTGCCCTGAGGATGCTCTAAGTGGGGGTGGAGTAACCACACTGGGGGCCATTAATGCAGCTTTTCTGAGGCTGCAGTGAAGCCTCAGTTCCTGCACTACCGGTTCCGAGATTTCCCTAAATGGGAATAGAGGAACCCCATGGGCTGGCAGCGGCAGCTTTAATTTTTTTTTTCATGGTCTCTGAGGCACATGCACACGTGCTCAGGCACAACAAGGCCCCTTTAACAGAAATGTTGGTATTGCTAAGGACCTGCACACTGTGCACTGTAGAGAAATCATGGATGCCATGGCAATTGAGTGGTCCGAACTGGTAGTCAGCCTGCAATGCACGGCCACAGGAGCCTCCACCATGGTTCCTGCTGCAAGTGCATTCATGCAAGACTGCAGTGATTACTTCGAGGACCCAGAAGTGAGACCTGGTAGAGCAGGTGCCACAAGACACATCTCACGGTGTATTGCCGCCACCGCCTCTCTGATGCCACCCATGAGAGCCCCACGCCACTGGTGGATATTCCCCAGAAGCACCGACTGGTGGGACGGGTTCATCACATACATTTGGTCTGATGAGCAATGGAGGATGTTCTTCCAAATGCCCCATGCCCTCTTCCACAAGATAGTAAAAGTACTGCATCCACAAATGGAGCAGACAGACACCATGATGAGGAAGGACATCCTGGTAGAGAAGAAGGGCACCTCACCCACAGAGCCAGCTACAAGCAGGCATCAGAGCAGTTTGGGGGTGGGCACACCATTGTGGGGGAAGTGTTGGTGGAGTTCGCCCTCACCATGGAGAAGCTGCTGCTGTCACAGAAAGTGTACCTGGGGGATGCCATTCAGGTAAGGACAGTCGCACACACTTGTCACATTTCCCTCTTGCGCAGTGTGGCTCCTACTGTATAGATTTGGCTGCTAGGGCTGTTGAACCTGTGCAGGTACACCTACTACGTCATGACCTGGCATACAGTGTGACTCCTACTGTATAAAATTGGCTGCTAGGGCCATTGAACCTGTCCAGGTACACCTACTATGTCTTGACCTGGCATACAGTGTGGCTCCTACTGTATAGAATTGGCTGCTAGGGCCATTGAACCTATGCAGGTATGCTAAAAAATGCCATCATTTGGCAAATGCCGTGACTTTTTATCATTTATTCTCCGCTTCTCCCCCTTCTTGTCACCCACAGATCATGCAAGGATTCATTGACCTTGGCTTCCCCCAAGTAGTGGGTGCCATAGACGGGTACCATTGTCTGATCATGCCACCATTGGGGAGGAGGAACAAGTTTGTCAACCAAAAGGACAGCTACTCTGTCATCCTCCAGGGTACATTGGATCATCGAGGACAGTTTGTGGATTTGGAATTGGGCTGGGCTGGATCGACTCACAACACGAGGGTGGCAAGGAATTCCATCATCTTTCAGGCCATGGAGGCCGGCATCTACGTGCCAGGGAACCCCACCGTCACCCTGAGGGGCCAGCAGATTGCCCCCTCCTGCTTGCTGACAGTGCCTACCCCATTCAGAAGTGACTCATGAAGCCCTACCATGACACCATCAATGCCAGACAGAAAGGATTCAACAGGAAGCTGAATCGCGCCAGGAATGTGGTGGAAAGGACCTTTGGGTGGCTGAAGGCTCAATGAAGGTGCCTCATTGCCCCATTCCTTGTGGCAGAGGAGAATGTCATCCCCATCACCACCTCATATGTCATCCTCCACAACATCTGGGAGACCAAGGGAAGGGATGAAGGAGGGTGCTACAGGTGCCACTTTGTGCTGCCCACCCTGGGGGCACCCATGAAGGATAATGACCTTGTGAGGCAGAGAGAAGGGGAGGCTGCGAGGGAGACCCTGGCACAGTTCTTTGAGACCAGGAGGATCTGAAGTATCCCCCTCCCCTCCATCTGTGAGGCTAGAGTACTACTGTACTATGCCATGATAATAAGAACCTGAACACAACATTTCCTATTATCCAAACTCTGTGTATGGCTAGCATTTATGTAGGACACTACTGCACTATGGCATGATAATAAGCACCTCAATAAACATCTCCTATTATCCACACTCTGTGTATGGCTAGCATTTATGTAGGACACTACTGCGCTATGCCAAGATGAGATCCTATTATCCCCACTCTGTGTATGGATAGCATTCCTGCTTTTATGCAGTTATCCTTGAACATGAGCCTAAGGGAGTCACACACAGACACACAGAGACACACACACAAAAGGGCATGGGAGGGGGGTCACCTGGCACTAGATTTCCTGGCAATAGAAAGATACAGTGCAAAAAATCACCACCTGTAATCTCTGACAATGTTGCAAAATTCCCAACAATCAGCTTTCCTA
>CM034701.1:278535170-278547496 GCA_020142125.1 Phrynosoma platyrhinos
GGGGGGGGCAGGGATGTGTGCTGGAAGATGGTAAGTAGGAGATGCTCCCAAATCATACCTTGTCCACCTCACCACAGAATGAAAGCAAGGAGACTGAGGCCAAACTGCTTTGAAAAAGAAGATGTCAAAGTCCAGCCCCCGAATGCCATCCTATGACCTCATATAAGTGCCTGTGCTCTCTCCCATCCTACCCAACAATCTCCCAAGGAAAGACACAATAGTTAGTAATGAATAATTAGAATCAGCCTTAAATGACCAAATATGTGAATGAAATGCATTTAAATGCCACCATCTAGTAAACTGAATCTGCTGATCATTGATGATAATTCCTGCCAGTGAAGGAACAGAATTTGGCCACATTTACCTAAACTGCTCATATTTCCACTAAAGATACTAGACCCACTTGGGAACAATGTATTTAGGATTTTTAGAAAGCAACTGGTTCAGCCTACCAACAATATAATTATATTATTCAGAATTATTTATGACATGAAAAATTAATCTCTTTGTTTTGGATTCAGTGAAACAAGTTGCAAGACAATCCGTCACTCATGTAGAATAATGCAAAATTGTTCATGAAGCATGGGATTCCAAAAAATCAAAATCAAAGGAAGGATCCAAAATTATTTGGTTGTTTCCATTGCCCTGAATATAAGCCTCTATCAGCACATTTGGGTCAGCTAAGGGCTGATGCAGATGACCCCTAAGGGTGGGAGCGACAGATCGGGGCTGCAGCAACCACACACCATGACCCCGATCCTTCTTTTTGGGGCAGCAAACAGTCGGCCTTAGAACTGCTGCCGCAGCTCTTTTACACCCCTTTGGCGCAGTGTGACAACAGTGTTGGGATGGAGTCAGGGTAGCCAGTGTGCAGTCACTCTGCCCCAACTCCACTCCCAGGCCTGTCCTTTAGGCTGATCTGCATCAGCCCTAAGTTAACACCATGCTCATTGGCCTCTTTAGAGTGTGTATGTCGATGGATTCCAGCCCTCTAAATTTCATAGGGTTTTCATAGGCAAGGAGTTGTCAGAAGTTCCTTTTTCAGTTACTTCTTCCAAAATATAGCCTACAGCTATATTGTTGGTATTTGTTGGTGGTTTCCCATCCAAGTACTCACCAGGGCTGACCCTGATTAGCTTCCAAGATCAGACAGGATCTGGTACCTTTAGGGTATTTAGGAAGATCTTTATAGTATTAATGCTTAATATTTATTGCTGTGATTCTCCAATCTTTTTTTCTTTTTATGATTGTGTGTAATGGCCCAGATTTCTTAATTAATTCACTCTTAAGGAGTGCTGAATGAATCCAAGATTGACACAACTAAAGAGAGGCTATTAGATGGAGTACTGCTATTAAAGAGCTTAGAGGTTTTATCTGGGTGGAAGACAATACAGTTGCTATTTCCTCATGCCCAGAGCTAAGGACTAGCTTTCCCAGTAAGTGGCATTTCATAAGGGGCACTGCTTTTGCGAACACAGCAGAATTCTCGTTCCCTGCACTGCTGTGAGCAAGTTGCTGTCTTGAGGCCTAACTTTGATGCTATGAGGATAAATTACTAGGAAACTTTCCACAGCACAGAAGGTTATTCTATATGACCTTCAGATGTATCCCAGTAGTAAGAGTACAGCAATTCTATATTGTTTTCCCCTCCAATTATTTCACAAGTGCTTACTTAAAGTGTCATTTATGAATCTCAACAATTTAGCATTTATGATTTCCAAAAAGCAACCTCTCTTAACTTTCTTTGAATGCTTACCTACATGATGCACATCCTACTTAACTTCATTCTAATTTTGACAAGCTAATCACAATTCTGAGTGCCTGTTAGATTTCATTTAGTATCTTGCTTTTGTTCTTAATAGGCTCAGTTTTTCCATGCAATACATTCTTCCTCCTGCTGTTTCTATGAAAAATAAATTTGACCATTAGAAGCCAGTAGCCCCTACCAAAACTTGCTGGAGGTATGGTGTTTGATTTACTGTAGCAGTAGACTACAGTGATTATATTTCAAAGAATAAAACCTACCTTTAAAAATTATATTTTACAGGCTCACTTATCATCCTTAAACTTGCAAGCCTTGCACAATTTTAAAGAGAACTGGCACTTCTTAATACAGATGAAAAATCACTGGATCTTTGTTAGCAGCAGCAATTTTTTAAAATATTTTTTTAAAAAACCCAAAATGTTAATTACAAGTTTCTAGCTCAAATGCCACTAATACTTTAAATTAAAAACTGTAGAAATGGAAACAGATCCCAATCTCCTCTGTATGATTACTTGGCTATCACTCTGAAGTAAGGACTTCAGTCTTAGACTCCACATGAGCATTGCACATTTTTTGCTGAAATGTCACTCTTAACATTTCTCTTTGCTGTTGTGCTTTGGTCTAATGCTGGAGTCAGCTAACAGAGAGCCACAGGTTAGTCATTAAAAGCTTACTACATTACAATCATCATTGAACACAACCACTGCAATGCTGTGTTTAGGCTGCCATTTTGAACCATGTGATTGAGATTAAAGGAAACAGTATAGTACTCCTCTCAGAAATCCAGATAATCAAAAGAAGAGGAAAACTAGGCTGCTGAGGATGTCTTTCTGTCAGAACCAGAAAGCCCAACTCTAAATGTATCAAGAAAAGAGTCTTGGTTAAAAAAGAAAATGAAAGAACTTTATTGAATACAAAAAGATTGAAGTTCCCAGTTATGCCTTTAAGTTGAAATGCCCAAACATAGCATCAACATCACATTAAAACCCTATAATCTCAAACTCTCCCCCTGCCAATTGATGCACAAAACTACATTCCCTCCATTAATTCTAACAGTCCCACTATCACCCATCTACCCCCCCCCTTAGCTACATGCCAAGTACTACCAAGCTATAAGCTCCCAAAGGCGGGGGGGAAGGGGGGGACCATACATTCCATTCCCTAGCTGAACCAGACAATCCAAGACTTTGCAGCTATACCACTGCAGCCCATCCTCTCTCCTTTATAATCCATACCCATAGCCAGCCCCAATATAATACTGAACCCCAATATAATATCAAACCCATAGCAATACTAATAACCAAATAAAACATATGGCAGAACCCACAGGGATCTGACAACCCATCACCCTGAAATCAGCCTCCTCCTCCATCCACCCACCCATTTGTTAGGATAGGAATCATGGAACCAATGTAGGGGCATCAATATGCTGTGCATACACCCATTCATTTTTGGATTTGTGAAAATGTTTCCACTAAATCAAGTACTACAATTTGCACTGATGTATCCTAGAGTCCAATATTTTAGCAAATTTGAAATGTTGTTCCCCCTCAACCACTAACAGCTGTAGAGGGGTTTCTGTTCAATTCTTCAGGAGTCTGTCATCAAAACTGGCTTCAAAAGGCTAAAATGGAAAACAGGATGCAAATGTTTATAAGGGGCTGTACAGACCAGCCACAAGAGCCTGCCTGGCGGTGGAGTCAGGGCGTGGTGACTGCACGCCTGCCATCCTGACTCCGCCCCCATGTTGTCCTCACATCGCCCACCCAAACAGATGGCGGGTGGCATCAGGGCGCTCCCTTGACACAGCATCCATACACACTGCACCAAAGGAACAGTGATGGCAAGGGTGGCTTTTTGCCACTCTAAAAAGGAGCGGCATTTACCAGCTCTTTTTAGAGTGACAAAGTGCCGGATCAGGACCGTGGCTTAGGGGACATCTGTTGAGCCCCTAAGTCTTATGCAATTCAAGTTCAGTGGTCACTTCATATATGAGTCTTTTTTTTTTTATCACAAATGGCCCCACATTTAGGGCCCAATTTCTTAGCAGCCTGCCTAGTTTTCAAATGCTTAGTGGACAAATAAACCTTGCAGCCTGCCTCTAAGTCCCATTCCTTGCTCCTCTTGAGATCAGCAATCCTTTTCTAATCCTTTTGTTTGCCTCTCCAAGGACAGTCACACTTGGAGGCCAAGTCTCTCTGATCTTTGTAATCCACTGGGTCAAAGGGATTGGGTCCAATGACTCAGTAGTCAGGGATGGCCGAGTTTTAGGTTCATAGCCATAAACAATTTCTAATAGGAAATGTCCTGAGCTCTGATTAATAGTCCCATTGAATGCCACTTCTGCATGGGGCAATAAGTCAAACCAATCATCCTACAAATAGTTACTGTAGCACTACAGTAGATATTACTCCAGAGAAGCATTCATTCTATCAGACCATCTGCCTGGGGAAGATGGAAAGTACTGATTGCTAGCTCAACTCCCAGATTTTTTTGCAGCACTTTCCAAAACTGGGAAGTGAACTAGCTCCCTCGGTCAGTCAGAATCTTGTTTGGTAATCTTTGTAATTTGCATACATGGGATATGAACATGTCAGCTAATTTGGATGCCATTGACAAGACTTTGCACTCCATGAAATGTACTTGTTTGGAAAATAAGTCTGTTGCCACCCAAATGGTGTTCCACCCTCTGCTGTCTGGTAACTCTGGGATAAAAACCATAGTGATTTGTCTCCAAGGGGCACCTGGTGTTGCTTGGCACTCTGTTTTCCACTGGTTTTTGGTGAAATTCTTCAATTTTCCCACTGCCCCCCCCCCCCAGTTAATTTTGGTCTTGAGCAAGTCTGCGATTGGCAGAGCTATTTGGGCAAAATCCAGGATGAACTGCTGATAAAAGTTGGCAAAACCTAGCAAGCTCTTTTCTTGCTTTTGGGTATTGGGTGGGAACCCCTCTAACACTTTCTGGACCTTGCCAGGGTCTATTTCAATTGCCTGAGCAGACACTTGGTACCTGAGGAAGCCCAGTCTATCTGTGTGAAAGTTACACTTGGAAAGTTTCATGTAAAACTGGTTGTCTAGCAGTCTCTCTAACATTCTCATTCCAACTTCATGTCATCTGGGTCCTGGGAATAAATCAAGACATCATCTAAACAAACCAGGACCCCCTCAAACAACAAATCATGTAAGATCTCATGTACTAGGTGCATAAAAACACCTGGAGCTCCCACTAGCCCAAATGGCATCACCAGGTATTCAAAAGCCCCTGGGGCAATTGAAAGCAGTCTTATATTAATCTCCTTCTTATATTCTTACTCAGAAGTAAGCATCTCGTAAGTCCAATTTTGTGAACACTTTTCTGGTGGCTAATCGGCCCAACATATCAGGCATAAGAGGAGTGTGTATTTGTTGGGGCTGTATATCCCATTCAAGTTACGATAATCAGTCACCAATCTCAGCAATCCATCTTTTTTTTTTCTTTAAAAAAACACCAGAGCTGCAAACATAGAAGTAGAAGTGTGGATAAAGCCCCTGACCAAATTCTTCTCTATGAAGTCTTTGAGAGTCTTTAGGTCAAGGGGGATCATTGAGTATAATTTGGTTTTGGGTGTCTGAGTTCCCGGCTGCAACTCTATGGTGCAGTCTTTTTCTCAGTGGAAAAGAAGTATATGACTCTCTTTCTCCTCAGACACCTCCCCTGGATCTTGGTACTCCAGAGGGTAGCCTAGGTGGTCCTCCTGGATGGATTTTCTGCCCTTTCTCTTAGAGGGACTGACTGTATCAGTGTGGTCACTGGTGTCCCAAGGGCCTTCATCTCTGGATCTTGGGTGTGCCCTTTGCATACTGGGTCATCAAAAATCAGTTCCCTCTACCTCCACTGGATCCTGGGATTATGAAAGTGAAGCCAGTCTACCCGCAGGATCACCTGATAAATTCAGGTGGGGCCACCCACTATCCTAATTCTGTCCCAATTCTCCGCTACCTCAAGCCAAATAGCTGCTCCCCCCTCCATGGGGGTGCCATCTATCTGGTGAAAAATAATAGGAGTGTCCAGCTTCGTAGTGGCTAGCTTTACCCCTTTTACCACCTCTAGGTTAAAATAAAGCATCTGATGCAGCCTGAATATAGTGCCATCACCAAATTCACACTCTCTTTGGGTTCGCCAGTCTTACTTTTAATGCACATAGAGGAACCTCTCCACTCACCATCAGTGTGAGGCTGCTTTGTTCTGCCACCTGCCTTTCACTGCTGTCTAAGGCAAGCCAGGGAAGTTTCCTGCCAGCTCAACACTTTCATCAGAGTCCTCCTTCTCCCAGTCCTCTGCGGGCTCCACAGCTCCATTGCTCCTTAAGAGTTCGGCTGCCCACCTGACCCTTGCTGAGGCATTTCTTGTCCCCAGGTGATGGAGGTGCTGCTGACATCTTGTCTGATGGCCCTCCCTGGATGACAGCTTGGTCTGGGCAATCAGCAACCTGATGTCCTTTCTTCCTGCATGCCAAGGAGAGCCCCATCTGCATTTGCCATTCCCTCTATGGGTCCCACATGCTGGTCCCTTTGCCTTTTCCACTGGAGGGGGTCACCTTTTGGCTGACCCCATTGTTGGCCCTGATGTTCTGTTGTTTGGTCAGTCAGACTTCCTCCTTGACCATCTAACCTTCACCTGCTAGCACCCTCACCATACAAGGGCTGTCCCTGGAAAGGTCCCACTCCAGCAAGTCTGGCCAAAGTCTCTTCTTGAAGTATTGGACCTTCACAGCCTTGGGCCACTCAGGGGCCTGAGCTTTCAAGTCTTGCAACTCCACTGCATATTTAGAGATGGAGCAGTTCTCTTGCTCCAAGGCCATTAATTGGGTGCAGACTCTTTCTGCCCAGAAAAGGTCCTTGAACCTGGCTGTCAGGGCTATCATGAAAGCCTGCAGGTCATGTAGTTTGGTTGCCCCACTATTGTACAATTGTACCAGCCAGTCTGCTGCTTCTCCCACCAGGTGTGCCCCTATGCACCTCATTTTGGCCATCACACTGGGAAAAGTGGATGCCCATTTGTTCATGTGCCCCACCAGGAAGAAGAGAAGTTGGCTGGGCTTTACTCCCAGCTATCTGGCTGTGGGGTCCTTGATCCTGGCTGTTGATGGCACTGCCAGTGGCGTCGGTAGTGCTGGGGTCCCCAGAGGCCCTTGTAGTATCACCAGCTGGAGGCTCCAGCACTCTGTCAGGGTGTCGTGCATTGAGCGCATCTCTTCTAGCATCTGCTGCACATGCCAATCATAGGCTTCCTCCTCTTGAGGTGTTCAGTCAAGCAGTTCTGCTACCATCACATCCCAAGTGAACACTCTCTGGCCTGATGACTCTCTCTGCCTCAGGTGGGGGCTTTGCCTGGGAACCACACATCTTTGGCCCCTCGAGCCATTGTGGCTTCTTCATCAACAACTGCCACCAACTGCCACCTTCAGCTAGGCCCTGCAGCCCTGGCCTCATCTCCTTTCAGGACTGTCATGCCCTGCCCATCTGCTGGCCTTTCCCTCAAAGGCTCCTGTATTGAAGGTTCACCTTGGGTCAAGTGCTGTGGTGCCCTGGTGGCGCAGTGGTTAAATGCCTGTACTGCAGCCACTCACTCATAGACCACAAGGTTGCGAGTTCAATACCAGCCAGGGCTGAGGCTCGACTCAGGCCTGCATCCTTCCGAGGTCGCTAAAATGAGTACCCAGCTTGTTGGGGGGCAATCAGCTCACAGTTGTAAACCGCTTAGACATCCCATAGCATGATACGAAGCGGTATATAAATAAGCTGCTTTTTTTGCTTTGCTGTTGCATCGCACAAGATGTTGGTAAGTTTTAACTTACTATTAGAACCATAAAGTCCAACTCTAAATGTATCAAGAAAAGAGTCTTGGTTGAAGAAGAAAATGAAAGAACTTTATTGAATACAAAAGGATTGAAGTTCTTAGTAATGGATTTAAGCTAGAACTGCCCAAGCATAGCATCAACATTATATTAAAACTCTACAATCCCAAACTCCCTACAATCCCTACAAAACTACATTCCCATCCACTAATTCTAACAGTCCCACTGTCACCCATTTACCCCCCATAACTACATACCAAGCACTACCAGGCTACAAGCTCCCAAAGCAAAAAGGAAAAAACCCTACGCATTCTATTCCCTAGCTCAGGGGTCAGCATTTTTTTTTTTGCTGTGGGCCGAGAGGGGGTGGGGAATGGTGCTAGGGGCTGGTGCACGCGCATGTGTGTGCACGTGGGTGGCGCCATTTTGGAATGCCCAACAGCACCAGTGCCATGCGCACGACGCATGTTCACGATGCAGGGTGCCATTTTAGAACTTTCAATGGTGCCGGCGCCATGTGCATGTGCATGACACCAGTGCCATTGGGCATTCAGAAATGTGTTCTGCATTGCATGTGCATGCAGACGACACAGGGAGCCATTTTGGAAGGCCCAACGGCACCAGTGCCGTGCGAATTTGCACAGCGCTAGTGCTGTTGGATGTTCTGAAATGGCACCGCATGTCATGCTGCACATGATGCCAGCACCGTTGGAAGTTCCAAAATGGCACCCACCATCATGCACATGCAGGCGCAAGTGCGGACAACATTTTGGGTGCCAAAATGGTGCCCACGCTCGCACGTGGCATGGCAGTGGCAGCAGTGCATGCATGGTGGTGGCAGCGACAGGACTGACCATGGGCTGGTCCCAAGGCCTCAGTGGGCCGGCCCCAGTCCGTGAGCCGTAGGTTGCCGACCCCTGCCCTAGCTGAATGAGACAACCCAACCTCCAAGACCTTGCAGCTGTACCATAGTAGCCCACCCTCCCTCCTTTACAACCCATACCCATAGTCAGCCCCAATATAATATCAAACCCCAATACAATATCAAATCCATAGTAATACTAATAGCCAAGTAAAACGTATGTCAGAACCCACAGGGATCTGACATATTCTTATCAGTCCTCTCCTGTTGTAGGCACAATTGACTCCACATTGATCTCTCTCAGTATCATTTCTTCTTGTTAGCATATGAAATCTTCACGCTTGCAAAAAAAAGTGATGATTCAGGGTGGAAAGACTATTCACCATTACATTCCCAGGTTTGTTTTAAAAACAAAACAAACAAACAAAAAACAGGTTTCCCAGTAGTCAGGAAACCCTGTTGGGAAGAGTAATGATAATTTTTTGCAGTTTTCTCCTAGGATTCGAATGTCCCAAAATGTTGTGGGCCAATTATCCTGTGGAGAAAAAATACACAGTCTTTTTGTACAAGAACTCCATTTTCTGTGCAGAAAATTGATATTATGTTTAGAAAACATTGCTTCCCACAAAAGAAGTGTTTTTGCGGAAAGAAGAGGTTTTGTACCCCTTAAATCTACATTTTTTTTTAGCAGAATAACTACTTTGCAACAGGTCAGGATGTTTGAAAACATGGGGGGAATATTACAGGCAAATATTCATTTTCTCCCACAGTAGCAAGAAAGCAACCATAATTAAATAGCTGTGGATTTACATCCCTTGTAGTGGTTATGCACAGTCACTATTTTCTACACACTCCAGTCAATGTTCTGGAGCACATGCAGTATTCTACGAAGAGTGGGAAGGCTACCATTGAGAGCCCATAACCCATGCAGGAGAAATCCTCTTACAGTAAAGAGACAAGGTGACCCCCTTGGTCAGATCATAGATTGTATAGAACAAGTTCAAATCCCTTCTCTGTTATTGATCTCAGGCATTGTCCACGGTGAGTCACTGTCAACCTAACCTACCTCACAAGGCTGTTGTATGGATAGAAATGAGGAGGGAACCAAAATCTTGATTTGTGAGAAAAATTCAAGCAAGGAAATAATAGATATTATAGGTAATAAATTGGAACACTTTTCTGTTTTCTTGATTCTAAAATCAAAGAATTATGTTCTTTGTTTCAGATATATATTTAGGCAAATAGCACAGGGTTCCAGTTCAAGGAGAAGCCTCCACAAGTATGTAGAAATGCCCCCTCTGGTGGATATTTGTGTTATATACATCAAGGATGGACAAAGGGCTTCCTGTGGACTTCATGCTGCTACCAGGACCACACAGAATAATTTATTTGGCTCAAAATGCCCCAGATTGGCTTCTAGGAATTGTGGAGAACATTTCCATCCTGTTTCAAGGTTCCTTGGGCCCCTTAAGGGTAAAAATAAAAATTCTTTCTCTCTCTTGCTCTCTGCCTCCAAATGTCCTCTGTTGGGTTAAAATGCCCCAGGAAAGCTCCAAAATATGGTGAGAATGCCCCCATGACCACTATAAAGTGTTTGGAGATCTTTTGGGGCAAAGTATTTTCAAATATTATTATTGTTTGGGAGTGGACTTTCAAGGTCTCCTGGGTAGCTAAGGTGGTCCCCTAGCCTTCCACAGTTGCCTGCTTCAATATGCATGGAAATGAAGAGGGAAGGCTAATCAATGTGCAAAATGTTAGAAATGACCAGTCTTAGGACAGTCCCTGCTTTGTTGGTAAAGCTAATGGCTGGTTAGGGCTAACATCCACACTATCTCACATCCCAGTACATAAAGATATTATTATGCAGCCTTTATGACATCACTGGTGGTTATGAATAGTCTGCTAGACAACTACTGGGAGATTTCATCTTTTTTTGAATCATATTACAAGGAGAAAGTGCCAGTTTCCTATCATAAAATCATTTGGATCTACTTTGGTAATGCATTTTAGTTTGGGTAAAGCGCCTTTCCCCTCACAAATGTACTATTTGGTACTATGAGTTACTAAACTTGAAATCAATGGAAGAAAAATAACAGGCTCTGCAGAAAGGGGTGTGTTTAGCACTATAATCTATGTTCTTGGAATAATGTTTCAATTTAAAATTCAACCAGGAGTAAAATGAAAAAAAGGAGAAGAAAAATAGTTGTTCTAGAAGGAATTCACCTTTTTATTATTAGAGCTATCATTGGAGTTAGATAATATTATTAGAGACATTTTTCATGTGCCTGGCATTTATGGAAGATTATAAATCTCAGCATGTGAATAGAAGCTTTATGGAAAGCTAAATATAATTATTTAAAGTAAATATTTACTAAAGTGCATCTTGTTTGATTTCTGAAAAGGAAGTGCTTATAATAAATGTTGGATAATGCCTATTTTCCACATTTTAGTGGATTTAGATTTTATTTGTATATGAAATCTGCAGGAATTTTACTTATCTCAATGGCATTGCTCTGGTATATCCACACCTCACAATTCTAGCAGTTTGATACCACATTATGTTATAAGAATAGTTTATGTAAACCAGAAAAGCCCAACTGCCATGGATCCAAGATGAGCACATCACATAGGCACCTGAGAGATCACATCTGCCTCTACAACAAATTAGCAGATAAAAAAGGCAGGGTTAGGAGCTGCAAAGCAGGACATTCGCACCTAGATTTATGAGCACCAGCCAGGATATGTCCAGCTGAGGATCAGATAACATCAACATCCCATCTCCCCTCTTTGGAAATTGTCTACTTCAAATAGTATCAATCCAGAATCCTTTGATATACAATGGCAAATCTTCACATCAGGCTAGGTTTAAGGGTATAAAAGATACTCAAAATCTCAGGCACATTTAGTCTGATTAGATTTCATGGCGACACTGTGCCACTGTGAATTCTAACTTGGGTCCTGGCTCTTCCTGTTCTCCTTGCCCTTTCATAAATAGTTGAGTCTATCCATCTTCTTTCATTGTTGGAGCAACCTCTATCAGGTAATTATCACCCTTAGAAAGCCTTCTGTTTCCTATCCAAGTTAACTACTTTATTCCTGAGTTCTTGTGTGCTTCAGTGAATGTTAGAGTGTATTTGTATGTTTGAATCCCCAAATAAATCACAGACTCATTGAGAAAGCTTTGCCTCTGTCAGTCTATTCCCTAGCCACCAACATAAACATAGGATAAAAGATTCCATTGGAGACTTGACCTTTTAACAATTCCCCGGGTTCAAATTCTTCTTAACTGCCAAAGGTCCATCCCATATTATCCTGGGATTTGTAGTTTGAAGAGGTACTTCACGTTCTTGCTGGAGAGCTTTATACTTCTCCCTGATCTACAACAGTAGAAGTATTTGAAAGATAATTCTAAGTCTCTTTCTCAGTTCCAGAATTCCATGGACAGAGCCTATGGTATTTAAAATGAATAGATAGTAATGTGTGCACTATGGTCAGATTGTAATTGTTATCACAGCTGTAATCCCATCATTTTAGGGGCTAAAAGACTATTACAAGGCTATGCTAAGCCATTTTAAATTAGTGTTTAATAAGCCTGCTTATTCAATTGTTAGTTTTATTTATTTATTTATTTATACCCCACCCAATCACAAGGAATCCAAGCAGGTTACAGCAATAAAAGTGTATGGAACACAATAAAATTCAAAAATTAATCCCTTCCCAACCCCCAACCCCCCATACAAAAAGATTTTTTAAAAGGGGAGATAATTGGTGGATAGAGCAACGTAGATCAACTTGTGCGGGAAGACAAGTTAAATTGGGAAGGCCTGCCGGAAGAGATCCGTCTTAAGAGCCTTTTTAAAGG
>CM034701.1:278556215-278567168 GCA_020142125.1 Phrynosoma platyrhinos
AGTTCCTATCTCTAGTCCACCACCATACACACACTTCATTGCATATATAGTCAAGAGACACCAAAGTTGATTGACCTTAATCATCAAAATGGTGTATTTCAGTAGAATCCTGTATCACCACTACATACTGTATAGCACTGTAACTTTGTAGCTACATACCATAACTATATACCATGTGGCACCAGATTCTGACCAGACACCCCCCACAGTTCACTTACCGGTAAGCAGCCACTAGGATCAATGGGAGTCTGCTTCCCTGTTGATTGAGAAGTACCAGGTTGAAATTCCCCCTCATAAGCAATCTATGTGTGACAGGTAGAAAAAGGACTCCTATCACAAATCCCCCTCACACTGGAGATTGCTTGTGCAAGGAGTGGGTGGGAACATCAGGCAGCCACTTCTCAATCAACAGGTGAATAATAATAATAATAATAATAATAATAATAATAATAATAATAATAAATTTTTATCCCGCCCCTCTGCATGCACAATCGGAGCGGCTTATAATGTTTAAACAATCTGTCATTGATCCCAATGGCTATTTCCTGGTAAGTGGGGGTTGGAGGACTTTCACAATCTCTAACCCCTAAACTAGGAGCTACACGAATTTCTAGCATACAAATGTGTAACTGTAAGTTACATATTTGTAACTGCTCAATAGGATTTCAGCCATCATTTATTACCATATGTATATCCTTTCCTGCATCTAGAGATTTCAAGGACAAGCCTGTGATGAGTGAAAGAGGAACAGCAGGCACAGCCAATGTAACAGACAGCATTAAAAATGAAGACCATGGTGTGACTTCCATATCTGCATGTGTCAGGCCAAGACTCAGCCTCAGCCTCAGCCTCAGCCTCAGCCTCAGCCTCAGCCTCAGCCTCAGCCTGCCCTGAGAGCTCCAGCAGAGATTGTGGCTCCAGAAGACAGCCAAGAGCCAAACCTCCAGGCACCAGGGCCTTCCAGTACTGAGGGCATGAAGGAGGAGGACGAGGAGGATAACGTACCTACCTTCAGCCAGAGAAGATCAGAAAGGGCATGCCTTTGGCACTCAAGGAGACTTTATGAAAAATGCCAGCTCATTAAAAACCACCTGCACTAATGAGCTGATGTTAAAAGGCTGGGAAGGATGCCAGTGCTTTTGTCAGAAACTATCTGAATTCCCTGGTGAAAGCACCTTGTTTCTGACACTTGATTTCTTGGTTTGAACCTTTGGATTATGAATTCACTTGAGCATCCTACTTTTCTGGAACCCTTGACTTTGGACTGCCTGGCTACACTCTTGAATTAACCCTTTGGCTTATACTTGGACTGACTGTTGACTTCGGGCCTTTGCAGACTGCCAGAAATAGTGTAAATTGAGTCCACTTTAAGGGTTAGGGTTAGTGCTAGGGAATCATGGGGATTTTTTTTCTGAGACATTGAGCCTTCTCTGTCAGAGCTCTGATGCCACAATAAAATACAGTTCGATGATTCCCTAACCCTAACCCTAACCCTTAAAGTGGACTCAATTTGCCTGTAAGCCTGGTCCACAAAACTCTGAGTGTTTGTTTGGACTTCTTATCAGCTGTTGGCTGCTTTCCCAGACAGCAGGAATTATGTTCCAAGATAACATCCCTGTGGATATCTGAAACTGTGGGTAATAATGAACCCCATTATTTTCTATGAAATAAATGACTTCCAGCTTCCCTAGGCATTTCCAGATCCACCAGTAAGATTCTATGGTATGCTTGTGCTGGAGGATGACCAAAGAATCCATGTGGAGCACCTAGAAATGCAGAGAACATATTTCTACAGAAAATTTATTTTTTCAGATGTGGGTATGTGGATAGTGAGTTCACAGATATGTGGGTCATACTATATTGGCATATTAAGCTGAATATAAATTGGCCAATAAATCTCTACCATCTTTATTCTTTAGACAGAGTTATGGGGAGTATATGAAAGAAAGATGGTTTTAGAAAGCAGTTAGAACTGTAATGTTACCAGATCTAATACCAGATAAAGTTTTGATTCATAAACACACACACACATATTTAAGTAACTAAAAAACAGTATTGGTTGAAATAGTTCTATGCATGCACATGTATGTATACACAAATATAAAGAGAAGCATACAAAAGTAGTGACAGACAGACATATACATACACAAAGAGAGAGAGCAGGGCTGTATGTGGGTTGTGAAATTGGTATATATCTTTGCCAGTGTGTCTCTGTTACTGATCCAGAGGACAAGAGCACTGCCTCCCCCTAGTACTCAATAGCACCTGGATAGCTTCTTGGTCCAGCAATGTCATCCTGACCATTGATTGCCCATGGTGTTGTACCCAGGTGCTGTCTAAGTAGTGTTACACAATGAGAAGAAGAAATATTGCCCTTTTACTCCATTGTAAGGTTCTTTTGTCCCAGCATGCAACATCACCCAGGTGGTGCCCAGGCACACACCCCAGCTAATCAGTAGCAAATTGTACCCAGGAACTGTCGTGTTGCCCTTGTACACCCAGGGTGAATAAAAGGTGCTAGATGCCTGCTTCTGCATGTTTTGGAAAGCACTTACATCAGTGTATCTGAAGGTTGTACCCATGGAAGTTACCAACAAGTTCCTGGTCTACTGAAACATGTTTAATTTTGAGGACATTATTTGTGTAATGGCCTTGACAAAGGGCCATTATCATTAAAGTGTTGTTGTTTGATGATGATGATGATGATGATGGGTAAGATAATAGGAGAAAAGTAATGCTTTAAAATAAATGTAATTTTATCATGTAAGACCTTTGGTGGATGCTTCACTGGAAAGTATTTTTATTTGTAAAGAGACTATACAAACAGCTGGCAAAATTGATTTACATCCCATGCCTCTGCTCTGTTCCAGTTTGTCTAGAGAGCAAAATACCAGGTTGTGCACTGACACACAGAGTGTGGTGTATAGATTTGTTCACTAATGCCTTCTGATCCTGCAGTGGTAACTCCACATCCCCACAAACATTTTTTGAGCTTTTCACACAAAATAGTCAGTGTGAGAAATTGCCACCAGATGGAAGAAGCAGATGCTGAATTTTGCAGAGTTGCTATTTTAGGAAGTTGAAATGATCACGGATGTCTCTTTATTCAATAAGATCTCTCAATTCGTGGCATCTATATTTATATTAATTCCATTTTGCCGTCTTGTACGTAAGCAGATCGAACATTTTGTTCATGCACAACTTCTACTTTTCACTACTTGATGTGACAAATAAAGTGGTTACACTTTTAATGGACCCTGCATAACTCTCAATCAGAGTTGTTCAGCTTCAGAGTACCTGGACAATCAGCCTCTGCTTAATTACATTATAATTGCTACTGATTGTCTCATTAGAAATAGCTAGAATTGATGTGTCACAGGAACTTCTGTCTGTAGCATGGGTATGCAACAGTAAATATTGGCAAAATAAGTTCTGCCTCTGTAGTAATGTTTTCTGAAGCGCTAAGAGTAGGTCACAACAAGTATCAATAAAGATAACTAAAGGGGGTTGCAGACTGCCAGAAATAGTGCAAATTGAGTCCACTTTTAGGGTTAGGGTTAGTGCTAGGGAATCAAGGGAATTGTTGTGTTTTTTTCTGAGACATTGAGCGTTCTCTGTCAGAGAGCTCTGGTGCCACAATAAAATACACTTCCCATGATTCTCTAACCCTAACTCTTAAAGTGGGCTCAATTTGCACTATTTTTGGCAGTGTGCAAAGGCCCTAACTGAAATAACTCTGGAGTTAGCCAAGGCTGGAGGGCTGTGTGAGCTGTTTCAAAAATTCTCAGAATTTTAAAAGTCAAAGGGTAGAATGCCTAGGTTTTCTTCTAGGGAATTAAAAAATATAACCTTTTTTGTGTGTTTTTAATGAAAAGAGGTATCTGGATACATATGAACAAGTTACAAGAGGTTTAACATATTTAACTTATTTCTCTTGTTTCAGAGCTGTTTTGTAAAATTTTCATTCTTAATAAAAGCATTGCAATGTAAAAAACAACTCTGCATAAAAATGATATGAATGAAGCTGCTATTGCTAATGTGTTCAGTACAGTATTCATGCAAAACTGTGTTTTGCACAATATACAGCCTCTTTGCACTAGTGAAATATTCACTTAAAGCCCTGAAATCAAGAAAGCACAAAAAATTCTCATAATGGCATTCAGCAAGGGGGAAACATTTCAAATATTCTACTCTCATATTTGAGAACAAAGTATTACATCTTTGTGACATGAAAAGTAAGGTTTGCCAATTTACCTTCCCCCTGCTGTCTCCACCATAATTTTCTGGAGCAGATATTCAGTGGAGATGGTGATTTAAAGAGAAAATCAACATGGATCACATCCTCCCTCATTCCAAAAGTGGCCAAATTCTTCAGGATCAAAAAGCCTGTAATGGACAGACAGAGTACTTTGATCCAAGGGGTGATTTTGCTGGAGCCCATTGTTGAACATCAATTCATTTTTAAAATATATATCATGGACACTAGTATTCTTGAGTTTGAAGAAATTATGGTGCTCCAGAAGATCTAAAGTGGGCATCACATAAAAATGTATACAGCAACATAGTCAGCTCTTTCCTTCAGGAAACAGGGGGTGCTGTGAAACCCTTTCATACTCACAACATATCTGCTCTTTATCATTCTTCCTTTTCATATTCTTTTGTCCCAAAGTCTCTTCTTGTGACCAAAAAGAGGGGAAGAGTAAACTGTAGCACAGGAATATTTAAATACGTTTGTCATCATAGTACAGTTCTTCCTTTGTTAGTTTCATTTTCTTCCACATTCCTATTTTTAAAAATGCAGACCAAATGAAATTCTCAGTCATCTTCATTAATCACTTTCAATATGTGCCACTATCCCCCATGTGAAGAGAATCATGTTCATATCTGCTTTCTATTTAGGTATTAAGGGTAAGGAATTTATCAAATCAAAAGATGTGGCAATCCTAATTCAGTACCACAACCACTGTTGACTACACAGGAAGTAAAAATTGAAGACTTAGGGTGCATCTGTGGAAATAGTACAGTTAGACACCACTTTAAGTAAGTTTGTTTATCTTTATTATGGTCATAAACCAGCACAGGTAAAAAGGGGATACAGAATAAAAGATAAAAGAAGGTAAAAACAATGTAAAAGCAAGTAAAAAATGCAGGTTAAAAACAATATTTAAATTATCCTTTTAAAATCCAGTGTGGCAGGGCAAGATTAGTACTAGCCTACTGTGGAAGTCATTGCCTGGTGGATTTTACCTGCAGTTGCACAGAACCTGGCAACATTATATGTTATATCAGGGTTGGTATCTGAAAGCAACAAAGAAGTGTAAAATTGACTGTTGTGTCAATGTTTATACAATAGCGGTGAAATAAGACTGAGGTGGATGTCCCTGCAGTATGAGCATTGGAATAATATATGCTCTGCTGTCTCTATTTGACCAGAGTCACAGGGTCATAGTCTGTCTGAGAAGGGGATCTTCTTGTATTGGCCTTCAGTGACAGCTGAGGGAAGGGCATGGCAACATGCTAAACTAAAGGCTCTCCAGTGTTTAGGTACTTTGAGTTTTGCTAAGTATGCCATAGGTGATGCCAAGTATTTGTTGGAGTCACTAACAATAACATTTGGGGCCTTTAGCTTTCTCTGCCAAAGAGTGTTGGTGCTTCACAAAACTAGCAATCCCAGAATTCAGTAGAATGGAACTATGTCAATTAAAGCGGTCTCAAACTTCATTATTTTCATAGTATAGATTCACTCTAAACATTTCCCATAGCACTCCATAGCATTTCCAACTTTGGATGTCCATGCATATTTGAGACCCTCACTTTGCAGACTGCTAGAAATAGTGCAAATTGAATCCACTTTAAGTGTTAGGGTTAGGGAATCATGGGAACTGTATTTTATTGTGGCACCAGAGCTCTCTGACAGAGAAGGCTCAATGTCTCAGGAAAAAAAAAATTCCCATGATTTCCTAGCACTAACCCTAACCCTTAAAGTGGACTCAGTTTGCACTATTTCAGGCAGTCTTCAAAGGCCCTAACTGAAAGAAAGAAGCTGGTAGCATGAGCTTCTGTAGACTTGAGCCTACTTCCTCAGATGCATGACTTGTAAAACCTCATACTACCAGCATCTTTCTTTCAGTCAGTCTCAAAGGTCCTACAAGATCCCTTGCATACTGATTTTCCAGACTATCATAGCTATATCTTTGAATTCTGATGTCTGTAATGTTTGGTAAAGTGGGAAACAGGAAAAAAAAGGGGGAGACCCCATTAAAGGTGGATTGATTCAATCAAGGAAACCAAAGCCCTTAGTTCACAGCTGATGACTGGTGAACTTTGATTTCTTTCATCCATAGGGTTTCCATGAATCAAAGTCAAACTTGATGGTAAATAACAACAAAAGGATTGAAAGACCTTCTTTCAAGATAAGTGAATTTGTCAGTTTCAATTTTTCTCATATTTGATTTTGGATTTCTGATCTTGAGGTTTTTACATTGGGTTTATAAAGAATTTTTCAGATGTTAAAAACTTTTTTTAATAAAAAAAATTATCACCTATTCTTATTGTGCACTGGGAGTAGTTCAGTTTGGTTTTTGGCATGGGTGGTGGGGTGAGGAGATGAAAATTTTTATCTGAATTAAGACTTTTTAACTACAGTAGTAGCTAAGCTAGAAGATGAGAAAGAAGTCTATAAGTTATATTTTTACCTTACCACTTCTTATTTTTACAGACAATGCCTGATTTATTTTTCAAAAGTATCTCACCAACCAAGGGGGCTAGAAAATTATTTTTGCTAAATCACAAAATTTGAAGCCCAGTCTCTCAGGTTAATTCTCACATGATTCAAGTTTACCACACTAGATTTTCAAAAATTGAAATAAACCATGTTTTTTTAAAAAGCATAATGAAATTAGTCAGCTTTCTGTGGATAGATTCTTTATCTAAGAATTTAACTATCCATCATTTGAAAATATTTTTTAAAATAAATTCCAAAAAGCAAAGCTTGATTTTGCCATTTTATGTAAAAAATACCATTTTGCTGTGACATTGTATTTAATGGAACTTGAGCATCCAGAGATTTTGGTATCCATAGTGGGTCCTGGAACCACACCCCAGTGGATACCAAGGACCTACTGTATGCAATTTGTACTACAAAGTCCAGTGAAAGCTACCACTTATGCAGTTTTAAGGTGGGGTTGGATGAATACATGGAAGTTCTTAACCACTGAAATGTAATAAATTCCATCTTTCTATTGATGTTGTATTTAAGGTACACAGTGCATGAAAGCACAGATGATAGGATGACACTGAACTGAATGTGTTAGAACTGTCCCACAAAAATATCTAGCCAACAAATCACTTCCTGGCAAACAGCGATCATCCTTCCATGTCATGGATGAAGATCTGGCTAAGAATACAGAATCCCCCCTCCCATTCTAAATAAAGGATAATTACCATATTATTATGCATAGCAGCAGAGAATTGTTGTATGAACTAATGCTCTGCTACTCACTGTGCTTTATAATGTTCTTCTTTACAGTAAGTTTTAGCTTAAAGTTGGCATAGCACAGATGAAAATTCAGAACAATTTGCCTCTTCTTCATTTTCTTATTTTAATTAGAACATTTTGTAATGGGGGAACAATGATGTAGAGAACATCTTGAAAGCTGAATTGTTTTAAATATAAGATTAGGTTTTTGAGGGAAATTCTTGATGTATTTTATTTGCGTATGATCTCCAGACAGGATCGTATAATCACAGCATGACACATAAATCTTAACATAATAGCTTTAATGGATTTTTCAGAGCCACTACAATTTAGCATGCCAAAGCACACTTAAGAAAGCTTTAATTTATGTTATTAATCATTTGGCATGAAGCTGAAGGGAAGGGGGGATGTAAGAAAGGCAATTCACCTTCCCATAAAAACAACAAGAACCACCAGGCAATAGATAGGAAACTGAGTGGATGTTTGGGGAAGCAAGCAAGTATGGAAGCCAAGTGATAATTCATGCAAATTGAACGAATAGCTCTAGAGAGGTTGATATTACCCTCTCACAACATATATATTGGAGGAACACTCCAGGGTCATTGAGGGCTATGTGGGGCAGTTCTCTCACTCTGAAGTCACCATCAGATGTGATCAAAATGCTATTATATACATTTTTAGGAAGCATAAGAAAAGTTGTTTGTTTGTTTTTTACATTGATGTGGAGCAAGTCAAATTGGGCTGGAATTCTTTCTCACATTTCAGAATATATTATGCATAGAGGTTGTATGTTCTCCCCTTGGCCTCTTCTTGTACTCTGTCAATGTAAGCCTCCTCTTGTTCTTTCTGGTCAACAGTTGTTCTATATGACAATAAATTTGGGGGGAGGGGGAATTCACAAAAAAATTATTTTTCAAATGTTATCCCACAAACCTTTGGAACATCTCTGTAGATCTTACTATGTCCATTTTATTTTACAAATTTTAGATGTCTCCCTATACATATGAACACAATACATTACAAGTTTTCAAAGTCAATACACATTATATGATGGAAATACTCATTGCTAGTGTTGAACTGTACAATATAAAATCCTCAATTTTCCTTCCTCCTCATGGCATGCAGTTTAAATTACTGCACAGCCTGCTCCTGTTTAGCCAACCCTTCCCACTAGCAAAGGTGAAAAGTCAAAATGATGAAATGTCAATGTATTTCACAAGGACACAAGGGAAGTAAAGAGTTTAGAAAATCAGTTTTCAAAAGTTATTACTTACAATTGTGAGGCTTCAAACATAGTTAGTTAATGTTGTAGCTGAAATTTCTAATACTGTTTTTTTAACTTTTATTTAAAACAACAACATGGAATACTATAAGCTGCTGAGATGTAGTAGAAATCACTTCTATAATGGCTAACCACACACAAATTATAACTATAAAATTAACTAAAACATTTAAATTCAAAGACCATATTGTGGTGATATCTTTCTTATCCCAACCAAAGCCATAATTTATATCACACTAGCTTTAAAGCTCACATTTGAGGTTAAACAGCACCTACTCTGAGAACTGTGCTTGGCTGTTTCTAATGTAATTTGTTCCTTTTAGATCCCCCCCCAAAAAAAAGTCATTACCATGATATGAACTTTGGATTTTGTTTTATGGTCAATGTAGCTATGCACAATATGTTCTGAAATGTGAGAAAGCTTCAGTTTTTTTTAGAGCACATTTATACTTACACTGCAAAATGAATGGATTTCAAATAACATGTAATTTGTTAATTTATTTCAAAAGTGTGGGTGTGATTGACTTTATGATAAGGAGGGCTGCAACCCTTAAGTCCAAATGGGCAGGTCTGAATGATTCCACAGTGGGAATGTGAAGCCAGTTTGGGTATTCAGTAGAGAAATCTCTCTCTCTTTTTTTTTTTTTTTTTGTAATTACTTCCTGTATTAAATGAATCCTAAATGAAGGTAAACACTGCTTCCACACCATTATTAGAAAAGGCTGAAAGGTTTTCCATTTAGAAGCCAGCATTAAGTCAGTTATATACATGCTGTAAAGTAAAAGTGAAGCTTGTCAGAAAACAAGGAATAGATTATTAGATTCTTATGATACATCTGTGGCTATTGATTTACAAAATAAAGGAGACTTAATAAGACATCATGTAGCACTCATGTTTGCATTAAGTAACAACATTAAATGATAATAGCCCAGATCCTGCATGAGAGACACAGCTACAACAATGTAGCTATATCCATCTCTCAATTCAACCCCTAAAACCTACCTTAAAGGCAGGCAGAGATGTTCTGCAGTGATGGTAAATGCTGAAACATAATGCATCAAGCCCCTTCCTCCCAGAAAGCTGCAGTATTTTGAGTTGTAACAGGGAGCCTGCAGAGTCCTTGCTGGTGGCAGTGGGCTGGATGTGTCACTCTTTAATGCCTTGTTTGCCAATACTGGCAGAATACCTTTGGTTGGTATGGCTGCCTGGCTTTTAAGGTGGGTTTTAGGGGAAATTTTATTTTCTATGAATAGTAGAACTAGCTTTTAAACAGAAAACCCTAAAAGTAAAACTAAATACAATTCAATTGCTTATTTTTATTAATTTAACAATCATTATAGTATTATAATTTGTTTTATTTGTTTTAGTATTATATTATTTTGGCCTAAATCCAATGGTTAGACCATATTAGAGTAGACCCATTGAATTTATTTGATTTCCATAAGTGTAGACTTCAGGAATTGATAACATGGAACTAGTTATGACTTGCAACTGGATTGAGGTCTTTCAGTTTATTTTTTACATTTTTTTAAAGAAAGAAATACACAAAAAGCAAAAAAAAACCATAACATTTGAATATATATGTAAAGCTTCTTCTAACTTATCATTACTATCATACATAATTATTTAGTTATTTGATTATTTACCGGCTTCTTGTTTAAACAACTGGTTTTGAGTATTTAAATATCTGTTATACTACATTCCCCTTCTGACAATTTCTCTCATTTTCTTGATTTTAGTTCTTATCTTTCTAATTTATACAACATAATATATATAGTATTTATACATCATATTACAATGTAAAATATAACTTAAAAAACAAACATATTGCACTTATATAATTATTCTTTTTTTGTTTTTTAGCCTCATGTTTACTAATATTACCCCCTCGCTCCCCTGCACATAGTATGTAATCTATTCCAATAATCTTCCCGACTTAGATTGTGTTTAGTTTTAGAGAACTCATATATTCAATGCCTAGCGTTTAGCACAGTAGTTTTTTAGTTTTTCCCAATCTACATCCGTTATTTTGGTAAACCTTTTTTCTATCATGTTTGTCAAGCTCTATGTTATCCAATGTTTTTAATAACCACTCTTCAGTTGTTTGTATTACATTCATTTTCCATTTCTGAGCAATGAGAATCCTGGCTCTGGTAATCATATGAAGTAGTGTCTTCCAATGTTTTTTTGCTTC
>CM034701.1:278575617-278588159 GCA_020142125.1 Phrynosoma platyrhinos
TTCAGTTAATCTCAAAGGTGCTACAAGATCTCTCTATGTACTGATTCTGTAAACTAACACTGCTATATCTTTGAATTCTCCCACTAATTTTAGTAGATCTGTTTTAAGCATCATGAGAGCTGCATCTACAATGCAGCATATGACACCACTTTAACTGCCATGGCTCAAATGGAACTTGGGAAATTGTATTTTTGTGAGATATTTAACCTTCTCTGTTAGAGAGCTCTGGTGCTACAACAAACTACAAATTCTAGGATTCTCTAAGATGGAGCTAGGACCATTAAGTGCTGTAAAACTTCATTAATTCTACAGTGTGGCAACAGGATAAGTCTGGGTCTAATCTTTACTTTAGTTAAATCCATCTCTGTATTAATTTTTTTTAATTAAAAGGGTTTTGTCTTTACTTTCCATTTGTGTCTGGTGAAGATGACATACACATACACACACCATTCTTTTTCCAGAGCCCTTTAGTTAACAAATTCTGTCAACATATTTTTTACAGAAATGGGAAAAAATAACTAATCCAGTGATATACCACCAGTAATAATACAGTGATATACCAAGAATACAGTGATTATCACCCTAATTTGTTTACTGTCACTGTTTGAAAAGGATAACAAGATATTTCACATTAAAAAACAACAACACTAATATTCACTAGCAAGGCTAATGATTGCACAGCAATGAAAATCTGTACAGAACTTACCATTGGATCTTTGGAAAGAGAAAAAATAGTCACTTCCCCTTATGGAGAAACTTACTGGTAAAATTTGACATTCTAAAAATGCACACTATGAAAACACTTTTTTACTGTTTGGCTTCATTTATTGGTTATGCTAACCATAACAAAGATATACCAATCCCTCTGTAATCTCATATTTAACTTTAAAATAATGTTATATGATAGATCTAATTATTGCAGAGAGATTTAGGTAACTAGATACTTGGGCATACATCGCTTCTTTATCCTGTAATTTGAATGTCTAGTCAGTAGTTGCCATGGTTTTGCATTTGATTTTGTATTTTATATTTGTGTATTGTGCATTTCCTATGACAAAAGCCTTTTAAAAAATATTCTTGTGACATGCATTCCACAGTGGATTATTTCCAACCTCTGCTCCTAAACTTTAGAATCAAAAGAGAGGAGTGTGCTCTTGGATGCTGGTGAAAGCCTGCTTGAGCAAATTGTATATGATTTGCAAATGATAAAAAGATGGTTCTTGTGCTCTTTAGCCTGCTCTTGCATTTCAAAGTGTAATTTGAATACCTAGAAAATCAATATGGGCTTTGCAATGTGATTACAACCAAATAATTGAAATATCAGAAGGATAGTGAGCCATAAGGCCTTATATACAGATGCAATAAGGCATTTTAACAACAGTTTGCCATATTAAAGTGGACCTACATTTTATTGAAGGACAATATTCATGGAAGAATTTTATGCACTTTTTCTCTTGTATCTCTCTGACCTGGTACTTAAGAGCACTCTGAACATGCTCATGCTTTTATTCCTTAAGCAAAATGCGCAAGATCTCTGGAAAAACTTCCCCCAAAATTGTTGCTTTGATTGACATTTTTATGATTTGGCCTATATCTTACACAGCTTCTGTTGGTCATTGCAAGGTGTCCAGGTTTATTTCTAGATAGACCTGAACTGTAGAAACAAGCTAGTTCCTTGTAGAAAACTAGAAGCAGGCAACAGTTTATGAAGATCCTAGCTTGTCTGAAGGAGAGGCACACTGAAGAAACAGGGCTGAATTGATTTTGCATGCAAAGAAACATAATTTTCCTTTAAGAAACAAAAATGGAGAATCTCTGGGTGAAGAGCAAGTCAAGGTTAATATAAATTATGTATCTGCCATTTAATCACAGGCCAGAGCAAAATTGGGTGCAATCCTTATCAAAGAATGACTGCAATATCATTTCAAAGCTACTCACAGCATGCTTGCAGGATAATATTTTTTTCCCCAAAAGAAGTACGCATACAGGCTGAATGGCTTTCTTAATGAAGCAGCAGTGTTTCATCTTGGAAAGCCTAATTTAAATCCATCATTTGATCCCAAGGAAAAGGAGCAGTTTGAGTTAAGTCTCTGATGGACCATAATCTACTGTGTAATGGCTGTCACATGGTCATGTGAATCAGTTGCTGTTCATTATTGGGGCTGTTGGAAGTGCAGTAGTGAGATAGCACAAATGCTGGATTGTATATATCCTCCTTGGGTGGTAACATTTATGGGATCAGGAATACTGATGGATGACAATTTGCACAGGTCCTGGGGTGTGCCATTTCTACAAATATTAACAGAGTAGAATACAACTCTGTCTATTGGATTTTGTTTCAAATTCTTGGGAAAAGAAATTTTTCAAAAGAATATCTATAGACTGATTATTCACAGTATTAACTATCCTAGTTTGGCCCTAAGAATCACTCAGATTTAGAGTTTGGTAAGGATGCTAAGAATGTTTGGTGAGAGATCCTTACACGCATCCAACCTGAGTCATAATTATACAATGCCTACCTCCCAGAGTAAGTTGTAAAATTACATGAGAACTAAAATAAACTCAGAATTAAGTTTGTAGTGCAGTGGAAATATGTGCAGTATTAACTAGGTCTTTAAAAGATAAGCCATCTTCATAAAAACTGAGGGATCCATGGGCTTCCACATGTTGTTTGGCTTGAGTTCCCACCAGCTCCAGCCAGCATGTAAAATCGTGAGGGATGTTAGCTCAGGGTATGCATCAAAATGAAAATCTCAGCACTACATGTTTGTTCTTTCAGCTTGTTTCATGTGTCATATCTACCAAGTTCATATCCTTGTACTTATTGAGAACTTTCTTTAAATGACTGATGGCAATTCAGTCTTAAGTGCAGATAAAGCATTGCACATGAATAGGCATGAATATTTCATTTCAGCTTAGTTTTGATAATAATGTACTCAATATGAGATTTTAAAGAAAAAGTATAATATACTAGAAACCAAAACTGACACATCAGAACAGTGGGGCACCCTATCACATTACACAGTTATAGTGCTGTGATTCCACTTTCACTGCCATAGCTGCATCTTATAGAACCCTGGAAATTGTAGTTTAGTCAGAAGTACCAGAAGAAGTACCTAAGCTGTCAATCTCATGATTCTATAAGGTGTTGCCATGGCAGTTATAGAAGAAGCATAGTGCTATATCTGTGCAATGTGAAGGGGCTCTAAACATTTTGATTTGAATGCTTAATTCTTAAAATACATGTTCCAGACCTTGGGGATTCAATCATATCCCACCCATCCCCTTTTTCTTATCTTAATCCATGTTGCAGATAGATACAACATAATCCTTTCCATGCTGAAAATAGCTGCATCTATTGAATATGGCTGGCACAAAAGGATGACAATTTTGTTTCATCCCATCTTCTCTTTTTATTTATTTTATTTATTCTGCCATATCTTTCTTGCAGTGCAAGAACCAAAGAAATTTACAATGTACAATATACGTTAGAACAGAATAGAGGAAAAAGTAATAATATTTGAATAATAGTACAAATCATTTAGAGTTATGCTAAAAACATCACTAAATTAAAAAGTGAAATCATTTAAAGCATAACAGTGATGAAAAAGTGAAGCACCACACATTTTGAAAACATCAAACAACCTTCTGTAGTGACTGAAGCCACAAACCTTCTTCAGATAAAAAGGTTTGTGTGCAAGCAGACGTAAAGAAAAGGAAGGTCCAACCTATTTGCCTGTGAGAGGCAGTTCTACTGTTTGGGAGCAGCCACCAAGAAGGCTCTTTCTTGTGCTGTTGGCAAATAAGCCTGTGGAGGTTGAATTGCTGAGATAAGATTTCAAAGAATTTACCAAAATGTGGAAACATCTTCATATTCAAGATGGGGGGGGGGACCCTTCAGACTGAAATAATTTGAATGTAAGAGAATGTGTAGCTGCCAGATTTTCCTATCCCTACTTTTGGACAATGTTTCAAAATGAGTCATTGCCGTCGACCACATCTGCTATGGTATTGCCATTGTTAGGGAGACTATGGGAACACTGCAGCTTGCAGAGTATCAGGGCCCACATTTAGGCTTTGAAGTGGATTGGAAGTGGTCCTCTGCATATCCACCTTTTTGCCACCTAACGACCAATTAGGTCATTCAAAAGAGCCAGTGTGGTCTTGTGGTTTAAATGTTGGACTTGGACTCTGGAGAGCAGGTTTTGAATCCCTGCTCAGTCATGGAAACCCACTAGGTGAACTTGATCAAATAACATTCTTGTAGCCTCCGAGAAAGGCAAAGGCAAACCATCTCTGAACGAATCTTGCCAAAAAAATCCTGTGATAGGTCCACCTTAAGGTCACCATAAATAGGAAACAACTTGAAGTTACAAAACAACAACAATGGCCAATTGTACTCTCTGGGATGATTACAGCTGGGTTTTTTTATTTTTATTTTTTTAAAAAGCCATCATGGCCTAAAACATGATGCTGGGGCACAAATGGTAATTTGAAGGGCAAAATATTTCAGGTGTGTATGCCTGAGAGAGTGCTATGTGGTATGGAGGAGACTGATACAGTGGATACCAAACTTTCACCACCTTTGTTCTACATCAAAGGAGTCTGTATGTTAAGTATAGATCAAGAAGAAGAATTGTTTAGCTAGGTATCTATTTAGATAGAGAGCTCTTTATTCACTAGTTGTAGTTATTGCACTAGTTGAAATAAACATAGCTAACATTTTACAGTAAACAAAAGTTAAAATATAATTAAACTATAAAAACCCAAATAAGTTAAAACATAAACCATTAAAAAGAAAACAACAAATAGCCAACCCAGCATATTATGCAATAAATAACAATAGAAATATAGGTATAAATAGTAGCCAAGAACACAGTTGTCTTTCTGTCCGGCTTATACTGAAGACTGACAAGTGATAATGGACTCATAAGTATATATTTGTTTTAAACATTCATTGTATACCTTGATCCTAGATACCTTGGAGAACCATAATTTCATTGGTGCTGTAATCCCCTCCATTGATACAGAGTCCAGCTATTCTATGCTTTTATGTTCATGATACTTGTGTCCAATTCATCACTGGAGGCCAGTTTCCCAAGGAAGACACTTGGTATAGCCTATGAGAGTGCATCACCATCTCCACAGCACACTAAGACACCATAGTACCTTTTGTGATGGAAATATATATCTGCAGTAGAATATTTAAAATCAATGTGATATTTTTATACAGCTTAACATGTACATTGTTACTCCATGACCTTTTGTCACTTTGCTGAATTTTATTAGCATGTTCTGTCCTTCTCTTGCTTGTTATTAATAGCCAAGCCAGCTGTCTGCCATCAAATTCATAAATAATTGCTTGCTGATACTACTTTCTTCATGCTAAAATTCAATTCCTTTACTGGGCTCAAGCTCGGTACATAGTAATCACTGAAATCCTCCCCACCTCCCACTAATGAACATACAAACACACAACAAGCGACCCAGAAAGTTGCAGCATTTGCTCATGTCCCAATGGTATTTAAATTAAGCTGTTTTTAGAGAAGATTGTGATAAATTCCACTGTGATATAATTAAGCTACTTGAATGAGCAGGACAATAACAGATGAAAAATAGTCTGACTACATGAAATTAATTAATTAATACATGTTTTGAGTGGAAAGCAGCACAGTACATCCATCTTTAAAAGCTATAAATGATAAATATAATTTTATTGAGGAGAGTTGAACACCAAGGATGGCTTTAGGAAGATCTTTGTTTAATGACAAGATGAAGTCAAAAGAGCAATCAAGTCTTAGCTGCCTGAGGAGATAGTTATAAAAAAATGTGGAAAATAAACATGGAGGGGGAAAAATTCATTATATGAATCAATGGTTTGTTCTCACTTAAAATATAGTGTGCAATAATGGTCAACCAACCTCACAAAGAATATTGCTAATTAGAGGGGCTGAGGAAAGGGCAACAAGAATGACTGTGGTCAAAGAAGATGTCTTATATGAAGATAGACAGAATAGAGACTATTTCTGAAAAGCGAAGAGAAGCAAAGCAAAGAAAAAGTATATAAAAATAATTTAGATCAAAAGCAGAAAATATTTATTTTTTTAACTGTTAAACTGGAAATAAATATTTTCTCATATTTAAATTATCTCAAGAAATCAATTTTGGTTGGGCATTCTTTTGATGGTTTTTGTCATATATATATATATATATATATATATATATATATATATATATATATATATATATATAGTCAATTTAATCATGATGCAGAATTGCATTGAGAGGTTATTTCAAGGGGTTCAAGGGACAGTAGTCAAGCTAGTCTCTTTCAGACCCCCCCTCCCCCCGTCTTGTGGCTCTTTGTTTTATTGAGCATACACTCTCATGAATAGCAGTGCATTCAGCGAGCTTCACTGTGCTGTATTTGATGCAACTGATTAATTGCACCAGAAAGTTTCCATAAAACCCTATGCCAAAACTTGTTAATCTTTAATATGTCACAAGAATCTTTGTTCTTATTTGGAAGGTATTATCCGAGACAACCAGTGAGAAATGAACACAGATAGTAAAAGGATGAGGCAGTGCACACTGACAAGCTCTCTTGGAGAAGGTTAAGAGGTGATATGATAGCACTGTAAATATTTGGAGGGGTGTCATTCTGAGGATGTAGCAAATTTGTATTCTGCTGCTCCAAAGATTAGGACATGGAGCAATGGATGCAAACTACAGGAAAAGAGATTCCACCTAAATGTTAGGAAGAATTTCCTGACAGTAAGAGTGGAACACACTCCCGCAGAATGTGGTGGAGTCTCCATCTTTGGCGGTTTTTTAATAGAGGATGGATAGCCATCTGTTGGGGGTGTTCTTTCATATACAATATATTAAAATAATTTTGTGCATGAAACAAAGGGCCTCTACAGACAGGTGGCCATGGGCAACCCTGAGAACCTGAGGATTGGGGCCAAAGCTGCCCCATGCCTTTGCCCCAATCCACCCTTTGGGCGGCCTTGGAAGGAGAACTAAAATAGAGCTCCTTCTAGAGTGGGCAGAAGGGGTGCCCAAAGAGACGCCGTGCATCTCTTCCACATCCCTTCTGGCCCAGCATGTCCGGACACTGAGCCAGAAGGACATTATCAGAGTGTTCGCTGTGTGCAACAGCGGGTACTCCAATTATATCCTCAGGAAAGGGTTGGGGTGGCCAGTGGCCAGCTGCCCCTCCCCTTCCCTGGCTCCAAGATGGCACTTTGCGCCATCTGTACAGCCCCAAAGTTTGTGTACACTGAACTATCAGAAAACAAAGGTGTAACTATCTCAGCCACCTATGTGGACAATCTTGGATTTTGGAATATTTTTGATTTTGGAATTCTGGATAAGGGATACTCAACTTGCATGCCCAAGGACATACACTAGATACCAAGTGTAACACTGTTGTCAATCAACAACTGAGTATTTACACTGTAAGAATGACACAGACCTTCAATTCTAACATCATCATGTGGGACACATTTGTAAGGATATTGAGCCCACTTTCTTAGAATCATAGAATTGTAGAGTGGGAAGAGACCTCAAGGGCTATCCAGTCCAACCCCTGCCATGCAGATACTCAGTTGTTGACTGGACAGCAGTGTTCCACTTGGTATCTAGTGTATGTCCTTGGGCATGTAACCCCCTCTGCAGACCAGGGCGTTTGGGACGCCCTGGTCCGGAGCGCCGCGGGGCTATGGCAGCCCCACCGCGGCGCTCCTAGAGCGACCCTGAAAGGAGCGCCAAAAAGGCACTCCTTTCATAAGTCAGAGAAAGGGCACCCTAAAAGCGGCGGGCGCCCTTTCTCTGACTTATCCCCCGCAGCGCGTCCGGACGCTGCGGGAGGAGGTCGCCCTGAACGCGCCGGACGTCCGGTGGCCCGGAAGCGTTCAGGGCGACCTCAGGAAGAGGAAGGGCCGCCGCGCGTGCGGTGGCCCCTCCTCTTCCTGGCCTCGGAGACGGCTCATCCCTTATCCAGAATTTCAAAATCAAAAATATTCCAAAATCCAAGATTGTCCACATAGGTGGCTGAGATAGTGACACCTTTGTTTTCTGATAGTTCAGTGTACACAAACTTTGTTTGATGCACAAAATTATTTTAATATATTGTATATAAAATTACCTTCCTGTTATGTTTATAAGATATATTTGACTTTCATGTTTAGACTTGGGTCCCATCACCAAAATATCTCATTATATTTATGCAAATATTGATAACTGCACCATGTGGCTTTAAATAGGCCCAACAACCAATCGGATTGCAGGAGGCCCAGAAGCCGCTGCTCTTTCTGGCCTCCTGGCCAATTTGCTGGCTCTTTTCTCCAGCCATCCACCAATAGGATGGCACTTCCAGCCACAGGACATGCTGGGAATTGTAGTTCCAGCACTGGGAACAGAAGTACTGTCTTCCATCTGCCCGACCAGCCTATGAGAGTCCTGGAATGCAGCTGGCCAAGGACAGATGCACCAGCTCCTGGCTTCCTCCCTAGTGGCCCAGTAAATCAGGCGGCCTCCTTTCTGGTAGTACTGGTTAAGCATAATGACTAGGAGGCATTGATAACCTCTCTGAAATGTTCTAATCCTTCTTGAAAACTGTGTTGAACTTCATCTGAACTGAAGACATAATCCAGTTTGACACCACTTTAACTGCCATGACTCAGTGCTATAGAATTCTGGGAACTGTAGTTTGCTGTGGCACCAGAGATCTCTGACCGAGAAGGCTAAATCCCTCACAAATCTACAATTCCCAGAATTCCATGGCAGTCAAAGTGGTGTCAGACTGGATTATTTCTGTCTAGGATCCCACATCTGGTGGTCTCAAATTTCTTTGTTCATAGAACTACACACACTGTGTGAAGTTCTGTGATTCTGCACTTGATAAATGCATTTATCCCAAATGTGTTTTTTTAAGAAAGAAAGAAAGAAAGGAGAGAGGAAGGGAAGGGAAATATTGTTAGAAGGTTTGAGAGGGCTCTCTGTGGGTCCCCCTCCTCACCTTCTGAGCTGGATGGGACTCCTTGAGATCACCTTTCTGCCGCCACTGTTGAACTTACCACACTTTAGCAACACACTGGGACATTGCTGGGAAATTCTACTGGTATTTCGTTTGCCAACCTAGGGAAGAATTGGGCCAAGCTAAGGCACATGAAAAAGAAAGAAGTGCAATATAAGCAGAGTACCTTAAAGAAAAGTTTTATTCTAAATAAAGGAATTTTATAGAAAAAGGATATAGTTGCATGAAGGACCAACTTGTCCTAGAAGCACAGATAGAAAGTACAGAACCAAGTTAATTCAACTAAACCAGGAAAATAAATCCAAAACTTGATGTCCCTGACTGGCCATTTTTCCTAATTTCACTCATAGATCAAATAGAATTTTTAGTTCTGTTGGTTAGAAGCTCCTCGTGATCTACCAGGCCAGAGCCAGAGACAAAAGTAAACAGAACCACAAAGTCAAAGCCTTGTTGCTTCTTTAGATTTTATTAAAAACTCTCCTCTGCACCATCTAGAATAAAATAAATAGAAAATTCTCTCTTCTCCCCAGTAGCTCATCTCATTGGACATTTTCCATCTCATCACCTGAGATGTAAACTTGCATTAAAATGTAATGGTACCTCCTCCTGTATTTAACCCTTTGTTATCTGGGGAGAAGGCTCTGATAAATGAATGGAATCCCATTTTCCCCCAAGGTTGCTGGATGTTCAAAGGTCATCTAGCCCAATTCCCCTGGGATAGCATGAATCAGCTGCTGCAGTTGTTTTTTTAAAAAAAATCACAAAAACCTTTTTCAGTTGATTCTTCTGCTTGTTGAAGCTTCTTCTTCTTTATTTTAGGAATAAATTGGTGGGGGTAAAGCTACCAGAATGTTCTAGAAAAAGAATTGCAAGGTTATTTCTTACAAAAAAAAAAGTCTGGAGGATGAGATTTCAACTTGATGTGGCACTTATGTTCACCTTCTTAATAAGCCTAAAATGCCACATCAATGCGAATTTCAAAGACCTCCTCTGTACAAAGTCTGCACAGAAGTCTCTTTCTTGCACACTCAAAAGCTTTTGAGGGCAGGAAGGCCAGGACATGAATGCTGCCTTGTCTACACAATTCCCTTCAGACACAGGGCTTAAGAATTCAGTTTACTATCCCATGTTTTGCTAGGAAGAATCAAATGCTTGCCTTTTCAGGTTTACTTTGAATTATTAAACAGAATATTTGATTCCAAGTATCAATCCCAGAAAGATATCTAACAAAGACAAAATGTGTGTGTACACACACACACACACACACACACACAGAGAGAGAGAGAGAGAGAGAGAGAGAGAGAGAGAGAGAGAGATGATTTAAAGAATACATTACACATGCTTTCAGCAATGGTATGAAATAAACTGCAAACTATACTACTCTAGTTGCCTGACTGAATGACCTATGTTAGAAAACAGAGAGGAAGAGGAATGTTACCCTATTTATTTTTCTGCATCTCTTCTATGTGGTACTTTGCTATGGAAACTTTGAACTTGGGCATCATTTGTGTATGGTGTGTGGATAACAGTTTATTATCCTCATGCAAAAAAACTCTTCACAATTTATATAGGGTCTTCCTCCAAACGAGAGGTAAAGTTGAGTATTTTCTACATATAGGATGCAACAGAACATGTTCCTATGACCTTGGAGATTTTGCCACAATGGCTATAGTAGTAGCACAACCTACAGTTATTCCTTTGTGATGAAAATGGGGTTATTGTTGTTAGTTCTCTCACACACATACCTGCACTTGAACTAAAGAGGAAAGATGCAATGGTGAATCTTTGTTTGCTTGTTTATTTTTTGTGGTAAACATTATTAATCTAAACTAATCTGCTAGAGGTCCCCAAGTCTCACTTTGTGAAGACCTCTCAGAGGGCTTTTTCCATCGTCGCCCCTTCCTCCTGCAATAACCTTCCTGCAGAGCTTCGCTCCTCTGCATCACTTGTCTCTTTCAAAAAAACTTTAAAAACGTATCTATTTCAGCTGGCATTTCCACCTTAAGTAATGGTACTTTTTTTCCCCCTCTGCCCCATGTGTTTTTTATTGACCCCTGACTGCTGTGTTCCTAACTTTTATATTGTAACAATTTTAACATTTTTACTGTAAGCCGCCTTGATCATACCTATGGAAAGGCGGGGTAAAAATAAAATTTATTATTATTATTATTATTATTATTATTATTATTATTATTATTATTATTATTATTTATAAGCAACAAATCCTGCAATGAGGCCTCCCTTAGTTTAGAACCTCAGACAGAGGAAGAGGGAAGTCAATTCAAGACTGAGGCTTCATTAACATCTCAAAGGAGAGCCAGATGTGATGCCATTCTGTTTGCCTACAGGCTGTCACCAACTGGCTCACCTTTCCTGGGGAAACCCCAGATTTGCACTCAGGGTCCATGGCTTTAAGAGGAACATGATCCAGCCCAGCTCCAAGGGGCATTCTCCAGCCCAGTCCCTAAGTCCTAAGACCCAAAATGTTTGGATGAAGAACATCTTTTCAGACAAAGTTGCCCTTGAATGTTAAGCAACTATGCTGTGATCTTCCATGTTGCCTGCCAACCTGGATGATAATATATTTAAGCACAGTTACACCACCTGATTGGCTTATCAACACTCTGAAAGTCTTTATTTTAGAATACAGGATTGGAAGTTAGCACTTTGATTTGCCAACCAGGTGAACCAAGACCAGAAATTCATACCTGGACCTTAAATTGATATCTGGGCCTTAAGAGATGAGCTATAATTTGCACTAAATTTCCATAGCAGAAAGGCAAGCAGACCAAATAACAGTAAAAGAGGACAACATTAGGGCGGAGATGTTTTTGTATCTCTCTGACTCTACACACTGACACTGGCAATGACAATGACAATAATGCAATAATGTCATCAGTTGGCCTGCAAGTAGCTTCCCTCTTCCAAAAACGTCCTGCCCATGTTGCCTTTCTGTTTCACAGAAGTGATGGAAAATTGTGTTCATTGTATCATTGTTCATTTATCCAAAGGGAGATACTGAAGGCACAATTTCAAACCATTCCAACGAGGAGGAAAAAATGGGAGGTATCTCAAGAAACCAGGATGGATGACTAAGGAACTTGCAACTGAACTAAGTTTTAAACGGAACGTGTATAAGAAATGGAAAAATGGGGAAATCACCAAAGAGGAATTCAAACAAATAGCTAACACGTGGAGGGGTAAAGTCAGAAAAGCTAAAGCGCAGAATGAACTCAGGCTTGCTAGAGAGGTTAAGAACAATAAAAAGGGCTTTTGGGGGTATGTCAGCAGCAAAAGGAAGAAGAAGGAAATGGTAGGGCCACTGTGTGGAGAAGATGGCAAAAAGTTAACAGGGGACAGAGAAAAGGCAGAATTACTCAACACCTTCTTTGCTTCAGTCTTCTCAGAAAAGGCAAAGTGTGCTCAACTTGAGGATAATGAAGCAGAGGACAAAAATAGGAGAATGTCAGCACAGAATAAGTAAAGAGATAGTACAGGAATA
>CM034701.1:278602017-278614273 GCA_020142125.1 Phrynosoma platyrhinos
TTGGACAATGAAATTGTCTTCGAGGCAAGTGAGGAATTTGCTAGACCAGGCTCTGGTTGGAGGCCAGGCTCTGGTTGACTTGTCAGACACTTTTGGGGGAATCACAGCCTCATTTGAGAGGGTCACTCCACATATACTGAGGTATACAAAACACTGCACTACTAGAAAGATTGTTTCTGCCATGGTGTATCCCATTTCATCTGTAAATAGGGGGGCTGAGCCCCACAGAAGCTTCTCTCTCTTTCAGTTTGTTTAAGCACGGGGGACCTTCCAGGTCAACTATCCCAGGGTTCCTTGGCTCCAAGGACCATTTTGAGCTAATCATTCAAGATATACTCAGCAGTAGTGGAAGTGGCCTCTGGAGTGACACATGAGACATGAGGCTTCTTGTGGCCTTTTTACCACAACTCCTACCATCCCCAGAAGCCAGCATAGGATTGTTCTTCTTTCCTTCCTCCAAGTTTTTACCCCATGGAAGAAGATATTGCCCAGACACTTCTACTTCCCCTCTTCCTCCATGTCTTAGGGGGGTTGCAGACTGCCAGAAATAGTGCAAATTGAGTCCACTTTTAGGGTTAGGGTTAGGGTTAGGGAATCATGGGAACTGTATTTTATTGTGGCACCAGAGCACTCTGACAGAGAAGGCTCAATGTCTCAGAAAAAAAAGAAGAAAAAAACTGTTCCCGTGATTCCCTAGCACTAACCCTAACCCTAAAAGTGGATTCAGTTTGCACTATTTCTGGCAGTCTGCAACCCCCCTTAGAGAGGAACAGGTGCCTTTTTTTCGTGAAACAGCTGGCCCTGCCCATGCTGCAATATATACAAGTGAGCACTGGGGATGTGTGCTTTGCTTCCCATCTCAGGCAGAAAAGAGTCTTGGGCTACCCCTGAAAAGGGAAAAAAGGGGGGGGGCAGAGAAAGAGGTGTGTGTGTGTGTACATATGGGTGTGTGCATACACATAAGAGCATGGGGCAGTGCTTTAAAATTCATTCATTCTGCTGCTTGTTACAATGTTTGAAAAGTAACCCATTGCTTTTATTCAAAGTTATAATGGAAATAATCACAGGTAACTTCATTGCATTTCAAATAACATTTCCATAACTTTCTGTTACTTTGAGAGGAAGAACCCAATAGGATCGACATGAGAATGGCATAAAATCTTTTTTAAAAAAAATCTTGTGAAGATATCTATAAAATGATCCTTTTAAAGCAACTTTTGAAAGTAACCATTACTTATGATGCCAATTAATAGCTTTGCTCTTACTTGTTACCTTGCTTGTGAAATGTTTTTGAAATGCATAGTTTGGAGCAGGGGTAGGTAACCTAAGGCCCAGGGGCTGAATGAAGCCCCCTGAGGTTTTTGGACTGGCCCCTGGCCAGTCCTGCAGCCGCCGCTGCCCGACATGATGATATTGATTATTGTTGTTATTACTTGTTCTTGGGGTTTTCTTGGAAAAATCTCCATAGGGGTTTTACCATGGCTTTTCTGTGGCTGAGAGAGTGTGTATGCGTTTTTTTAATTTTATTTTGATTATTTATTTATTTATTTATTTATTTTATTTTTGGTGCTTCGGCCCCCCAATTGTCTGAGGGACAGCAACCCAGCCCCTGGCTCAAAAAGGTTGCCTATCCCTGGCTTGGAGGAAAGACTGAAAGAGATGGGCCTTTGCAGACTGCTAGAAATAGTGCAAATTGAGTCCACTTTAAGGGTTAGGGTTAGGAAATCATGGGAACTGTATTTTATTGTGGCACCAGAGCTCTCTGACAAAGAAGGCTCATTGTCTCAGAAGAAAAAAAAAAACAATTCCCATGATTCCCTAACACTAACACTAACCCTTAAAGTGGACTCAATTTGCACTATTTCTGGCAGTCTGCAAAGGCCCTAAGAGTGGGAGAACATAAAGAACTGCAGTAGGGCTATTCTCAGAGGGGCTGTGTATTTACAAAACCAAGGTAAATTTCAATCACCTCACAAAACAGAAGAAGATGAATGTCTGATAAACCAGATGTAGCATGACCATTTCAATTACTGCCTTTGTAGCCAATGAAAAATAGTCTAATTGTCTAACGGTTCTCGCTTCCTTTCTTCCATTACCTTTCTTTGCAACTTGCACTTTGTGTAATGAATGTTGCTACAATGATGTATTAGATACTATCTTGGCTCTTGGGTTTTCTTTGTTGTTTTTCTTAGTGGGTTTGTTGTTATTGTGGAAGTATGAAAATGAAAGAGATAATTTCAAGAGAATGTGAAATGTGGCTTGTTTCAGCAGCATATGCTGAAAGAACTGACTACTAGCAGACTTAAATGAGGCTGCTTCATAATCAATATCCTGTTAATTGCCATGGAAGAATTCAATGCACCTTTCATCTTTTTTGGAGAAACAAGAAGCTAGAGTTCACGATTTTAATACTAATGATGGGAATAATTAAAGCTATCAATAAGCCACAATATACAGCTCATTGTTACTGATGACTAGACAGCTGGATATTGTGTGACCTCTGACAAAATTTAATCAGCCCAGGTGACTTTTAAAAGCTTGAACAAAAGGGAGAGAAATTCATGGATTCCATTGCAGAAACATCTCAGTCAAATAAGGAAGAAGTGGTAGTTGGTGTGGGTTAAAAATCTGACATTTCTCTTCAGTCTGTTGTACTTGGAAGAAAGATGAGTCAGCCATTGAAGTTAGCTTGTGAAAAGGAAAGATGCAAGAATCTAGTAGGTCACATCTGGTTCCTGCTCTTCATTGACACTAAGGATTGCTTATCAACAATTATTTACCACATGAGTACAATGGAAAAGGAGATCCTGCTTGATAAAGTGGTGATGTCACATTTGAAGGCACTACTGAAGAATGTTTTACTGTAATATCTGGTGCCCCACAGGAATTTCGGGCTACAAATACCACCTTATTTGATCACTGGCTATGCTGACTGGACTGATAAGAGTTATACTCCAAAACAACTGGAGGGCACCAGCTCAAGGAATACTATTTTAGTGTAGTGTGAATGTGCCTTGGGTGGCCATTCCCATACCTCTTCTCCTGGGACTACAGGAGAAGATTTAACTCAATATAAACAGAGCTTAGTTTTAGTGTGCCTGGCAACTTTTCAAACCATGGTGTTTGATTCTGGCCTATGTGGATTAGCCAAAGCTCACAAGAGTTTGGATGGAAAGGCAAACCATTGTTGGAACTCTTCCTCATTATTATGATAGGAGAGAAAAAAAGAGTTGACTACTGAGGCCAAAAACATGCATCCTGTGGGTCAGATTCATTTTGAAGTGGCATACAGTTCTCTGGGCACTGTGATCCACTCTTTCTTTGAAGGCCTCCCTGTAGGAATTCCTTCTACATGTACAAGTATACATATAGGCCAGCGGTTCCCAAACTTTGGTCTTCCAGATGCTCTGGATTTCAGAATTCCTGACTGTTAGCCAACTGTTAGTTGAATGGGTCTTCTGGGAGCTGAACTCAAAAGCACCAAAGTTTGGGAACCACTGATGTAGAGACACAGCAAGAAAAGCAATCCTACAATATGAGAAACTCTACCAGCTGCTAGCTCTGGTTTCACTCAGCATTGGTTGTTGCCCGATTTACCCATTGTAGCAGCAAAAAATTGCCTACCTCTGGTTAATGTTGTATAGCACCAGTTCTAACTAGTTCCACTAGCATATAGTGGCTTCCATGTCAGATATGATTATGATTATGCTTTCCCCAAAAAATTAGGACTCAGAGAGGCTTACAATTTAAAAGAACAGTACAATTAAAGACATATACTTTAAAGAAAACATCCCAGGGGTTGACCCTATACTTCAAAATAGGCTCAATACCTTAGATGGTTCCTTTCAAGCTCAGCCTAAAACCCAGAGCAGTTTCACCACCCCCTAACACAGCAGGCATCAGCTGCCAATGCAAAAATGTCTATAACTGTAAACTATGGATCCAACAATGATTTTCATGCAAGCCAGACCTTTATTTTCAACTTACAATCACCCTTTTATATAGGACAATGTGGTGCACTAAAAATAATGGCTGGAACAGGCTCAAGCAGTGCTGTGAAAAAGTTCTTTCTTTTAGGCTGAAATCTGCCTCCACTCTTTCAAATGTAATTATATCTTATTATTAGATATAAATGGTAATATTACAGGAACATTTGAACCAAATGTTATATTCTGTGAATTTTAACCCTCCCCTTGAAATTGGTGCAACTAGATGAACTTCATTTAGGTTTTATGATTCCCTAAATAAATTTAAATATATCCTCATGTTTATAATCCAGATCATTATCATTATCATCATCATCATGGTATTCTAAATTACAGTGGTATGGTATCCACTGAGCAGTTACAAATGTGTAAGCTAGACTTGTGCATTCATAACTGTTTAGTGTTCATATTTATGATCATGATACTATTGCCATCATCACAAATGCTCCTTAAGCAGCCAGCAGCCACACCAAATAATGGAAGTCTATTCTGTTGGTGATCAGGCCTCAAGAAGGATGATGCTTCCAGCCCTCTCCCTCTGGAAATTTGCAACATGACAATCAAAATCAGGACCTCCTTCACAACTCCTCATCATGCCACAGATCGCTAGTGAGAGAGGGCTGAAAACACCTTCCTCCTATGCTCTGACCACCAGGTGAACAGACTGCCATCACTCATTGCAGCTGCTGGCTGTTAAGGTAGGGCTGGGAACTTGTCCCAGGAGATGATATGTAGTTACACGTTTGTAGCAACCTCTGTGATGTAGGATTTTAGCCACTATTTCAAGATTACAGTGTAGTATATAGGCCAGAGTCTTGGCGATATCTTTTACATGCTTAAGTTCCTCTATGGAAACAGATGGAAATTTTTGCCCAATATGTAATGTTCAAGAGTTATATAGCTCTATGTGCTTGTGATGCCCGTGTGATCAATATCGTGAATGCACACATAGATGTACATACACATTCAGTTTTGCATCAGGTTGCACATTAGTGTGTGAATTTAGTTGTGCAGTATGACCATTTAATACAAGGATTGTGTAGCACAAATAAGGTGCAAGCCCACTTGAAGATTTATCCCACAGCATCCACAATATAGAATGTCAACCACAATACAACAGTATCACCATCCACTAAACTAATTAAATATTAATTGTTATGGATTCAGATGTCATCATCTATTCTCTGCAGTAAATGTTTCTCTCATGTATGGCATCTTTGTAATTAATTATCTTAATGACTGTCTTTTGTTGCAATCTAGACTAAGATGTAATAATACCCATAACCTCCAGTCTATAATGATTATCTTTTTAGCTCATAGGCAGGAACATTTCTGGGGGGGGTGCATGGGGTGCAGACAGCACTGGGTGACATTTCAGGGCATGTGTGTCTTTTGGTGTGGAGTGTACATCACACACTCCACACCTGCACCTCTCTACAAGTAGACCAGGACTCCTGGAGACTGAAGGTCCTGGGAAGGGCTTGGTCCACCTACCCAGAGGCAGCAAGAAGGCCAGCCAGGATGCTGTCAGCATGCCACAGTGAACTCCTGGAGGCATTTGCTGCTGCCACACTGCAGAAATAGAGCATTTTGACACCACTTTAACCTCCATGGCTCAATGCTATATAATCCTGGGATTTATAGTTAGTTGTGACACTACAGCTCTCTAACAGGGAAATTCTAAATATCTCACAAAACTACAAATCCCAGAATTCCATAGCATTAAGCCATGGAAGCTAAAATGGTATCAAAATGCTTTATTTCTGCAGTGTGGCAGCAGTCAGAGGTGGCCAGCAGCAGCTTGTGGCTTTTATGTCAATGATGTGATACATCCACTCCAGGTTTTAGCCTGAACTTGAAGGGATCTATATAAGTTGCTGAATCTTATCCTTAAGTAGATTCATCATATTGGGTGGCTCTTCAAATGTATGAACTAAACTATGGAGTGGATTCACAGTCCTACTAACATGGAAGCTACCACTGGGAAGTGAGAAGCAATTATTGAGAGGTCCCCACACTCCTGACAACATCTGGTCTCTGGCTAAAGAGCTGGGTGGAGCTTCACCCAGTGCCTCATGCTGGGATCCAGTTTCTCTTAGCTGTTGCCCTCCCCATGGGGAGCAATAGGCTCCAACCCACTGTTTGCAGGTGCCACCTGAGTCCTGATGTCAGGGCTGAGCCAATGACTATAAATTATGTCTGCCAACCTTGACTCAGTTTTCTCTGTAGTACCTGCTGTTTGTTGAAAATAACAGGCAATGGGAGGCCAAACCAAAATATATGACAAACATTAGGTTCATTTTAGCCTTCAAAGGTTTGGTATCCTTATGGCATAGTGCCCATAGTGTCCATGCTTTGTGCACACAGTGGCTTCCATATCAGGAGTTATCCAAGGTGCTGAACCCTAGCCAAAAATGTTGTGTTGCTGCAGCTGGTGTCACCTAGTGTGGGCATGACTGCCCTCCCTTCCCTTCAGGCCAGCCATCTGCCCACTCAGAATATGGCTGAGGGTGGTGGTGGCGTGGTCTCCAGAATGCCTGTTCACTGAACTCTGAAAGCAATACCTCCTTGCAGGAGATGCCTTCAGAGTCCAGTACAGCTATTGTGTTAGCAGCCACACCAGACTCTGAAAGCACTCCATACTCTGCTCACCCAATAGCTGTGCCAGATTCTGAATTGAAAGCACACACATACCCAGCAACAGCTGTTGCTGAAGGAGGTGGTGCTGTGTGGGGGGAAAAAGGGACTAGTCCCTTTTCTATTCACCCAGTAGACACACCAGTTTCTCCAAATGTATCACCCCACTGAATGTACACTCTCCCTTTGGCCTCTCTCTGCCTCTGGCTGCAAAATAGCTTCAGCATGATGGATAGATAACTTTGAAGTTTAGGCTAACCCCCAAAGCAGATTCACTGTCTCACTGACTTAGAAGCCAGCAGGTGTCACTGGGTTAGACACAGTGAAAAAGATGTCACTACATTTGAATCTTATAGTAAGATATCTCACATCCTTATAGGCATACAGGTTCAAAATGTTGAATTGTATAAGATTCTGTCTGTCAGCAACAGTCTGGGGAACACTTATTTTACGGCCAAAAATTAGGAATATGGAGTAGCTAGCATGGTGTAGTGGTTTGAATGTTGGTTTGAGAGTCCAGACCACTCAGCCATGGAAACCCACCACATGACTTTGGGCAGGCCACACTTGCAGTCTTATTGGAAGGCAATAGCAAATTTCTTCTGAATAAACCTTGCACAGAATACCTTATGCCATGGTAAGATTATCATAATTTGGAGTAGATTTGAAGACACATAACAACAACAAAGGATTTCCATATTAATTTCAAAAATGTTCCCCAGTCTCCTCACACATGAAGACCAGTATGAAGTTATTACCTGGTGGATCAAAAATAACAGTATGCAAATTTATATCATGAGCATGTGTTTTGATAGAACAATTACTGTTACGACTGATGAGCATTGCCTTGTTTGTATCATTAGTGAAACTGATGCCTATGCTTTCACTAAATAAGACTGCAAATACTCCAGAGAGATGAGACAAAGGGTAAACCTCTGTGCATTATTGAAATATTACGTGTGTTTGAAGGGTTCTCCTCTCCCACCACCACCACTTTCTTGCTTCACAAGTTTTGCCTAAGGCATCTTTCTTGAAAATCCTGTTTAAAGATTTAGTAGCTAGATGTTGGATCATGGACAGTGGCTCTTTGCCAAAACGTTGGCTTGGGACTAAGAGTTCTCTTCTTGTGCCATGTGTCAGCCTACATTCTTTACACCGAACAGATGGAATGATCACAAGTGATCTCAGAAGTACAAAATGCATGAATTCCAATGGAGCAAAGCTACAAACAGAATGACAGTCAAGTTCACAAGTGTGCTAATCTGTTTATTTGTTTTTAAAAAGAGAAGAGCTTTAGGATAACTTATTTGCATTTTAAGACCATGAAACTTCCACAGGCAACAATAGATTTTAGCTCAAAATCAATTGCTAATATCCAGCTAAAATAGACCTATTAAATTTATAGAATTTGCATTAATACTTATTTACCATTTGTTACCATTACCAAATTCCAATAATTGATATGGGAAGGTGCACTCTAGTCAGGACTAGAAACTGGATTTAATCAATTAGTCTTTATGAGTTGATGAAATGAACTTAATAAATACTATGACACTTGTTCAAATGAAACATTTCTGTAGATTCTTCCTAATTTAGCCTTTAAGGTGTTATAAACTAGACCTTAGGTATTTTCTGGTTTAAACAAGTACACCAGATTTATGGGACAAGATGTCTATGGAATATTGATTAAAATAATTAAGAGTATAGTGATGAAGTAGGAACTAGCTATAGGTATAAAAAGAAGTATGAAATAGAAATCTGTGAGTAAGATAGTTTGGAAACATACAGCTGACTCATGTTTAGTTTGTGGTCTATTCACATTTTTAGATCCTTTTTACATATGCTGCTGTCAAGCCAAGCATCATGAAGCCTATATTTGTGCATCTGGCTTTTCCTGCCTAAACCTTAAATTTATCCATCATGAAATTATTTTTAGTGAGCAATTCATTTTGTTAGTATTTGTGGTGTGAATGTACAAAGGGACATTGCAGCTAAGTATTTTGTCCCCCTCAGAACATAATGGATGTTTGATCAGAGCCCTATAGTTTTACATTTTTGTTACTCTTTAGAAGACTGCTTTATATTCCCTCCAGACCTATCACACCAACAAACCTGCCATATATGCTGGTGCTTTTCCTGTTCTACAAACACCAATGCTAAACGTATACATTGTTGGTGTGTGGCTTTAGTCATTTCTGACTTATGATGACCCTAAGGCAACCCTATCATGGAATTGGAAAGATTTGTTCAGAGAGATGTTGCCTTTGCCTTCCTCTGAGGGCAAGAGAGGGTGATCTGTCCAAGGTCACTTAGTGGGTTTCCATGGTTGAGTGTGGATTTGAACCCTGGTCTTATTTATTTATTTATTATATTTATTTATATCCCACCCTTCTCCCAGGACTGGGATTCTGGATGGCTTACAACATTAAAAAATACAATTAAAAACATACAAGAATAACACATTCTTTAAAAGCTATCTGTTTTTTTAAAAAATAATTTTTATTGATTTATAAAATCACACAAAATCCATACATTCACGCACCTTTCTACATACAACCACCCACTAATCCAACAAATACATAAACACATATACCAACAACATCTAATACAACAAACAAAAACATATATACACATAAAAACATTAATTATCCTATCTCTTTTTTTCAATTTTCTCATTTCCCAAATGACTTTTTCTCTGTTTATCCTACGTTTAGCATTTCTTTCTAAACCAAAGTTATCTTAGGACTTAGATATATACCTTCTACAAATTTTCTATAAGTTTCCTTTTAACTTCTTATCTTTCATGATTACCACATCCAATAGATTAATTTGAAAATTTCAAAAATATAAAGTAACCAAGGAGAAATGTTAAGCCCATCAAGTTTTTCACCTTACCACATCTATATTTCCTTTCATGTTTTTTCATACCCTCATTTCTCATTTTCTTTATATTTCATCTTATAGTTTTTAACTAATTCCCATTCTTTCTTTTTCTCATCAACAAACCTATCTTGAATTAAAGCCATTAGAATGTCCATATTCATTGCTTCTTTCAAACGTATAAACCATTCTTTCACACTAGGTATCTCTCTTTTCTTCCAATATTTTGCATAAACTATTCTTGCTATCGTCACCATGTACAATAAGATCCTCCCATGTTTTCTCTCAGTTGTTTTTCCAATATCATGTGTCATATTCAGAAGGAAAAATTTTGGATTCCATGATATTTTAACTTGTAATATCTCTATGATTTCCCTATAGATTGCTCTCCAATCTCTTGTTTCTCTTCAGATCATATAAATCTTTTGCCTTTTACTAAAAACTATCTGTTTTGAATGCCTGTCTGAAAAGGAAGATTTTCATTTGTTGGTGGAAGGCCATCAAGGAAGGGGCCATTCTGGTCTCCCTGGGCAGGGAGTTCCATAGTCTAGGGGCAACCACAGAAAAGGCCCTCTCTTGTGTCCCACCAACCGTGTTTGTGATGCTGGTGTGATGGAGAGAAGAGTCTCCCCTGAAGATCTCAGAGATTCGGCCGGCTCATAGAGGGGGATACGGCTTGCTAGATAGTCTGGACCTGAGCCACATCACCTGTACTTAGAATTGTGACCAGAAACAAACTGGCAGCCAGTAGAGTTGTTTCAAAAGGGGCATCGTGTGATCTCTGTAACCTGGTGCTGTTAGCCCTGGCTACAGCTCTTTGAACTAGCTGAAGTTTCTGAACATTCTTCATAGGCAGCCCCAAGTAGAGTGTGTTACAGTAGTCTAAATGGGATGTAACCAAGACATGTACCACTGAGGCCAGATATAGCATCTCAAGGAACTGATACAGTTGGTGCACAAGTTTCAAATGTACAAAAGCACTTCTGTTCACTGCAGAGACCTGGGCCTCCAGGTTCAAAGCTAAGTCCAGGAGTACCCCCAAACTGTGAACCTGCATCTTCAGGGAGAGCATAACCCATCTAACACAGGCTGAATCTCTTTTCCCTGATCTGTCTTCCAACTGACCAGGAGCACTTCTGTCTTATTTGGATTAAGTTTCAACTTGTTTGCCCTCATTCAGTCTATTACTGATGACAGACACTGGTTTAGGAGCAGGATAGCCACCTTGGATTGGGGTGGAAAAGAATAGTAGAGTTGAGTGTCATCGGCATATTGATGACACCACACCCCAAAACTCTGGACAACTTCTCCCAGGGGCTTCATGTATATGTTAAATAGCATAGGGGACAACACAGAAACCTGAGGGACCCGACAGGCCAATGGCCAGGGGATCGAGCAGGAGTCCCTTTGCACCACCTTCTAGGTTCGCCCCTCCAGTACCTCCAAGTCCCATCCCAAAAAGGTGGTCCAGAAGGACATCATGGTCAATGGCATTGAAAGCCACTGAAAGATCCATAAGAACCAACAGGGACACACTCCCTATGTCTAATTCCCTGTGTAAGTCATCAGCCAAGGTGACCAAGGCTCTCTCTGTTCCCTAGTCGGGCCTGAATCCAGATTGAAATGGATCTAGATAATGGATCTAGTGGCTTTTATCACTCCAAGAATCCTGTCCACATCAGGCTGCACAAGTTGAAAAGTATCAATTGGACAGACAGGTGCCAAGGTAACATTCACTGGCACTGTATCAACTGTGGCATCCAAGCCGGAGTGGATCTGATTGACTTTATCTGCAAAATACCAAGCAAATTCTTCATAGCGGACCTCCAACAGGTCTGCATGATCTACTTGAGGGTGAGTGTGTAAGAGATCCCTAACCACTCAGAACAGCTCTGCTGGATGGCTCCGTGCAAATGCAATGTTGGCAGCAAAACATAATTTCTTTGCTGCTTGCACTGCCACAGAGTAGGCGTTCAATAGGTTTGGTCAGATTCACTACGAGTGTTCTGCCAACATTGCTCTAATCTCCATATCACTTGCTTCATCACCATCAGCTCCCTGGAGAACTGGGGGCTAATTTGACTCCACTCTGTTAGAGGGGATGCTCAGAAGTGATTGTGTCTATGGCCCTGGACATTTTCCCATTACAAAGATTGTCCAAGACTTCCACAGAATCATCTACTGAGGTGACAGGAAACTCCCAAAGAGCCCTCAGGAATCCATCAAGAGCCATCAGCCTCTTGGGACGAACCATTCTAGTTGGTCCCCCACCCCTGCAGAAGTTCTGAGTCACAGTGATTCTTAACCTGACCAGAGGATGATCTGTTCATGACAATGGAACTATGGAAAGTTCCACCACTCCAAGATCATCACCATCCCACCCAGCACAGAAAACAAGGTCCAGAGTGTGCTCAGCAGCATGAGTAGGGCCAGATATCAGTTGGGACACACCCATGATTGTCATGGAAGCCATGAAGTCCTGAGCCACTCCTGAAAGGGCAGTCTCAGCATGGATGTTGAAGTCCCCCAGCACTACCAGAAGAGGAGACTCCAACCCCAACCTGAGACCACCCCAGCTAATTCAGGAAGGGAGACTGTCCTGGCTACCCACCTTTAGGTATAAACACTCAAAACTTGTAGATTGTGTGAGGGGACATGGTCAGGAGGATGGAATCATGATAGACCATTGCAACCCCACCTCCCTGCCCCCCAGGTCTTGCCTGCTGTTGCACAGAGAATCCTGGTGGGCAAAG
>CM034701.1:278624427-278640049 GCA_020142125.1 Phrynosoma platyrhinos
CACTTTATTATCGCTTTCTGGCCCACATGTGATAACGTCCTTAGACAAGTGTTCCTTCCTTGGAAATGTAGTCTACAGCACCTGGTATTCATTGGCAGTCTCCTACTCCTTTTTTGTGGGTTTTTCAGGCTGTGTGGCCATGTTCTAGAAGAGTTTCTTTCTGATGTTTCGCCAGCATCTGTAGCTGGCATCTTCAGAGAAGTGCTAAGAGAACTAATAAGAACTGCTTAGCTTCCATGATCAGACAGGGTCTGGTGCATTTAGGGTATTTAGGCCCTGTTAGTGTCACAGAATCATAGAATCATAGAATCATAGAGTTGAAAGAGACCACAAGGGCCATCCAGTCCAACCTCCTGCCATGCAGGAACTCCCATCAAAGCATCCCTGACAGATGGCCATCCAGCCTCTGCTTAAAGACCTCCAGGGAAGGAGACTCCACTACTCTCCGGGGGAGTGTGTTCCACTGTCAGGAAGTTCCTCCTAATGTTGAGGTGGAATCTCTTTTCTTGCAGCTTGCATCCATTGTTTCGGGTCCTAGTCTCTGGCGCTTTGAGAGATGTTATGAAGGCATCAGGGGTTCTTTAAGTGAATAAAGAAGTACGGTATTTTACCAATAGATATGTCAATAACAAGAAATATCCCAGTGGGGTAAAAAAAAAATGGTCACCAAATTCCTTTATAATGAAGACAGCACTGTTCTATTTTCCATAGAAAACAGAAAAGAAGTAAATTCTTAGCTGCATTAATTACTGTCTAGATACTGGGACTAACCAGAAACCTGGTGAATGGGGCAAACACTCCATGCTGTGAACTGAAGGGTGCTTGAGGCCTGGATAGTGAACCTGACCCCTCGGTTGTGTCACTTGGCAATGATGAAAGGCAAAGGCAAATGTGATTTAAAAGCAATGGAAGTATGGTAAACTGTGGTTGGTAGGACCATGGCATGGTAACGATTATGTGGTTTGAGTTGTCCTGTTTCAACTTTAGTAAGTAGTCCTAGCACCAGAAGGAAAGGTGGAAATAGGTAGAATAGTCTAGTCAGGAATGTGTTGCCCTGGGAATGACAACTGTGGGCTGTTCTTCTGCAGAAGCAAGGGCACTTTATATTCTGTGGGAATGAACAGAACTATATCTGATCTGCTCCATCTGCAAAAGAGGCTCAAAACTGCAGAGTGGTGTAGCATATGCTCATGTGGGTTAGTGCAGTTTACGCTATTTTTGCCATAACGCTTTTGGTGAAATGCACATAATCCCATTATGTCCCTTTTTGTTTATAGTTGAAGAAGAGCACCACCTGTAGGCTCCAGATGTAGAGACAAAGGAGTGACCATAGTCAATGAAACCATTTCAGCCTCTGGACTGAAAACACTGTAGTTCTAAGATCTTAAAATTTTTGACTTTCCCAGTATAGAAAAGCTCAATCTTAGATAGAGTCAAAACTTTATTTTTCCATAGTGAGTGTCAAAGCTTAAGGGATGCTAAGCTATGTTTAACTCACTCCTTCTACCTTTTTTCTAGGCAAGCAGATTCCCAAGTTGTTCTTGTTGAAATACAGCTTCCAGAAATCCTGACAATTGGCCATGCTGGTTGGGACTTCTGGAAACTTAGTTTTGGGATCACTGCCTTAAGCAGTGATGCTTACTCAGAAGTTTAATTAATTAATTAATATGCTGCTTTTCTCCAAGAAAGGGGCCAAAGGCAGCTCACAGATAAAATGCCTGATGTTTTCGATAAAACATACTCCCACAAAAGTGAACACTCAATTGGTCATTAAAGCTCTGTAGGCCATCCCTTAATCATCATACAGTCCTCTTTTCCACAGAAAAACAATTTAGAGGAAATGGAAGAAAAAAGAAGGAAGAAGTCATGCATTGCTTTCTGAACACACTGGAAAGTCCAAGAAGAAAAAGCAAGTCCTGCCATTCCTTCAAGAGATTGTGTGATAGGGTGAAGCAATCTTCAACAGAGGCAACAGATGGGTTGAAGTTTTCTGTGATTCACTCACCTGAAGAAGCCAGGACAAAAGAACAAATTCATCCTACACCACTGTGCCCTTGAGATATAGGGTACATCCTCCTTTCTTCCATACTGAGGTGGGAAAACAACTTTACTGAAGAAATGTCCTTACATAATCAAAGATAAGATAGATTTCATAGCTATTGTAAATGGAAAGAATCTTTTGCCAGAACTCCTTAAATCTTTCCAAGCAGCTCCATGAAAGGAATGATTAACTGTTCCTGGAAAGTACTAATTAACTATTAGTTTGGTGTCTTGTTCTAATTCCCTTCACTTTCCAGCATTCATTAGGAAGAGCTATGCAAAACAGAAACTTCACATTGATTTTGTGAGCTCAAGATATTTGTCACTGATGAAAAACCAGGAGCTGCATGCAGAGTTGAAATGCAATTATGGTATTTCAGTACTCTGCACAGAAACAGTTATATGCTTTATTCTGCAGCAGGCAACTTCAGTTAGCATATGATTTTAGATGAAGTCTTTGCATTTTTTAAAAGAATGAACTGTACAGTCAACCTCTCTATATATCTCAAGTTAGGCTGTTAGCTTGGAGACTACATTGAGGACATGATCTATATTTTTTTAAAAAAAAATAGTGGAGATGGGAATGAGTTGAGAGTGAGAGAAGAATACAATTGATGTCCAGGCTATTATTATCTAGTTAACAACATTTAGGCCTCAATACAATTGCAAGCCCCAAATAGAGAAACCCATTGAATCAACTTCTGAATGGTAAGTCAGTACAAACTTTATATAAATTCCACTGATTAAATAGGTCTCTTCTATTTGGATTCAGGCCCGAGATTCAAAATCTAAATTTTAAAGGATGCAATGGGATAGGCAATGCTGGGTAAGAGGCCTTACTTATTTATTATTATTATTTCAGAATTATTTTTTTTTTAAAAAAATAGTGAGCTTTAACTGATTTACAAAATACCAGAAGGCCCAGAGTATTTTCCATAGAATGGAAAACTAGCTTTCTAGCAATTAGCCTTCTCCTTTAAAAACTTTGTTGGAATCCTAAGTGATGAGAAAATTAGGATAGGATTATGAAACACAGCTGTAGGCAGCCAGTAACACTCTCACATGTGAGTAAAAATAATGGGGCTCTACTCTCTTGACCTATTCACACTCTCAGTTGGCCTTAGCTTCTTTTATATATTGAAGAGAGATCTGAAGTACGGGAAATGTTGTTCTGTTTGAGAGTACTCTGCACTGATATAGTCATTTGATGCCACTATGGGCCTTTGCAGACTGTCAGAAATAGTGCACATTAAATTGAGGCACTGCCCTGGCTCAGTGCTAGGGAATCATGGGAATTGTATTTTTTTCTGAGCCATTGAGCCTTCTCTGTCAGAGAGCTCTGGTGCCATAATAAATTAAAGTTCCCATGATTCCCTAGCACTGAGCCAGGGCAGTGCCTCAATTTAATGTGCACTATTTCTGGCAGTCTGCAAAGGCCTTATGACTCCATCCTGTGGAATCTTGTTTTGTTTTTTGTTTTTTAGCTTGGTGAGGTGTTTTGATGTTTTTGCTAGAGAGCTCTAGCTTTTATGTTTCTGTTAGAAAGCTCTAGTCTAGTTCACTCCCCTGAACTACAGCAGAGAACTCTAGACCTGCCATCAAGCTGCAGATCCCAGGATTAAATAGAATGAAGCTATGAGAGTTAAAGTACAGTTGGCCCACTGTATCCATTGATTTTTTTTATTCCTGGATTCAATCATCCACAAATGGAAAGTATTTTTAAACATATACATTTAAAAAAGGAATCTTGATTTGCCCATTTTACATAAGGAATACCATTCCATTGATTTTGGTAATCATGGCAGAGGGTGGGTCCTTGAACCCAACCCTAGTGGATACTAAGCAGCCACTGTAGTATCAAAGTGTTTTAACAGTATAATACAGATACACTTTATTTGTAGGCACTTCACACAGCATGGAATACTTCACAAATAGGGTCTTAGGCACATTGTGAACCATACACACCAAGCAGATTTTCCACCTCACATCTGCAGTTTCAACAGGAAGAAATATAGGATACTACATTTGGGCAGTAAAAATAAAATTCACAGATATAGGATGGGGGATACCTGGCTTGAGAGAAAGCCATGCAAAAGGGATCTTGGAGTCTTAGTAGATCATGGACTGAATATTAGTCAGCCATGTGATGAAGCACCTAAGAAAGCCAATACAATTATAGACTGCATCAATATTAACATCATGTCTAGATTGAGGGAAATAACAATAACACACTATTCTGCTTTGGTCAGACCTCATCTGGAATAGTGTGTCCTGTTCTGGGCACCACAATTCAAGGAGGATGTTGATAAGCTGGAGTGTACCCAGAGGAGGGCAACCAAAATAGTGAAAGGTCTGTAAACCATGCCTTATGAGGAGTGACTTAGGGAGCTGGGTATGTTTAGCCTGGAGAAGAGAAGATTAAGGGGTGACATGATAAGCTATGTTTAAATATTTGAAAGGGATGTCATACTGAAGATGTAGCATGCCTGTTTTCTGCTGATCTAGAAACTGAGGCATGGAGCTATGGATTCAAGTTATGGAAAAAGAGATACCAGCTCAAAATTAGCAATAACTTCCTGATCATAAGAGCTGCTTTGGAGAGGTTTTTAAACAGAGGCTGGATGGCCATCTGTTAGGGGTGCTATATATAAAGGGTAGGTGGGTGGGATGGTAACACTAATGCAGCACAAACATGATTTAACATATGGACATTCCAAGGCAGACATTTAAAAGTTAACCACTCAAATTCCTTCTGGTTGGATCAACCAATATGTCAAGTCCAGTTTCTTCTATATTTCATTTTTCTTCAAAAAGCTCAAATACTTTGATCATATTAGTGCCTTACAAAGTTCTGAGCAGAAGGAACATCTCTCTAAAGTGAGACAGCAGGTTTGCTAGTACTGTTTCCTTCCCCTCTCAGTGCCTCTCCAAGTCACAGTAGGAAACATTTCAGGAGATGATTAAAAGGCAAACAGACAAATTGGCAGATGTGAAACATGCCCTTTGAGAAGACATTTCTTCCCATTCCCTGTGGATTTATTATCCAAATGGATGCCATTTTCAGACATTGCCTCATCATCAGTGGGTATTGCTAGTCCAGGGTGACAAGCCCATCATGTCCAGCTCATTGTGAGCTTTCCACATGAATGTCTTTATTATCTGCTTATGTCCTGCTGTTGGTGAAAAATGTAAACAATCTCACTGCCTCATAAATACAAGAATTTCAATATTTATATTGGAATTGCTTTTGACCATGAGCCAAACAGATTGAAGATACCTCACATTTCTTGAGTTGGCTTGTTTACTTTCCTTTGTGAACACACAAGCTGAGATCAAAGCTAGAGGTCTAAAACTTCATTGTTTGTTTTCTTGGAAACCCCATGAAATGATGGATATCTACAAGATTAAGCGAACTATTGTGATTACATCCCTTACTAAATTCCATCCGTCTAAGTTCTTCTGAGTACCAAGGCTTGCCGTTCGAAGCGGGTCAGAAAGGATGCTTGGGAGCGATTGTGTCAATAGCCCGCTGACATTGCCAACCATTAAACCCTCTAAGGCTTTCTGGAAACCAATTGGTTCCATTAGTCTTCAAGGGCGGACCAGTCTAATAGGTCCACCACCCCTGGGGGGGGCAAGTAATAGCCTTGAGTTCCACCCTGATCAGAAAATGATCCGTCCATGACAGGGGGGAGGTTCCCTTAACCTCCACCTACAGATATTGTCACGGTATCCATGAACTCCCAAGCTGCGCCTGATAGGTCCAGCAATCTGGTTTCGAGTGCAGTGTTGAAGTCTCCCAGAACCAATAGTCTGGGTGACTCCAGCAGCAACTCAGAAACCAGGGTGGTCAGCTCAGATAGGGAGTCTGTTAAGCAACGGGGTGGCCAGTATACGAACAGAATCCCCAAACTATCCCTGGTCTTCAGGCTAAGGTACGTACACTCGATGTGAGTCGTCCTCTGGATAGGCTTCCTGATCAAGGTCAAGGTGTTCCTATGGACCAAGGCTATGCCACCCCCCTGCCCACTTTCCATCACCTGCTCGCTAACTGAGTACCCAGCTGGGAGTGCCTGCGCCCAAGATACAGAGCTGGCATCCCCCAGCCAGGTCTCAGTAAAGCATGCCAGGTTGGCCATCTCATCCACTAGTAGATCGTGGATGATGTGGGTCTTGTTCTTGACTGACTTGGCATTGCAGAGGAGCAGGTTGAGGGTCAGTGGAATGGCTGGCACATTCTCCAAGTTATCCTGGGAAACAGAGTAAACTGAAGGAGGGATAGATATCAAACATCGATCCCTCCTTCTTTTGTAACATCTGTTTGCTCTGTTGCCACCATACCTTCCCTGCCCCCATATAACTGGAATGTACACCCCCAGGCCACAACTATCCCCGATTGGCAGAAGGGGAGAAGAGTAGTCCGAAAAGCTGTCCTCATTTATATAAAGCTGCAACTGCATATTAAGTCAGGGCTAAAGGCAGAGCCCAGGGTCCTCCTTACGGCCTCTGCCAGGCCGAGAGAGTCGCCGCTGCTGCGTGTGCCGGTGTGGGGGGGGTGTTCCTGGGTGGGTTATAAGCCCACCGGCATTCTCCCCCGGTCTCGCGGCATCCAGCTGCTCCAGGCCGCCCAGATGGTAAGCAGGACTCTGAAATAGCTAACAAAAATAGGATTGTTTTTTTTTTTTAAATAAAAACACTTTTATATCAGGATTGAAAGATCTTTTAAATTCTGAGGGATGTAAACTTTAATGTGAAGTCCACATCTACATTGGAATGTAGATGTTACTTTGGGGGGTTGAAGACTGCCAGAAATAGTGCAAATTGAGTCCACTTTTAGGGTTAGGATTAGAGTTAGGGAATCATGGGAACTGTATTTTATTGTGGCACCAGAGCTCTCTGACAGAGAAGGCTCAATGTCTCAGGGAAAAAAAACACAATTCCCATGATTCCCTAGCACTAACCCTAACCCTTAAAGTTGACTCAATTTGCACTATTTCTGGCAGTCTGCAACCCCCCAGGCTGCCACACTGTCTGACACCACTTTATCTTTCATAGCTCAATGCTATGGAATGTTTGGATTTGTAATTTTGTGAGAAATTTAGCCTTCCTGACAGAGAGCTCTGGTACGCCACCAAACTATAAATCCCAGGATTCCATAGCATTGAGCTATGGCAATTAAAGCAGTGTGAAACTACATTATTTCTGCAGTGCAGATGATACCTTAATCCATAAAGAGTCCAATCTGAGGCAGTTCTAGTGGTGCAATATTGTAGTTCTGTATCTGGTTGCAAGCCCTATGTAACTCAATGGGTCTTACTTTTATGTAGACTTAACTAGATAAGTACTATTAAGAGATTTGCCATGAAAGATCTGGCCAAGTCTTTTGGGCTTAGAATCCAGGGAGATGAGTTTTTATGGTCATGAATCAATGGAGTCGCTGCAGCAAGGAGAAAAGAACTTCTGTAAAAAGCAAACCTCTCCTTGTCATACTAATTCCCTGAGTATAAAAAAAAAATGAAAGTGACTAGAAGAGTGTTAAAGAAATAAACTAATCTCTGTAGCCTTCCATAAACAAAGAGGCACAAAATACTAACAGTCCCCCCTTCCCATGTGATTCTTAATGAGGCAACATTAATCAAGTTTCCTGGAATGCCTCAGAAAATATTTCCTTTTTCCCTACACTTCTTTAGAGTTTTTATTTCTTTTATATGAAATCAGAATGTGTAACCCCCCCCCCCAAAAAAAAAATATTCCCTGAGAACACAGGGGCCCGCTTGACAAGCTGTCTCACTCCCTTTTGCAGGCTCAAACTGCTCAGGAATATAAAGAGCAAACATGACTGAGGCTTGGTTGGCTTTATGCGACTTGCCACATCTAACCTGTTCTAGTGAACCAGATTTGAACTCTCAATATTCCTCCAGCAGAAGCTGGAAAAGTTCAATAATAGCTAAGCAGAAATGGCTCAGAGGAAAGAGTTTTCTGCACAGAGTGTCTAACCAGAAAATAATTTCTAATGAATCATTCTTGATTCACAGAGACACAGCACCCTTGGAACAAAATAGAATCCAATATCAGGAGTACTGGTGTTTATATAGTTTGACCTGTGGAAGTTGCTTCTTCTCAACTTCATATGTTCTCTCTTGGTCTATGAATGGGGATGGGAGCAGACAATCCTTGCAACAAATCTGTCCCCCCCCCCCAAAAAAGGAAATACAAGCAAGAGTAGTGGTACATTTAAAAGAAAGACACCATTAAGGGCCTTTGCAGACTGCCAGAAATAGTGCAAACTGAGTCCACTTTAAGGGTTAGGGTTAGTGCTAGGGTGTCATGGGAATTGTTTTTGTTTTTGTTTTTTTCTGAGACATTGAGCCTTGTCTGTCAGAGAGCTCTGGTGCCACAATAAAATATAATTCCCATGATTCCCTAACCCTAACCCTTAAAGTGGACTCAATTTGCACTATTTCTGGAAGTCTGCAAAGGCCCATAGTTTTTCTTTTAATTTACAGGTGCTAGATATCATGTTTCGTAATTTGTTAATTTAGTTACCAGCAGCAAAATTGTGGCATTCCAATGATTTGACTCTAACAAAAATTATCTTAATTAGAGATGACCCTTGACAGTAACACTAATTACAAAGGTAACATTTAAGTATGTTGATAATATAATAATCGGGGGGAGGGGGAGTAGGAATCAGGCCCTGCCTCATGTTTATCTTTTAGGTCATTTCAAAAGAATGATTGGAATATGTGGAACCCCATTGCTAAATAAGGTCTGGTTAAATCTCTATTTCACAGCTTTGTACCTAGCGGCGTGAACAACAGATTACTTATTAATGCATATCATATTTGCATTGCCTATTAATAAAACATTGGTCTAACCAATAACCAAACATAAGTTCTTCTGGATATGTTCCTTCCTCCATTCCCACCCACCCCCACCTCCCATTTATTATTTTCAGGCATGACCCAGCTAAAATCAAGCACATTCATTTTCTACTCAATTCAGTTAAGCAGAGGTTTAATGTCTGCTCTTACACTATTTGGGAATATAAAAGGATAGAAAGGAGGAATGCTCCAATGGCCAGAAGTATATTTCATTTTGAGTTAGGTTTACATTCAGCATACATTTCTTTTGCGAGCCTGTGTGGCCTAGGTGACAGGTATATAGAACAAGTTCGCAGTGGCTTAGTGCCAATGTACAATATGCATTTTACTGACATAGATTTCTTAGAGGCTTGCTGCATTAACATGCAATTAGAAACCAATAGCCAATTTTATCTGGCCAGAATGGTTGAAGTGGGCAGCTGCTACCACACCTGAGACAAATTGAGGTCCTGTAGTATCACACTGTAATTGTCTTCTGCTTTTGTTCAGCCTATATTTGCAGTAGTCTGGATATATCTCTGCTTAGAGTCTCAGTAGAGCACCATGCAATAGATAATTGTCCTCTAGATGCCTTGATATCAGTCATACACAAGTCCTGTGTCAGTATTTGCATGCTTGTGTATAAAGCTAAATTGGACATGGAGGTGTAGCTACATATGTAAGAAAAAACCTGAATGTTACCATATGCCTACCACCATTCCAGGTCTTACGTTGGGTGCCAAGGTCTCTATCCAGCTCTCTAAATGGTGAAACAGATGGGGCAGAAGAGGCAGCTTGAAGCTGGCCCTTCCAAAGACGGACTGAGGCTGCAGCAAATACATGCTGCAGCCCCAATCCACCTTGAAGCCAGCCAAAAAAAGGAGTGGAAAAGATCCACTCCTTTTTCAGCCAGGGAAAAGGCAGCTTTCCCTGCCCTGCCATGGCCCCATAGGGGCTTCAAGCCACTCCTGCAGCATGCAGCATATAAACAATGTGCCACTGGAGTGCCTTGAAGCTACCTACACTTGGGCAGCTGTCTGACTTCCAGGAGGCTTCAGGACATCGTTGCAACATGTGGCATCAAAACACCATGCTCCATTTACACCCAGACAGTGGCATAAAAGGGCTGTCTGGGGCCTAAGTGGTTCAGTTGAATATGGTTGCACAAGTCCTGTGATCAGGAGCCTAGCATTATACAGGTTCCTCATCACAGAAGCTTTGTCAACCAAATGTAGGGCTGAAATAGATGGCCTAGATGGGGTGGTGTGAAGCCGCCCAGCCTGAAGACGGATTGAGGCTGTGGAGCAGCACACCACAGCCCCAGTCCACCACAGTGCTGGCCAATAAAGGAGCAGTTTTCAACTGTTCCTTTTTCAGTTACGGAAAAGCCACCTTTAGTGGCTCTTCCGCAGCCCCGTATCAGCTTCCTGGCATATTTGGGGCTTGTGACATGTAACTGCCATGCCCCCAAGATGCCCAGAAGCTGACCAATGTTTGCCCGCTCTGAGTGCCTTCTGGGTGTGGTGGGGTGTGCGCACCATGCCCCCAAGACACCTGCAGCCACCCCGAAGCCAGCATTTAGAACTGGTCTATTTTCATAGTTACAGACTCCTATACAGACCTTTATACTCAACATACAAAAGCCTGGGATGCTGCTAGGTATGTGGCATTACTGGGGAAGGGGTGCTTGCATTGCATGATCATGTACCAATTCTTAATTTAGCCCTAAGTGTTAACAGGAAAACAACAACATGGAGCAACCATGACAGATCTGAGTCCATATTAGAACATCTGATGAGTAGAGCATAGGGATGTAAATCCTTGATTATTTTGTCCTTACATGTAAAGATGAATAATTGCTGGGCAATCACAAAATAGGCAGTCTCCTGTGTTCCCACCAAATGTGTCAATGAAGTCAAGCAATCAGAATTAGATTTTTTTCCCCAAAAAAAGTTTGAACCATAAAGGATAGATAACAGTTTGGCCTAGTGGTATCAAATGTGAAAAGCTACTATTATTTTAAAATCATGCTCTCCTTCATGTGATAGGTGTTTACATACACTTTACTCCAGTTTATTTGATTTCTGTAATCCTGAGATGTCAACAGTTCCAACAATTAATACTGTTTTAAAAAGTAAAGGTAAAAGTTTTTCCGATTGACAAGGCTGTCAAGTTGTGTCCGACCATAGGGAGTAGTGCTCATCTGCATTACTAAACCGAAGAACCAGCGTTGTCTGAGATCACATGGCCAGCATGATTGCACAGAACACTGTTTACTTTCCCACTGAGAAGTGGTACCTATTTATCACTTGCATTTGCATGCTTTTGTACTGTTAGGTTGGCAGAAGCTGGACTCATGACAGGAGCTAACCCCATCATGCAGCACCCAGGCCTTGAACTGCCAACCTGCCAACCTTGTAATCAACAGAATCAGCATCTTAACCACTTGAGCCATTGCACAACACACATCTGTTTTAGAGGACATTATTTAGAGATTATTATATCCTAACTATTATTGGTGCTACTTCACAGGATTTGTATTTAAAAAGAACTAATCAAAAAAAGAACAATGAGCTCCATGTATTCAAAGAAAAGATGTCACAATAATGAACTAAATTATAATGAGAACAGAAGAATGGTATACTTAGTATAATTGAAGGAAAAATATGGGTGGAATTCTGAGAGACAAGAGATGGGTGGTACTACAGAGCTGGAGTAAATGAGAGAAGTGGGTTGAGGATGCTTACAGGAGTACATGAAAATAGTTCCCATAGCAACACACTTCAGTTCTCCTAACTAACACTTAAGTCCTACACAATTGTTATATACAATTTCTGGCAAGAAACAAAGAGAAATAACCTGGTTTTAATGGTTCTAGATGGTTTTACTGTTGTTGGTTTTGGGTTTGTTTTTTTTGTTTTTTTGTGACTGATGAGATTTGACTCTTCTCACTCATAGGCAAGTGCTATCTAGTTCTTCCACAATTATTGTGGGACTGTTGGTGACAGTTAAATGAAAGACCTTGACATTAACTGAATATTTAATGCATAGATACCTCTACATAAATTCTACATGGTTATGCTTACCCTAATAACATTAGAAAAGTTATCCACAGTTCTTCCACCATTACTATCATACAATCAAGTCAGGGCTTAGGAGTAATTCCATGCCAGATCACTGAGGTACCCTGTTAATGCAGAAAAAAGAGTGGGTAATGGCATGCTCCATTGGCTGTTTTTGCCAGCTTTTCCATCTCACTGGATATCAGGAGTGTAAGTAACAACTGTTTAAGAAATTCTTGGCCATCCTTTTGTTGTTAACTGCTTTCAAGTTGATCTCAGCTCATGGTGACTCTATGGATGACATATCTCCAAAACTACCTATCTTCCACTGCTTTGCTTAGGTTTTGCTAATTCATAACCTGTGACCTCTCTACTAGAGTCTATCCATCTAGCATGCAGTCTTTGTCTCTTTCTACATCCCTCTATGTTTCCTAACATTACTGTCCTTTCTAGTGAATCATGTCTTCTCATGATGTGGCCAAAGTATGACAGCCTCAACTTGATCATCTTAGGGGGGTTGGAGACTGCCAGAAATAGTGCAAATTGAGTTGACTTTAAGGGTTAGGATTAGTGCTAGGGAATCATGGGAATTGTTGTTGTTTTCTGAGACATTGAGCCTTCTCTGTCAGAGAGCTTTGGTGCCACAATAAACTACACTTCCCATGATTCCCTAACTCTAACCCTAACCCTAAAAGTAGACTCAATTTGCACTATTTCTGGCAGTCTGCAACCCCCCTTGGTTTCTAGGGAGATTTCAGGCTTGATATGTTTAAGGACCAACTTGTTAGTCTTTTTGGCTGTCCATAGTCTCCTCAGCACTCTTCTTCTACACCACATTTCAAATGAATCGATTTTCTTCCTATCTGCTTTCTTCACTGTCCAGCTCTCACATTCATGCATGTTAATATGGAATACAATGGCTTGTATGAGTCTGACTTTAGTGCTCAGTAGTATATCTTTACTCTTTTAGATCTTAATGTGGAAGTTGCTATTAAACATTTGCTACACAACTCTGGTGCTGTCTCAAAACAATCAGGTCCATTCCCTTCCAGAAGAAGTATGGAGAAAGCATTGGCATGGCTCTATGGTCCAGAATGATGCTCTGATACCCTTCTCAGCCATAGACAGCTACTGCCACTAACCTTTGCCAGTATCTGTAGGACCCCTAGCAGGAGCTACTGAATTTCTGGCCCACCACTGCCAGGAAGTGCATGCAGGGACAGCAGGGCTTGTGTGTTATGTTACACAGGTATGCAGCTGTGCAGGGCAGGATGAATGCTTTGCTTTTCAAATAAGAATTCTGCTCCCTTCCCATGAAATTTTGCTTCAGCCCCCAAATTTCAATCTTTTCAGAGAGTAAGACATTTCAAATAGTTCACATTTAGAACTCATATATGTTCTGTGTTCATATTCCTCTGGTAACTTTGCCTGATACTTTTTCTTTGAATGTTTATATTATTTCTAAATGTTCATCTGAAATGTAAAGTTACTGAATTGCTCAGAATTTGGGGGCTGAAGGAAAATGTCATTGTGGGGCCTAGGATACTTATTGAGGTCAATGCCTTCATTCACCTCCAGCCAGCTACCCATAACTATACCCCTGGACTGTACCCTCCCAAAATCCCTGTCCCTGCCAGATCTAACCTGGCCTTCTTGCATTGTGGCTGAAAAATTTAAAGACAGTTCTTTGAATATTCAACTGACAACTCTTAGAATCCACCATAACTGAATGAAAGTAACTCAGGATCCACCCATCAGCCTTTGGCCAGTTTAATGATGAATGTATGTGCATGTAGGTCTTTATACAGAAATAGAGAAGATATAAAGAGAAGGGATAAAACAAGCACATTTTAAATTGCTCAAGAGAAGCAGTAGAGCAGGGAAGCATTTTCTTCTGCAGAATTAGCACGAGGTGTTCCCTTCATGTAAGCATTATAAACATGATCGTTACATGCTATCAAATTACCAAGAGTTGTAGGAATCTTTTACCTCCAGTATCAGAGTGTATACAAGTTGCTGGAGGGCATGAGCTGCAGGGTGCTATTTAATTCATATTGCAGGTTCCCCATAAAAACCTCTTGGTCATAGTGCAAGTGAAATACTGTATTAAAAGTTTGGTTTCAGCCTGTATGACATTTCTCATAGTTGTTAGTTTAGCATAGCTATGCAGAATTTCTGTAATTTGCATGGGAATACCTAGGCACCAAATTTCCACCTAACTTCAAAATCCTTCATTTTTCCCTACAACAATTCTACAGTGAGCATTGTTTATATCATCATTATTGACAACAATCACATTGGTTCAATATATCTGCATTATTTCCCTAATTTCCTTTCCAATTAATTAATTAATTAAAACTCTGCAAGCCCTTCTATAAATTAATTCAAAGTGACTTGAAACAAATTTCAAAACAAAAGCACACCAGGAAAAACAGGTTGCATAAGAAAGAATCAGCTAGAATAAAAGTGACCTTTCTTGAAAAGTCTGCCTGAGCTTCATTATATTTGAAATTATGGTCCATTATTAAATTTAAGTGATACAATGTACTAATGTTTCTGTTATTTTTAGGTAGATTCTGAAAGTATCCTTCCCCCAACACACTGCTATTGCTTTCTATGATGAATTGGAAAGTTTAAGCTTGAGCATGATATATCTTTTCCAATCAGATTTATTTTAGTATGGTATCAGATAAGAGATGCTAACACCCCTTTGTTATTTGAAAGTTTGTTAATGCTGACAGGATCTACCTCAAGGGAAAATAGTAGAGGAAAATGAGCATCATTCCACTCCCAGGCCTCTAATATTCTCATGACTTAGCCCATCCAAACTGATTTCTATTACATGGTCCACCGACCTGAAGGAGACCTTAAGTTAACCTTGAGTTTGGGATGGCAGACGAAGCAGTTAATCATGCACAGAAGACTAAAACAAGGAGGTTGTGAAAAACAGAGAGGGATGAGCAACAAATGAACTTATTAAATGGTGCAATTTCACTACTGTCTAGCTAACAAAATATATAGGCTCTGTACATACACATATTTAATAACTTTTCACTCACCTCCTCCACAGAACACTGCACACATAATAGCCAAGTCAGACTGCTTGTGAGACCCTGAAAAACTTTAATTGACAGGTAAAAAGACAGGCTGGAGCTGAGAGTCCTTAGGTCAAGAAGAATAGCTTGTAGCCTATGGATACAATGTGGTTTAAAATTACATTAAGTATTTGTGGTAAATTTGTTAGGTGGAGTCCCTAGTGGATTCTGAAATGCTCAATGGAGCCATTATGAAACCATACTATTAGCTCTTTGTTCGCTTTCCTTTATGCTCCATCTATAAGAGACTGATACAGTGGCTATTAGTGATGGCTCACTTTAATCACTCTGTAGATTGGAATCCCTCTCCCTCTAAAAACTACTATGCTAAAACCCATTTTTAGATTTTAATCTTCTTTTCAAATAGAATTATGATTGCTGACTAACATTGCATTTTAACTGATTGAGGTTAAACCAAATATATCATGCTTGAATTCGGAGAGCTTGTGCACAGAACTTGCCTTCTCTCTATCCTTCATTTTTGAACTTCAGTGAATAACAAAGCAGTGTGATACAAGAAACTAAGGGCCTTTGCAGACTGCCAGAAATAGTGCAAATTGAG
>CM034701.1:278640268-278661680 GCA_020142125.1 Phrynosoma platyrhinos
ATCTGCAAGGGGAGAAAAACCTATGGGAAAACAGGATCCTAAGCTGAAAGAATGTTAATGTGGATTGACCAAGAGCTGTGAACTTTCTTTACAGGATCCCATTGATATCAATGTAGGGGGACTCCATATGGACCCTTTTACTCTATTATGATTTCACTTTAACTGTCATGGCAACATCCTATCCAGGGATTTGCAGTCCAGGGATATTAAATTCTCAGCCAGAGATCTCCTATGGTGCTACATCAAAGTACAAACCTCAGGATTCCACTATGGAACATGGACAGTTAAAATAGAATCACAGTGCTGTGATGTGAAAGTCCCCTGGTGCCTCAGACCTCTATATGGTCTGCAAACAGATGAAAAAAAGTGGTTTGCTATTTTACCCAGTTCAGAGACAGTCATGCTGACAGGGAGTAGGAGCAGGAAGGGAAGGGAAGTGTACCTGCTCTGGGTTAGGAGAGGTATCCAAGGTACATAACTCAATTCCAAAATAAGTTCAGCACCTTGAATTGTGCCTTTAAAGTTGTGATTGAAACCTGGGGCACAAACTGACATGTAAACCACTACTGAGTACTCCAAAAGTCACCTGTCTCTTGGCATCCTCCTAGTGATGAAAGCAGGCATGAGTCTAGCTTACACCTGTTTTTTTTTTCCATTCTGCAGATTGGTATTTTTTTTTTCACCCTTGATAATGATCACACACACCCTGACTTACCATTTGGCCACTGAAATCCCCACCCATGATGATTCTGTGGGTGGTGGTGAACAGGTGGTGGTGGTTGGAGAAGCATCTGGCTATGTGCCTGTTTTCAGGCACAGATCAATTACATCATCTACTATGACCTCTGGAGGATCCTGGTGAATCTCAGTAAATGAAATAATATTTCTGGGTCTGACATAACCAGACATTTCTACAATCCACTCCCTCCCATGCTCAACCATCCATGGAATGGTTATAAGGGGGCTGAAGCAGTTCAATGGTGAGTCTGGGAGGTGTTGATGGACAGGGCAGTGTAGTGAAATTCCACCTGTGCAACTATTATGTTACAATGGGAAATATGTTAATAGGGAAATGTATTAGTTTCACTTTCTTCCACATTCACCTTTTTTAAAAAAATAAATAAATCTTTATTGCCATAGGATTTGTAAAGAAATTTGTAAATTCTGTTATTTAAAAATAAAAAAATAAAAAAAAACCAAATAAATTAAATTCTCTCCTACTCCTTAAAGGCTGTTCTAAAGTTTAAAATCTCAGCACTTCCCTACATAGGCAGCCTGCTCAGACAAACTGTGAGGCTGGTAGAACATTATTTTCTCTTATGAAGGGAATCCCAATACCCAATGAAAATGACATAAGAAATCTGATTTTATCCATTGTTATTCCTTCTGCTGTTGTAAAACAGGAGAAGGTGCACAAAGTTTGTTTTCCTGTGTAAACACATATTTTGCACATGTCAGTAACCTTCCAGAAGAGTGTATTCCTCTCTTCATGTCTTACAATAAATATATTTAATATACCACTGCCATATCTCCCTGTTATGTTAAAGTTTTCATTGTAATGGGTCTGGGTGACTTTGTTCTTCTTTAAACTAAATGCCAGCCATAAGGTAGGAGTGGGAAGGAACAGATGGAGGGTTCATTTTTCAAACTATATTGGCATTAAATTGCATTCTTTAAATGTTACACTTTGACTGTAGGTTTTGTAAATCATAAATGATAACTTTAGTCAAACAGACTGATCTGGTTGATATAAAATTAACGTAACGATTTGTGTCACACAGAAAACAGAGAAACACAGCTCCATATGTTAGTGTTAAAAGGGATTATTGAAAATTTGATGGTTTTTGCCTTCAGAAAAGAAACTTATTTGTTTTGTTTTGAAATACCCAAAACTTTATTTATAAAATATAATTTCACAGCAGATAAAAATGGTTTGCATATTTTATGAAGACAGGCCATTTACTAACATAACATTGTAATAATGTCTGGAACAGAGGAAATAAAGTGTCATGAAAACTGTTTGGTATTATTCCCTCTTTTAATAGAGTGTGGCTTAGGGGGTTTGAATGTTGGACTATAACTTTGGAGACCAGGGTTCAAATCCCTCCAGTTGACTCTGAAGTCCCTGGGATCGAACTCACAACCTTGTGGTTGTGAATGGCTGCAGTACAGTCATTTAACCACTACACCACTAAGGCTCCTTAAAGTGATAGGTTCACTTTGGGGTTGTCATAAGTCAGAAATGACTTGAAGGCACACAACAACAGCAGAAACAACAAATAACACCACAATTGCCACTTTCATCTACATGTTTTTAGATCTAGCTGTAGTCTTTTCCTGAGGGCAAGAGGGGTTAGAGTCCAAGGTGCAGTATTGCGGCAACTTCACTATCTCCTTTTTGGAGTTGGGCCAAATATAATATGTCTGGTAGCGTATACTCCTTGAGCTTTACATTAATGGGAGCCATCAGGACTGTTACTGCTTCCTTAGCAAGGGCATCATCCTTATTGTTCCATTCGGCTTCCTCTCTGGTGCCTTTCTGGTGGCCTTTAATGTAAGACATCCAGGTGGGGGTTGTCCTTCTCATGATTAACTGGGCAGCTTCCTGCCATTTATCTGAGTGGGAGACCAATTTGTTATCACTGGTCTTCCAATCTCTGGACATCCAAATGGGAAGCCAATCTTTGACAGCATTGACTGTCCATTGGGAGTCTGTATGTATAGCTAGTGGGATATGTAGGTCTTTGAATGCTAAAACAGCACAGAGGGCTTCTACATCTGCTGCCTGGCTGGAATGAGGCTGAACTGCTCCCTGTAAAATATGTTGGTCTTTTACCCTAATAGCTTCAAATCCCATTAGGCGGGTTCCTTCGGGGTATGCGGAAGAGCCATCACAGAACCTGCACATGAATCCTGCCTGCATGGGTTCTGCTATTGCCTTCCCAACTTTTACTGGCCAGCTGTTCTGTGTGGGGATGGGGAGAGGGCACTTGTGGGCAGCTCCGGAAACTACTAGCCCATAAGGGGTGACCGTTTGCTAGCCTGACTGCTATAATCTATGCCTCGCTTCGCTAATTCTAACATCCATCTAGCTGTCCTTGAACTGTGGACTTGTCCCTCTTGGATTTTGCCGGACAGTATATACTTGAGTGGGGTGTGTGAGGGTTTGGATGATGACCTTTGCTCCACCTATAATGAATTCCCAATGGGTTAGGGCCCATATTAATGCTAAGCAGTTCTTCTCACACAGGCTAAACTTTACTTCCGAGGGAGAAAGGTTTTTGGATGAGTATGCTACCACTCTGTGTACATTATTTCTAAGCTGCATGAGAACTGCTCTTATGTGGCTGTCTGCTCTGCCAACTGAATGTAAAACGGTTGGGTAACATCTGGGTGAACTATTGCAGGGGCCTTGGCTAAATCCAATTTTAGGGTGGCAAATTCTCCCTTCTTAAACAAGGAGTACAGGGGCTTGGCATTGCTTGCAAAGGTCTCTATGAATTCTCTGGAGAAATTAAAGGTTCCTAGGAGTGCTTTCAGGGATGCTACACAGTGGGGGCAGGGAGCTTTCCTATTGCCTCTACTCTCTGCACATCAGGGGTCCTACAGTCTGTTTGGAGGATTAGTCCTAAGTACTTGACTTGGGTCTGAACTAATTGAGCCTTTTCTCTATTGACCTTGAATCCAGTGTCTTGAATGAGTCCTAGCACTTCTCAGGTGATGTCTGCAGTCTTTTCTTGGAGTCTGAGGGCCTTTGCAGACTGCCAGAAATAGTGCAAATTGAGTCCACTTTAACTGCCCTGACTCAGTGCTAGGGAATCATGGGAACTGTAGTTTATTGTGGCACCAGATCTCTCTGACAGAGAAGGGTCAATGGCTCAGAAAAAAAATACAATTCCCATGATTCCCTAGCACTGAGCCAGGGCAGTTAAAGTGGACTCAATTTGCACTATTTCTAGCAGTCTGCAAAGGCCTTGAGTGGATCAAGATGTCATCCACATAAGACAAAATGTGGGGACGTGACATGGGTTGCAGCTTGGTCCATATCTTGACCACGTGGGCATGGCAAATACTGGGGCTGGAGTGGGAACTCTGGGGAGTTCTCTTGAAATGCATCTGGTTTCCATGGAACTTGAAAGTGAATTTATAATAACAACTCTCGTGGAGAGGGATGGAGTGGGATGCATTTGGTAGGTCTATCATGTTGTAAAATTTTGCTCCACCTGTGATGGTGGCTAGGATTTTCTTGTATTTGGCTACTACAAGGGCTACTGGGGGAGTGATCACATTGAGGGCTCTAAAATCTACCATCCTCCTTCACATCACGCCATCGGCTTTTATTACAGGCCAGAGTGGGGAATTACAGATTGATTGCATCAGGAGAATGACATCATATTTCAGTAGACCTTCTATAGTTTTGGCTATTCCTTCTTCCGCCTCACGAGGATAGCGATATTGCTTTTGGGGAGGGAGATCTTTTCCTTCTATGAGCACACAGGCTCATTTAACCTTCCCACAGTCCATCTTATCTTTAATTCATACATCCAGGAAATATGCTGTCCAGGGGTTGTTCTGAATGGGGTACAGAGGTGCTGGGGCTTTCACGGCAGCACATCTGTGGATGGATGATACTACCAGGGGACCTTTCTCTAACTGCCATAGGAGACCATTGGCCAAGTCAAGGGTCAATCAGTTCCTCTTTAAAAATCTTACTCCCAGAATTCCGTCGTCCTCTCCCTAATTCTCACATGCCTTAATGTTGTCTATAATGGGGCCTACGTGAATGGGGATGTTACTCCAAATGAGGGCCTGATGTTTGCCTTTGTCAAATCCAACTAACTCCATTCTATCCTGTGCTTTGTCTCCCAATGAGGCTAATTTGGGGTTTAGGGTATTAACAGTGACACCAGAATCCCCAAGTAATGAGGCTATTCTGGATATGTTGTGGGGTCCCACCTTTACGCCTACTGTGGGGAGTCCTCATAAGTCCGATTTGAAGGTTGCAACTCTCTTCTGGCAAGGCAGAGGGGGTGTGGGAACTTCTATTTGGGGAGCACAAGAATGAGAGACTGATGAGACTGGGTTTCTTGGGGCCTTAATAGGTCTTGTCCTGGGGGAAAGCTGTGGGGGATTTGTCATGATTCAGGCAGGAGAGTTTTCAGCCCAAGAGATCTGAGGGTCTGCCCTTGCTCTCCGTGAGCTGCAGGATCCTGGGTGTCCTTAGCCCGACTGACTCTGGTTTTGAGCGTAGCTCTGGGTGTTAGGGGCATCAGCATCTGGGCTGTGTCCAGTGTGGGTCCAACTGCTTAGGGTCCGGACTAAAAGGTCTGTGAGCTCATGAGTGTGTCTGCCATGTATCTCACATGTAGGAAACCCTAATTCCTTCAGTTGCCTCCAGATTGTACTCCTAATCTCTTGTAGTGGATCCCGGCTGGGGTAGGGTACTTCGGACGGACCTCTGGGGTAATTCCTGGCACTTCTTCTAAAAGGGTTGTTACTACTAAATCTTCAGGGCTCAGTGGAAAGGGGTTGGGAGTAGGGTTTAGCATTCTGATACGTGACTGTGTGGACTCGTTCTCTGGGCCTATCTGCCTTCCTGTCTGTATTCGGGGAGTTCTTTCCTGATGTGGCCATTACTAGAATCCTAGACATATCTTTCTGCACTTCTTGGGTCCAAAACATCTGGGAAGCCTCATGGATGTGCATTAAGAATCTTTGCCAATCTATGGTGCTTAGCCTCTGGGAGGTGGGAGCTATGTAATTTTTTGCAGCCTCATTTAAACCCTGGCACACTTCTTTAGTGAAATCTGAATTATTCAGAAGCAGCATTCCTTTACTGTTAAGACCAACTTCTCTGTCTAAAATGGCTAACATTTTCTTCCTGGCCACATAAGTATTGAGGGTCTTGTCTGGTTGCTGTACCTCAGTATGGTATTTGGCTCTTATGATGGTGCCAGGCCAGAGTATCTGCACCATCATGTGAATCCACTCTTTTAGTTCTTGATTTGCCAAATCATAGTTGGAGACTGCTGCCTCAAATGGGACCAATAGATGGGGTCTATGCACAGCTTAGCTATTTGCATGATGTCCTGCCCTTTAGCTTTTGGGTAGGAGAGAATGATGGTGGACATCCATTGGACCCCAGTCTGGGGTTTTAGCTTTCCTAGTTGGTCTGCAATGGTCTTAATGTCTGTTAGGGACCAAGAGACTGTTTCTACCACTGTCTTTGTAACTGTACCAAGGTGGCATTCCTTTCCAATGTGCTCCGGGTCTTAATGGGGTTTACTGATATGCCTGGAGTGCATCCCTCCATGGGTTCATTCCCTTTTGGGGGACTCCATTGGGGATTGTAGGGAGGAGGAGTCCATGCCTCTACTGGTGGGGGACTCTCCTGAAGGATATTCGCTTGTGTGGCTGACTCTGAAATGCTCAGTTGTACCGTGACCACTAAAACGCTCTTCAAATTCATCCTACTCTCTAATTCTCTGGTCTTGGTCTTGCACGTGGTGTGATCGGCTTGGGCTGCTACCTCCATTTTTTGTGCCAATATGAAGTCCACAGCTTGTTTTGCCTGTCCCAATTTGTGCTCTAATTCTGCTATCCTCAGTTTCAGGGCTGCATTCTCTTTGTCTGTCCTATCAGCCTTTTGACTAGCTTCATTGACGGTTCTAGTGAGGAGTGTAATTTTGGTCACTTCATCTCTAATTTGTGTGACCAGATCACCAATCTGCCATTTAGACACTTCCACTTCTAATTGGTCTCTTTTGTACTCCTCTACTGCATCATGGGCTAGGGTCCAAATTCCCCATGATGCTAGCCTGTCCTTTTCTGACTTGGGGACACTCTTCAGTCCTTTTTTCTCTCTTCAGAGGTTATAGGCTTCCAGTAGGGTCAGAAATGGATCCTCCATAAGGAACCCTCCGGATGCCCATGGATTGGGACCCTTTTTGGTGATCCACTTCTGTAGCCTGTCTTGGACCTGCTCCTCCTTGAATAGCGTGGTGACTTCCATCTCCTCGCCCTACTCTCTTTTGCCTTCCTGATTTGGAAACAAATATCTTCTCTACTAGCCCTACTAGGACCTCCCTGTCTTTACTAGCTGGATTCCTGGCCTTGCTAGCTCCACTAGGACTTTCCTTGTCCTTACTAGCTAAAACCTACTTTGCTAGCCCTACTAGGACTTTCCTCATCTTTACTAGCTGGATTCTGACTTTGCTAGCCCCACTAGGACTTTCCTCGTCCTTACTAGCTGGATTCTTCTGGACCTATGGGACCACCTTGTCCCACCAGTGATCTCGTGGCTCAGAGCCAGTATCTCACCACTCACTATCATGGAAGTTGTGGGGTCACTATTGCAGTTAGTGCCACGGACAACCTGCGCTAGACCCCAGCCAAGGATTGGTTAGCTCCTCCTCCTAACCATTCACTGGGAAGTTCAAGTGAGGCCATCCTACTTAGTTGACTTCCCAAGGTTGGTTCCTAGCAGTCACTATTCCTTGGGGCCCCAGCTAGACCCTTGATGTGAATTTTCCTGTCGTTAGCTGCACTGGGCCACCTCGCCCTCACTAACTCCAACTTATCATTAGCTACACCTGGCCACCTCACCCTTGCTAACTCTACCAACCTTGTGCTAGTGTTTACAGCCTCAGATGGGGACGTCTCCTCACTTTGCCTACCTAAGCTCATCTAAGGTGGTTTTGGGGACAGTCTAAGTTTTGGATTGTGGAAAGGGATAATCTGAACAGGGGAGCCTGGCTCTTCTCTCCCAACCCACAATAGAGAACCAAAGACAGAAAGGGGGTTAGCCAACCCAAGATAGCCCTTTACAGTCACACAAGAACAGAACCACATGCCTTCGTAGTTGTTGGGTCAGCGTCTCCTTTATCAAAGAACCTTATTCCTCTTTTGTTCTGAGATTTAAATGGCCCAAGTGATCAGTTTGGAGTGTCCAAATTTCAGGGTACTCTACAATGTCCACATTCTCAACCAAAATGTTAGGAAGGATCTAATTATTGGGATTTATAATTAGCTCAAATATACAAGAGTGGGGTCCTGACACCACCCTGTGAGAGCAGGCACTGATATATATACCAGAGGACTAAGGAATCCCACAATGGCTGATGCTGAGACAGGCTTCTTCAATTAAAGTCTAAATATTTATTAAATGGGAAAAATTGCACACACACACACATATATGGCACACATACACACTGCACTCTTAGGAATAAAGGAGTGAAAGCAGGAATAGCTTGAGATGGGGCAGACTAAGGGACGTACTCACTTCTGAAGGCTTCTCCAGGATCTGCTGTGGATGCTGATGATAATGATGATAATGATGCATGGCCACTGAAACAAGGGAAGTTATGGCCAAGGGAGCTATGATCAGAGCACAGACTGATGTGGAGCCAAGCTGCACTCCAAAAATAGCACATGGCGTCTAAGAAATTTCTTGCCTATTGCTAGAGACTTAATGGCTGAAGCCTGGACAAAGGCGTTGTTTGCCTGGGCTTTGCTAAGCCAAGGTGTGAGGATGACCTAGACAATACACTTGGTCTTGACACAATCAAGGAGTGGAGGCTTAGAGAAAAGGGCACAGTTAAATCTGATCACTGTCCCATCAGAAGTAAGACTCAGGACTATTATGTTGACTTTGGGGATAATAGTCTTTCCCCTATAGCAACTCCCAAACCTGTCTGGTAGGGAATTTTCCAGTTGTTTCGGCAGGCCCTCCCTGTGCCTTCCTGACCTGCCATCTAGAGGATTATGGCTGACATCCCACAGAGGTCAGTTCAGGGTCATAGAGGGAACTCCACATGTGTCCCAAAATTTTATTAATTTCATATTTGCTAACATTTGGAAGATGTCTAAAATTTAATTAATGTGGCATACTGATACACATATGGTTGCTGTTGTGTGGTTTTGAGTCATTTCTGACTTATGGTGAACATAAGGTGAACCTATCATGGGCTTTTGTTGGCAAGAATAATTCAGAGGAGATTTGCCATTGCTTTCCCCTGTGGCTGAGAGCATGTGACTTTTCCAAGGTCACCCAGTGGGTTTCATGGTTGAGCAGGGAATCAAATCCTGGTCTCCAGAGTGACAGTCCAACACTCAAACCACTATGCCATGTTGGCTTTCACTACACATATGGTACACTTAAAATAGAAAAGGATGAGGGAACAAGGAAATGAGGATGGAGGAAAGAAATGTACAAACTACTTTGTCAAGAGGTATTGTTCTTATAATAGCCAGGTTGTCTCATGTGGTAACACAGTTTAGGCCATTGTTACTGTGAATTTCTCCTTTCAGTCTTGCAGAAAGTGTTACTAGCTAAACACAAGCATGATTTTATGTTGTAGTCAACTGGGAAATGTCTTAACCAATGCTCAAAGGTTCTTATTTGTGATATACTGCCAGAAATAGTGCAGCTTGAAGCCACTTTAACTGTCCTGGCTCAGTGCTAGGGAATCATGGGAATTGTATTTTTTTTCTGGGACATTGAGCCTTCTCTGTCACAATATTGTGGTCTCTGGTGCCACAATAAACTACAGTTCCCATGATTCCTTAGCACTGAACCAGGACAGTTAAAGTGGCTTCAAGCTGCACTATTTCTGGCAGTATGTAAAGGCCCTTAATCACTTATCTCAAAATGCTCCCCTATGCTTGTCTTACCAGTATTCAACTACTCTTGCTATTTTAGCTGATTTGGAGAGAGGTAGCAAAGTGGTCAAAAACCGTTCCATAACCTCTGCATGTAGACAAATGTTTACTATTGTTATGATAATCATCAAGAACTGCCTTCATGTTTGATTTAGACTATTCTTGTTCATTAATTATTCACATTCATTTTTCAATGTACTTTATTGCCTGTGTGGCATAGTAGAGAAGACTCCCTATAGCCAATTTAGCACCTGCACATCTCCAGAGGAGGTAATGAAGTACAATGTATTTCATCTTTTTATGGGGTTATGAATTCTAATCCTGTTAAGTTTGTACCTTAATTAAAATGTCTATTAATTTTTTCTTGTAATCAGCACAATTAAAGGTTTATTAATTCTTGCCATATTCCCCAAACTTTATGATCCAATAATATTTAATTTTAAAATACAACATTAGAGGAGGTGGGGGGAAGAGAGCACTTTAGCATTTATCCAGTACCTCTATAGAATTAAAACAAAAATCCACCAAACAGTGATACCTTTATTGGTCAATCAAAATACACAATATACTTGTTGCAAGCTTTCGAAGCTCCACTGGCTTCTTCATCAGGCAAGATGTTACAAACCAAAAAGGTAAAGGCAAAGGTAAAGATATTCTCCTTTGACAAGGCTGTCAAGTTGTGTCCGACCGTAGGGGGCAGTGCTCATCTCCGTTACTAAGCCAAAGAGCCAGCGTTGTCAGAGACTACTCTGTGATCATGTGGCCAGCATGATTGCATAGAACACTGTTTACATTCCCACCAAAGTGGTACCTATTTATCTACTTGCAGTCTGCATGCTTTTGAACTGCTAGGTTGTCAGGAACTAGGACTAGTGACAAGATCTCACCCCATCATGCAACAACCAGGGCTCGAACTGCCAACCTGCCAATCTTGCAATCAATAGAGTCAGCATCTTAACCCGCATCTGTCCTTAGTTAAGATGGTTACTGGAGGGTCCTTCTTGAGATGCAAATGGACTTTAAATTTCCTGGTCTTTGCAAATCTCCCAATAGCCACATGGCCAGAAAGAGGAGGAGCCAACCTGCAAAAGATACTCTCCACTTACCTTCTTAATTAAGTACAGAAACATCAAAATGTAGGCATCTGACTAACATCTCCAATTTTTTTCCCTGTTTGGTTTGTAACATCTTGCCTGATGAAGAGGCCAGTGGAGCTTTGAAAGTATATTGCAACAAGTATATTGTGCATTTTGGTTGGCCAATAAAGGTATCACTGTTTGGTGGATTTTTGTTTGAATTGCTAAATGGCCAACACAACTATCCCTTCATATTTCTACATGATTACCTTTACTTTACAGAAATGACTATCACTATCTGTTGAAAGAGTTTCCTGTGAATTCTTGGTGGCTTTTCTGGCTTCACCTATTGCCAAGTCTGGAAGACACAGGATGATTAGTATCTTGCAGTTGTTAAGTTACCCCACTGTACATTTCTTTTCCAGTAGTCTGTAATAATCTGGTTGGTTTAGCCAATGACTGCAATCTTATATTTCTTGTTGCTGTTGTGTGCCTCCAAGACATATTTGAGATATGGGAACTCTAAGGCAAACCTATAATAGGGTTTTCTTGGCAAGCTTCTTCAGAGGGGGTTTGCCATTGCCATTCTCTGAGACTGAGAGAAGGTGTGTTGCCCAAGGTCACCCAGTGGGGTTTTATGCTCAAGCAGAGAATCAAACCCTGATCTCTGGAGTCATAGTCCAACATTCAAACCACTACACCATGCTGGCTTTATATCCAGGGGTCTAAATACCGTAAAAGCACCAGATTGCCTCTGATCTTGGAAGCTAAGCAGGTCATCCATGGTTAGTACATGGATGGGAGCAGGATCAGGCAGCATTAAAATAATACTGGGAATTGTAATCTAATGCATATAGAGCAGGGGTAGGCAACCTTTCCCCTTTAAGGGCCGAGGGACTTCAGCTCCCAGAAGCCTCAGCCATGTTGGCCAATAGTCCCATGTTGGCCAATAGCTCCTGGGATTCTGGGAGCTGAAGTCCCTCAGCCCTTAAAGGGGAAAGGTTGCCTACCCCTGATATAGAGTATATAACATGGTAGCATAATCTGTCACAAATGAGTTTCCAAGAAGTAACCTATAGCAAAGAGCAGCAAAATCTAATGGTAATGTTCCATAGCAACTGGGATTTCTCACATTAAATAAAACATTTGCTGAAGAGAGAATTTAGCTAGCAGCTGTCTGCCAAATTTACAGACATGTATTTTCGGACTCTGGAGACCAAAATATTTGTTGCTGTTTTTGTACTTGTGTTTTTACAAAAAGAGAAAAAGCCAAACATTGTGCTCAGCAAGAGCAGAAGCAACGGAGGTGGTATTCTTAAGCCGAGTCATATTTTCATTTTTGCTGATGCCAACATTTTCCTTGTGCTCAGTGAATATATATATATATATATATATATGAACTGAGGTAGAATTTGAAAACTAGTACTCAGTTACTCTTTACATCACTCAGGCCCCTTCAATGGAAATAGCTATTGTTTCACTTATATAGATACAAAGAACACTCAAGAACAATCAGCTTCATTTATTTAATATCTCTAAATAATACATGGTGGGCTTTTCCAGAAGGGAGAAATGTTTCAGGAGGTTATAGTATTTACTGCTGCTGTCCTTAGTTAGCTAGCTTTTAGGCTGTAATATCCAAATGACATTTCTGAATTCCCATATTATTTTGTGGCAATTCTCTGCACCAGCTGTAACATTTTATTCCCACCCTTGAGTAGGTTTCTTCTCTATTCTTAAGAGTTTATCACATGGGGAGTCCCATGCAGAAACGCTGCTTTAAATTGGGGGGGGGGGAAATGCAAAAAATAAAAAAGAAGCATTTTATCAATGGGATTTCCCTGTGTGATAAACTCCAGTGCAGTTAAAAGGCAGTTAATCTGAACAGAAATTAGACAAACACTGCTTCTTTTTACTTTCGGGATCTTCCAAAAGTAAAAAGAAACAGTTTTTGTCTAATTTCCATTTGGATTAACCTCCTTTTAACAGCGATATCATCTGAAAAAACACCTACTTTTGCAGGTTTTGTTTAATTTAAAGCCCCGTTTCTGCACAGGATTTCTCCTGTGTGATAAACTCCTAAGACATATTGGAACAATATGTTCCCCTTTCTTCTGTTTTGTCTTTTAAAAAAGTTTTATATATATATAGTTCACAGTGCTCTAGTGCATCAGTGAAATAGCATTTTTGCTATGATTCTTAAAAAAAGAGAGAGTTGAAAATTTACCTTTCACACTATAGGATTACCTCAACAAACCATGTCCTAGGTTTAAAGAAAACCTTAGGAAGAGCTCTAGTGCAGATCCAGAAATCACTACAAACCCCAAAGGCCCCAAAGAGAATGAAATGAGTAGACATGGAGGAAACAACAACCAGGAAAGCCCAAGGGATTATATTACAGGATCTCACACATCTTTACAATAGTCTGGAAGAGTGATCCAAATCCTAATTAAAAATGAGTTTCATAATAGGACACACACAGAGAGAAGAAATGCAGGACATGATACGTTGACTGTTTCCTGATTTTGGCTGTTTTATGTAGAAATGGGACATACAGATCTCTGCCATGAGTTCATGAGTCCCACTTGGGTAGGAAACAAGAAGAGTTGCATCCTCTTCTTCTTTTGCTTTTTTCCCCCACAGCTATGTAACTGCAAGGTGGAGGATTCTAAATAGGCCTCACTGAGAGTTCTTCTGTTTTTATTTTAGCAATTCCAAACTTCAGTCTAAACATACAAACTGGCTGAAATCAAATGTTTATAAATCCAAGCAGAGGACACCCACTCAAACTTGTAAGACTGATGTAATTAGTGACCAACAAGTCACAATCATTTCAATGGTTCTATTGCTAAACCTGATTGTTGTTAGTCCCAACTAGAGTAGTCCTGTTGAATGAATAGAAACTGGTAAACCATCAGTTACATATGTTCCATTTATGTTCCATTTATTCAATCCATCAAGTTCTAGATGGGACTGCCAGTTGTCTTTAGGTTCTGCTCTCCTATAGTTGGTATTAACCCATTAAGAATAAACAGGAAGTCCAATTGAATGCAGTGGGAATAGATGTGCATAGATCTATAAATATAGCAAGGTCCTGAAGTCAGCTTTTTGTCCTTTTACTAGATTCATTTTTTCTCCCACGTACAATATTAATCTTTTGCTACAACTGCTATAGCACATTGTTCCTGTGTTCTAGGATATTCCACCTGGTTTAAGGCTCAACCTGTCATGTTGCAAAGTGAAATAACCTGCTTTGGGATGTTACCCAAAATGTTGGGGTCCCAGGAGAGCACCTACAGATTAATATGCTTTAGGGGAATTTTAATAGCTCAAATTATGTTTTGGCTGGGCCAATAGTCAGCCTTGGGATTTCAACCCTATGTATAATGGTTCCAAATCACCTAGAACTCCAGAGGCAAATCCAAATAGGTTTTGTAGTTTCATTAAAGAAAATAATCAGCACACACAAACATGCATCCTCACATGAACACATGAGAACTAATGAAACAAAGGTGGAAGAAGGTGAATAGTGAAGACCTTGCTAATGGTAACACGTTATCAATTTTGAAATGTGTTTCAAATAGATGGGCATCCAGAATGGAGAAAGCTCATAAGATGCTGAGGCAAGTGGGGTGGCTGGCTTATTGAGGTGCCTAGTAGAATTGACAGTGTGTCTGCCTGGTTCCAAACTAGACCAAATTACTAGTGTCTAGGTGGTGGTATATATGCTGAAAATTATGTCCCAGGGCAATATTCTTCAGGATGAATGGATTAACTCTCTGCTAAACAGTTTTCCAGGAGAAAAGAATGGTTGGAGGCTGTAGTAAATGTTCAGAGAATTGGTGCGAATATCTCAGACAAAGACAAACTCCCATGCTGCTGAAGAAGTGTCCTTTGTCTGTGTATGCAGAGCCTTCTCCTTTGGCAGGAGTCCCATCATTACTGTCCTTAGACAAAAAGGATTTTGTTGATGTCATGGGTGATTTCATTGTGGTGGGTACCTTACTTATTCCCTTGCTGGAACCAACTGGATTTATGGCCAGATTTCCACCTTGGGGTTGCCTTTACAGGTCACTTACCAGTCACTCACCTCAGTGTTCCTTTTAATATTAGATTATTATCAAATATCGATTTGATGACATAATAGGTCAACATTATTGATTATTTCATAGATTACAGCTAGTATATTTCTTCAAACATGGTATCTTACGAATATCTATAATTATTTCATTGAGAATTTCATCTGAATTGTGATTAAAAAAAATATGGTTGTAGTATAGACTAACTGCATAAACTGGAGACTCTGAGAGGTTGGAGATACTCGTATACTCTTATAAGAGTTTACTGTATTCTACTATTTTACAGAGTCTTGTAGGATGTACTTTTACTTTTATTTTATATTTATTTTATTTTCTAGTTCTGTGCTGGCCAAATGGCCGTAATAAAGATTGATTGGTTGACTTGTAATATGAGAGGGGAGACTGGGGACCTGGTCCCAGAATGACAGGGAAGCACCACAAAATGAATAGATTGAAACAGCAAAGTATCCTAGGCCCTGCTCTTTCCTTGTCTGACTCCCTCTCTACTAATCAGAGGAATCTTGGTTAAACCTTACAACAGGAATGTGGTCAAAGCTTGGCCCTGGGTTGTTGTTTTTTAAACTGATGATTTTTTTTAAAACTTTCAACTATTCCACTCTCCTGAGACCATCATTCTCCAGGGTGTGTTACAATAGGACCCAGGGTTTTTAAACAGGTCACAGCCCCCCTAGGCTGTTTTAAAGTGACACATTCAAAACCAGAAGTAGATTTCCAGCATTTTTTCCATTTGTGGGAAGACTTTGGGGAGGTAATCTATGTAACCCTTGAAGGGTCCCTGGGTCAGAAAATTAGAATCTGCTATAATTGCTCACCCATATCTTAGTCAACACCCCACTCCACTTGACAATGCCACTTATATTCTGGAAAAAAGGAAGACTGGCTCCAAGGCTTTCCCTCAAAGACATTCCTCCACCTCCCTCCAAATCTGTTACAGTCTATGTAGTGATTCACTTTTTTGTTTCAGGCCATTTGCACTCCATATGATACATCTTTTGGGAATTCTACCTGAACATTATTCCAATCTTTACAAAGGACTGAAGAACATTAAATAAAAATAGGACCATGAATTAGATCCAAATGATACTGAATATGTTAACCTTCCCCAACAAGGCCTCCAACATCCAGAAAACCAAGGCAGAATTGTAATGAGATCGACACTTTCATCTTCTTGTCAGAAGGATTATCCCCTGTGTGGATATAACTACAATTAACATTAATAAGCCGTGTAGGGGTGGGGGGAGAATACAGCTCTTAAAATATCTTGCTAGCACAAATTTGACCACCAACCTCTATTTATTATTCCATATATATTAGCTAGAAGAGTGTACATCCCCACATTTCTACTTGTGCAAAAGAAAAGAAAAAGACAAGGCAACTAAGGCACTGATTATAAGAAATTTAAAGGTGAGTTCAAAAGGATATATATCTTCTTTCTTCTTCTGTCATCCAGCCCCAAATTTCCTTTCTGTTAGTCAGAAGCAATACCAGTATATTTTAAATTGTTCATTGAGCTAGAAATGGTCTTGCACACACAAAATTGCCCAATTATGTATGATTATACTGGCAAGCCAAATGTCATTTTCTGCTCTGAGGTCATTATGTGCTGACATCAGCACATAGCTAAAACTACCTCTTAGAGGTTAGTATTTTCTGAGAACCAGCATGATGTAGTGATTTGAGTGCTGGACTAGGGCACTAGGAGACTAGGATTTGAATCTTCTCTCAGTCATGGAAACCAATTGGGTGACCTTTGTCAAATCACAAACTTCCCTCTGAACAAATTCTGCATAGAAAGCAACCCCCCCCCCCGACGAGTCGGAAGGGGTTTCTTGTTCTGCTGGCCATATAAGGACATGAGAGGCCTGATTGGTTAAGTGCACAGGGGTCTTTGACCACCTGTGCGTTTGGTCCAATCAAGTTGCTTGGTTTATATCCCAAAGTCTCGTGGTGCTTGTAATCTCCTGAGACTTGGGAGGAGAGTATGTTCTTTATAGCTTTGCGCTGCCACGTGGCGGCAGCCATTTTAGAGCTTGAACTGAGCGAGTCACATTGCTCTGCTTTGTGCTCTGGCTAATTGGTTGGCGTTGGCCTAGCATTTATTCTCGGCTTTTGCTGCATTTGGCTTTTGCTGATTTTGCTCTTTCTTTTACAAAGGGGAGTGTTCAGTGAGTCCCTCCCTGAGCAATTCGTAAGGCCGAGTGAGGTCTTCGGGCTGGTCTCCTCGGGCCTGCAAGGGCCTTCTCATCTCCAACACTCAGAGGGCTGCTTCATCCAAGGTGGGTGCTGCGGTAGGCATCCTCACCGGGTGAGCAGACCCAGTACCGGTTTTCAGGCCCAGTGGCATCCCGACAACACCGGTCTGGTAAGGTAGGGCCCCCATTGTTGGCTTGGGAGGGCTGTTACACCTCTCCCCAACGGTGAGTGTGTTGGAAGATAGCATTGTCTTCTGGTTGGGGTTCCGTATAGGATCCTTGGTGGACACCTTTTCCCCTGGTGTTTGTTGCCAGTGACGCTTCCTGGCTGTTTACGTCTCTTGTTGAGACTTAGGGAAGGGCAGCCTTTGGCCTGGTGGTAATCACCCAAGGTCAGGTGATTGCGCTTTGGACCCATGTTCCACTCATTCAGTGGAGTGATGCCCCGCAGTAAGGCCCAATCCAAGAGACGCACAGCTTCGGCTGCGCCCAGCTCTGGCCACACTGCTTCGAAAAGGTCTTCTCAGTCTACCAGCAGAGATGATGAGATTGTTGCCCAGTTAACACAACTGGGCAAAACAGTGTAGGCTTGTGTGGCAGTTTGCAATCAGCTTGCCCAGAAGGGGCTACAGGCTACAGCCACCAGTCCTATTGCCAGCACTTCTGGGATGTCCAACACAGAAGTGCTTCCCCCTCCTCAGGCACCTGATGCTCAGGTGATGGATGCTACACCAGGCCCTTTGGTGGTTTCAGCTGTGGAGGCTGGGCACCCCACTATTGCCAATGTGTGGGATCTTCTGAAAAAGGTCCCTGGTATGGAGATTCAGGGTTCAGCTGCCCCTGTTTCTGAGCATCCTACTATGGTGGATTTATATAACTTCTTACAAGGAGTGGTTCTTCCAGGTGGTGGTGTAATGGAGCAGAGCAGTGATGTGCAAAGAGAAGATCAAGCTGCTGCTGCTTCATCTTTGCCTGACATGCAAGATGTTGCGGGGCCACACTTTGGGAAACCAGTGCAATAGGCTGGTGATGCTTCCCAGCAATCTTCAGTTTCAGGTTTGTCTCCTACCGATATTGCACACGCAAACTGGCCCACCTTGGTATGGGCTTCAGGTGGCCAGGTTAGTCAGGGTGTGGGTGTGGAACGACCCAACCCTGCAGCTTTGGATGCTACTGTGCAGGCACCTGTGGTTACACAGGTCCCTGACTCTAGGGTGCAGGATGGGCGCCTAATTGTTTTTTCTAGTAACACCTCTGTGGTGTCTCCTTTAAGTGCTCCTATGTTATCAGGAGTAGCTGTGCATTCTGAATCAATCCCTTATGCTGGGATGTCTACACCCCTTGGTGCACACCTTCCTCTTTCCACTAAAGAAAGAATTTGGAAGGGAGAGTATATTGATTTATTTTTCTTACTTTCAGGGATCCCGACCCAAGGATCATGGTAAAGGATGGGATTGTGTTTAGTCTTCCCAAAGAGTTTCAAGCACTCAAACGCCCTAAGCCGGAGCGCAATTTTGTAAATTGGATTATGGGTTTCACTATTTACAGAGGTGTCATAGAGGAAAAAGAGCCATTGAGGTCTCCTGATTTTTCTAAATATCAGAAGATCATGATAAAAGCTTATACCAACTGCCATCATAACGCTAGAGGTGCAGCTTGGCTGCAATATGATGAGCAGTTTAGAATGAGAGCTGCACAGGATCGCTCCCTGTCGTGGAGACAGGTACAGTCTGAGCTTTGGCCTGATGTTATAGTGGGGGCCTCCCCCTCGAGCAGGTGCGACAATGGATTTGTTCCCATGCTTATTATGCCGAGAGGGCCGAATGCGAGGCCTGGCATGGGGGAAAGAAAGCAATTTGGCATTTGCTGTGACTTTAACTTGGGCAAGTGCAAGAGGCAACCCTGCAGGTTCGACCATAAGTGTAACATTTGTGGGGGGGGGGGTCATCCCAGCGCTTCCTGTAATAGAGGTAAGTGGTCAGGAGTGGGTGGTGCCACCCAACCAGTATCGCCTGGAGGAAAAGGCACCGTCGCCAATTAAGTTAGATGAAATCGTGGCATGGTTAAATGTATACCCTAATAAAGATGTTGCATCTTATTTATTTCATGGTTTTTCCCTAGATTTTCGTATCCCTTATACAGGTCCTAGGGTACATCACTATGTGCCCAATGCTCTTTCTGTGAGGGAGCTCCCGAACATCATGAGGGAGAAGCTAGCAAAAGAAATAGCTGCTGGGAGGATTGCAGGATCTCATGATCAGCTGCCTATTCCCATGTTTCGCCTATCACCATTGGGTGTGGTTCCTAAAAAAGCCCCAGGGAATTCAGGTTGATTCACAATTTATCTTACCCAAAGGGTGATTCAGTGAATGATGCTATAGATCCTGGGCTTACGTCTGTTAGGTATGCATCGTTCCACTCTGCAGTCAAGATGATTAGTCCGCCTTCAGGCTCCTTTCTGTTCACCCAGATGATTTTGATTTACTGGGTTTTCAATTTGAGGGAAAGTATTTCTTCGACAAAGCCATGCCAATGGGGTGCTCGATGTCTTGTTCAGCTTTCAAGACATTCAGCACCTTTCTGCATTGGTGTGCAGTTAAGCGGACAGGTAATAAAACCATAACACACTACTTAGATGACTTTTTGATAGCTGGGAACCCCAATTACTCACAATGTGGGGATTCTTTGGCTGATTTTCAGGACTTAATGTCCGAGTTGGGAGTTCCCCTAGTAGAGGAAAAGACTGAAGGGCCAGACACATGGCTTACCTTTTTGGGTATCAAGATTGACACCATAGCTGGGATTTCTTGATTACCAAATCACAAATTGGTGGCTATGGGGCAGCAGGTGAGGATGATGTTGGAGAAGCAAAAAGCTACACTTCATGAATTTCAATCCCTTACAGGACTGCTAAATTTCACCTGTAAGGTGGTAGTTCCGGGATGAGCATTCTGCACGAGATTGTATAGGGCTACTGCAGGGGTAGCTGCACCACATCATCACATTAGGATCACAAGCGGGATTCGAGAGGACTTGATGGTTTGGGACTCCTTTTTAGAGCAATTAAATGGGACTTCATTTTGGAGAACTGAAATGCTGCTTCGAGCAGACTTTCAAGTGCATTCGGATGCTGCTGGCGCCCTTGGCTTTGGTGTTTACTGGAATGGCCAGTGGGCTGCAGAGGCATGGCCTTCTGCATGGTCAAAACATGGTCTGACTAGAGACCTGACGTTTCTAGAGCTTTTTCTTATCGTAGTGGCTGTGCCCTTGTGGGCAAGCCAACTTGCTAACAAGACCATCTGGTTTTGGTGTGACAACCAGGCAGTCATCCACGTGGTTAATTCTCAGTCTTCCAAGTCCATAGAGTTATGTCTTTGGTAAGAGCGATGGTCATGCAGTGTTTAAAATTTAATGTGCTATTCTAAGCTCAGCACATTCCTAGTGTGCTTAACCCTTTAGCAGATGCCCTTTCTCATTTTCAGCTCTCCAGGTTTCAGCAGCTGGCTCCCGAGGCATCGACACACCTGATGGAGGTACCAGCCTGGTTTTGGAGACTTGGAGATTAGAAATTCACAGGGCAATCCTGAATTCCATCGCTCCATCTACACGCAAGTCCTACCTAACAGCACTGAATTCATTCAATCAATTTTTATTGGAAATTGGGGAGGTTCAAAGTTGGCCTATTGGGGTGGACCTGATCCTACGTTTTGTAGTTTATCTTAGGCAGACAGATCTCTCGCCTGTTACTATTAGGGGCAGGTTGGCCGCCCTGGCATTTCACTCCAGGGCAAGGGGTTGCTTTGATCCTACCACAGACTTTAGGGTTAAAAGAGCTGTGGAAGGTTGGTCCAGAAAATTTCCTGCAACAAAGGACTCATGATGGCCGATAACTGGCACAGTCCTGACTAGGTTATGGGAACAGTTAGCTGATGCTTGTTATTCACCTGAACAGGCGGCTTTATTTAAGGCAGTATTTGCCATAGCCTTCTTTGCAGCATTAAGAATCAGTGAGATTGTGCCCGGGTTTCATAATGATCAATCTGGCAGGTCACTTTTAATTTTGGATGTTGTTTTAATAGAACAGGGGATTCAGGTTTGTATTAGGCACTCTAAGACTGACCAGTTAGCAAAGGATCAGTCTATTTTCTTGGCCAAAGTGCCTAGTGGGCAAATTTGCCCAGTGCTAGCAATGACCAATTATTTGAAGATTAGGCCCAAATGTATGAAGGGCTATCTCTTCATACATTTCTCTGGTATGCCCTTAACTCAATTTCAATTCAGGGCAGTGTTGAAGGAGACACTAAAGTGGGCTAAGCTGTCACAGGCCTACTTGTCTTAATAATAATAATAATAAAATTTATTTATATACCACCCAATGGTAACC
>CM034701.1:278670188-278689094 GCA_020142125.1 Phrynosoma platyrhinos
TGGGTTTTGTGTGGATTAACCAGCAGATTTGCCCCAGTGTGATAACATATATAGCCTAATTCTGCTGTTCTTAACTAGAGTAGATACCGTGAATCAAATCCCAAACGGTAAATTTACATAAATCCCACTGATTCATTACACTGCTTTAACTGTCATGCCTACATCCTATGAAATCCTGGGATTCGTACATATCCACAGATTCTTTATTCATGGATACAACCATCCATGGTTTTCAAATATCCCAAAAACATATAAATTCCAAAAAGCAAACTTAAATTTGTGGCACCTGAGATCTTACAAAGAAGGCTAAATATCTCACACACAAAAAACACAACCCTACAAATCCCAGAATTCCATAGCACTGAACCATGGTAGTATCAAACTGCATTAATTCTACAGTGTAGATTCAGTCTAGGACTATTCTAGTTGGTACCAGCAACTGGATTTAAGCCTATAGTTCCTTAATTGAGTCTGGCATCAATGAATGAATCAACATCTGTTACTCTTTGGGAAACCTAGGGCCTCTGCAGACCGGCCATCTGACTAATTCCTGTTTCCAGACCTTTAAAAAAGTTTGAAAGGAAGGACGTTTTCATTTGAAAATGAGGTGATAGCAGCAGAAGAGTATTTCAGTGACCAGATATCAGAATATTTTTTGAACAAGTTAAAGAAACTAGACAAATGATGTGTCATTGCAGGGTGAATATGTAGAACGGCATATGAGTATCATGACTCTAGGCCATTCCCTTCTTGGCTGGGTTGAGAATTTTTCAGCACCCCTCACATAGTCTGTTTGTCTATCTATCTATCTTAGGCATACAGATAGAATGGCAGACGGACAGGTAGTCTAAAATATTTGTCCATTTATATATTTGTGGAATGGAGATTCATAAACTGGTTTATTGTTATTTGTTTGCACTCTTCATTCAATGTAATAAAACTCTTGAATAAAGAATTAATTCCACTTTCTATCTCAGTTCTGAGATGGTCACAGGATGCCAATTCACCCAGGAGAACAGCCTTACCTTGACTTTTGCCCCCACCCCTTTTGTAATTCTTGCTTCTACTCCTTCCTTTGGGCAGACCTCAAAAGTATTGAGTTGCAAGACTTGCTACAAGCTGAAAAGACACACCTGCTGTGCCAATTTGTGAGTATCTTAACTAAAACATCTTTAACATAAAGACATCTCAGAGTTAACTTTCTGAAACCTAGTGATTTTAGCTCTCTGCAGGAAGGCTGAGGTGCACTTGCTGATGAAGTTACCATAGGGACAAAAAAAATGAAGAGAGAAGTTTGGAAAGTAGAATACACACACTATTTAAAGGCTGTGGGGTTGGGTTAGATATTATTATGTGCTATTAAGTGATAGTAACTGTGTTAGAAGAAAGAATACAGAGCACATATACTCAATTCTGAGAGCTGGGGTGGGGAATGGGAAGAATTTATGGAACTAAAAAAAGACAATCTTAATAGTCTCTCTATTATATCATTTAAAAATGTGTAGTAATCAGCAGGTAAATCACTTCTATTTTCAAGATTATCAGTTACAATGGGAGGCAGAGAGAAGTTACAGATTAAGCTGGTTTGAAAGGTGAAAAGGAAAAGTGAGTAAATCCTAGAAAATTAGTTACACTTTTAACTTTTATGAGATTGCTTCAGGTTCTTTTCTTAATTGGATCATTTTATCTAACAAGCACAGTGTGAATTTACTTTGGGTGTGTAGACAACCATAACATTTACTTCCATGCAGAGCAAAAAGTTGAAAGTTTGGATATTTACTCAAAAACATCTTGTGCATGATGGGTTGGTTATTGAATTCTGTTGCTATGGGAAGAAGCTGAGGCTCACTGGTTGATCCATTTGTGGGGTGCATGGATGGTGTAGAGGACAGCGAGCATCCATTTATCCTTCAATTTATCCTAGCATGATTTTCCCAGGAGCAAGAGTAGCCAGGCAGTACGAAGACAGAAAGTAACTCTGCATTTAAGGGTAAGGGATATAAGCAGCAGGGTCTCACAAAGCCTTCTTCTGTTTCCCATTTTTTTGATCTCAGAAATCTTAGTAGCAGATTTCTTAACCCTCTCCTATTTGCTTGTCTAAGTATTCTTAGAAATTGATCACACAGAGAAAATTGGAAGTTTAAATGGATCAGAACCCGTGGTTATCCAGTGTATTAGGCACAATTGTGCAAATGGTTTTCACATGGTGTCATGTGCAAACCTCTTAGAATCCGAACAGAAAGTGACATGAACCAGGAAATAGTCATGTGCAGGAAAATATGTGTTTTCATTTCATTCACAAATTCACTTTCTTTGTGCAATTACTGTAGTATGAAAGCTATTTACAGGATTCTCCCTGTTTTTGTGCTTGTTGCCAGATTTCCCATGGTGCTTTGCTGTGCTATGTTGTGCCAAGAGGGATGCCACATTTTATACTTCAGCTAGGGCTCTTAAAGGATCAGCAGGCATACGCACAAACAGAGTTTGCTTCTCTCCCTTGCATGGCTCTCTCTCCTCCTCCAGCCTTCCCTATTAGCCAGGGCCCTGAAAGAAACAGCCGGTGAGGGAGGGCAAGGATGCAACAGCGAGAGCAAGAGATAAGTTTTCTCTTTCCTTTCCTACTTCTTTGGGGTAATGTTCTGTTCTTTTTACTCAGGTTGGATACCATTTCTTGAAAAGTAAGAGCAGTACAGTATATTTTTATAAAGAAAATTGTGTAAATGAAATTGTTTATTTCTCTGGGTGATTTTTGGTAATGCAACAACTGCTTCTGTGCAAAAAAGTTATTTCCAAACCATCAACAGGATTTGTCCACATCTGTGTGAAAACCAAATGCACTTTCTACCCATTTCCTTGCATTAGTAATATGCTTTTAATGTGTTGTTGTGCTCTCTGTGTGAAAAACATTTGCACATTTGCGTGCTTTTCTGGGATGCAGAAACTTTAACCATTTTCAGGATGGAAGCACACAGGTTCCGGTGTGATAATTAGCAGCAGTGTATTAGAGGGACATTTCCTGAATTATAATTGGCCCTAAAAGGAACCCAGGTAGCCCCATGTTTTCCCACATTCCCTTTAATCCTTAGAGAATTTATCACTGTACCTCATAGCTCTCTCCTGCTTCCATGCTTAAAAAAAATCACGAATCTTAGATCAGTGCCTTAGACCTGTTCAGTTTTTCTGCCTTTTCTGTTCTTTCAGGAATCTTACCAGTAGGGTCTCAATCAATTCTACCCTGATATGTTAAGTTATTTGGGATCCAGGTGTGTCTGTCCTATACAGCATCAAAAGTTTTTTTTTTTTCCCCAGCTGTTGCAGTACAGAGACTTCTTGAGAAATTCAACATTTTCTCCCCAAGAAAAGACCTGTGGTTTCACAAAGGGCAGGGACACCCTGGATCCCAAGAGGAGTTACGTTACTGCTGCTAAAGTAGTTTACATTTTTATTGTCCTTTGTCTCAGTCCCCACATGCTGAAGAAGAAAATGCCTGCATTGAGATCCCCGCAGAACTGAATTACCACAGAAATGACACCTGATACAAAATGTAGATCTGTGACTCTAACATTGTCACTTTTCTCCTTCTGCTTGATTTTTTTAAACAACTTCTGCCTGATGAAGAAGCCAATGGAGCTTTGAAAGTCTACATGATGTATTTTGTACATTTTGGCTAGTCAATAAGGGTATCACTCTTTTGTGAATTTTGGATTTTGTTTTATTCTGCTGCATAGCCAACACGGTTGCCCATGAATATGCACTGTATATTATAACAATAAGATTATACAGTTGTAATTTAAAATATAAAATGGCATTATAGCCACAATTGTAAATGTCTCCCCAGCTCACCCTAACAATATGTGCACAAGAAGAATTATGTTTCTGCCCCTTATCCCACCAACACATGAGGCTGCAATGAGAAATTGAAACAAGGGCCTCACTTCAGATTGTCGCAGCCTCTTTAGCTGGTGGGAAAAGGTTGTAAATGTCATCCCCTCTGTGTCCTTTGCTCAGGCAGCTTCTGGCTGTTACATTGAACTGTGGGAGGTGGGGTTGAGTCAGGACACTTAGGAGGGATGCAGATGGGCAGCCATGGGCCGCCCTGGGAAGCAGCGGATTGGGGTCGAGGCTGCCCCATGCCTCAGCCCCAATCCTCTCTTTCGTTGACTGAGAAAGGAGCGCTAAAATAGTGCACCTTCCACAAGCCATGAAAGGGCACTTGAAGAGCCACCATGCGTCTCTTTTGTGCCTCTTCCAGACATTGAGCTGGAAGGACGTCATCAGAGTGCCCACCATGTGCAACAGTGGGTGTTCTGATGACGTCTTTGGGAAGGGTTTGGGGTGCCTGGTGTGAGGCTGCCCCTCCCCTCCCTTGCCTCCAAGACAGTGCAAAGCACCATCTGCAAAGGGGGTTACTTAGTCATGCATTTGCAAAAAAGTTACAAATGTAAAATAGTGGCATCTATCTGATTTTACTTCAAGGAGTTCAAGCTGGCACACATGAGTACATGGAGGTCTTCTGGGGGACATTTACTTCAACTGGACAGAATTAGACTGGCAACTGTCATCCAGAATCAGTGGCATCCCTAATGTTGGTGTCACCCAGTGCAGGTGGGAGGGGCAATCAGCCAACTGCCCACCCAGGACTATGTGGAGGTGGTCAAGTAGGGGACCAGGGAAAGTGGGAGGGGTGTGCTTACTCATCCTTTTTTCACCAGTGCCTTGGCCAGCTCAAGCTACCTAGCCAAAGCAATGAGGGAAGCAGGAAAGGTGCTTGCTGTCTGAATTTAAAGCAGCATTAAAGACTTGTCCCCTTGTTTCTTCTGTCAGGCCTACCTAGTCAATTTTCAACTATGAATTTTAAAATGGTATACTTTTAATTTTATGTTGGATTATTTTAATGTGTCCTATGTTTTTGTGTTTTAACTTAATGTGTTTAAATTGTTTTATGTGTTTTAATCTATTCTGTACCCTGCCTCAAGCCTTGGCAGGAAGTGGGCAGGACATATGATGATAATGACAACAACGATGATGATGACAACAACAACGACAACAACTGCCATCTTGTCTCATTTTATAACCTCCAACTGCCCAAATGGTTAGACTAGCAGATAATGTCAGATACAAGTTTTTCCAATTAACTTAATCTACACCAAGAATTTGCACCTGAAATCTCCTTAGGTTTAATACTCTAAACAGTATAGAATTCAAGATTTGAACCAGGGGTCTCCTGATTAGCCTAGCCTGATATCATCAACTGAGAACCAGTTCATTCTCTTTTAAAGATATGGATTCACCCATAGGTTCCCATTCAAGACTTTACATACTGCACTATGGACCAATTCATTTCATAACTATTTGCAAGAGTATCCTGTGTGAATGTGTGAGAATGCTCCTGTTCTTGGCTATGTCTCACTGGGCTACAAGAAATGACAGGAAACACACACAGAGACCAATTAGCAACCAGTATGGCACCATTTGGTTTGTGTTCTTTCATGGGTCTTTTCAAATTACACAGCTATCTTCAACAGCTATGTTATGCAGCTAGAAAGTCATGGTCACATCTGTAGTTGGTAAAGCTGGAAGTATTACATTTTACCATTGCAGGTGGGTGAGAAGTTCATTCACTTTATATTTGACCAGCCATACCCACAATCTTCAAATGCATTCATAAGCACAGCAGAAGGGTTTTGAGATTTACAAAATTCAAATGTGGGAACAGTGAACCAATATCAATCTATTGTCATTTTTGACCTTTTTGCCAGATATATCATATTCCACCCCTGCACCTTACCACTGCCAAAAAAAAATACAGAAACAGCATTGCATGATTTGGTAGTATGAAAACTTGACTACATTCCTTCTCCTTTTTTTATTGTGTGATGAAGCAATTAGGCTTGAACTAACATTTGCTCTGGCATCTGAGCTGTTATCCTGTCATTGACAGTAGCAATAATTTTCACTTTGATTTTCCATTTTATATTTTAAATGTTTAGATATGCTCTAGGAGCTGTGAACATATGTAGTTAAATGGTAACAGGAAAGGAGCAGTCTATCAACCCTTAAAGTCCCTTGCTTTGAAAACATCTCCCCTCCCCCCCAAAAAAGTTTGAAAATAATTAGCAGAAATAAAGTTGCTATACTCTCACTTTTTCTTAGAGGCAGCCAAACTACAGCATATATCTCGTCATTTGCACTTAGTTTTCTTTCTTTTTCCCATTGACCTTTGTAAGCTACCAAGAAGGACATAGACTTGTTTGTCTCAGTAGGAGGTGTGGAGGTAAGTAGGCTTTCAGAGAAAGAGACAAATGAGATCACTGGAAGACCTCCGGAGGAAACACTTCTTGGCAAATAAAGTCATATGAAAGCAAATGGGGGAGTGGGAGGAATGCTAAGAATTAAAAATGCACAAAGAGCATTTAAAAAGCATTGCTTCCACTTAAGGAGCAATGGGGGAAAACACTGCCAGAGTATATAATAATATTCAATTACAGGCAATGTGAAGCATATAGAACTGCAATGTTCAAATCATAAGAGATGCACTTAATTGGCCTACTTGAATAATTTGTCAGTACTATAACATTCAGGAGCCAGTGTGATGTAGTGGTTTGAATGTTAGACTAGGACTTTGGGAGACCAGGGTTCAAATCACCACATGGCTGTGGAAAACCTCTGAGCGACCTTGGGCAAGTCACACTTAACTCTCAAGAAAACCTCCTCTGAATAAATCTTGTCTAGAAAATCCTGTGATAGGATCACCTTAGGGTTACTATAAGTTGAAAATAACTTGAAGGCATACAAGAAAAAAGAGCAACGAAGACCACTTTTGAAGACTGATTGTTGGTACACTTACTCAAAAGTAAGCCTCAGCTTGTTCCATGGGGCTTTGTGATGTGTTTGAGATTGAAGCTTTAGTAGTGTAGATTTATATGCTCATAACAGAGCTCTCCTGTCTAATATGTTTGCCCCTTCTGTTTGAAAGGGGTTAGTGGATCATTGTGTGCAATCCTTTGAAATAAAAAGCAGAACATATCTACCTAAGAATTATAGATACTTTTAATGCATGCACCTCTCCTGGCCACATCTAAACTTTGAAAGCATGCTATGTCCCAGCTCCAACTAAATTATTCCTGCTACACAACATCTAAAATCTAAACTTCATGGCATTTCAGAATCTTGTAATGAAACAGAAAAACAAACATCTGCATAACTCCCATAGGCTTCTATGTTTTCTGTCCAAAAGATTTTACATGAGATACCAAGGGCTTAGTGCCAAAAATGCAAATGACAACCCCAAGCAGCATTATTTTGAATAATAGTGTGCAATTTGGTTAAATACTTTTAACCTTCATGAAATTTAAAGGTTATAAAACAGAAAACTGACTATTCACTAGAAAATACCAATGACTTCATATGACCACCACCACCACCACCCACACACATACACTTCTCTTTCTCAGCATCTCAATACAAGATCCATACTGTAATTGGGGTACCTCACTTGGGTTAGTCCTATCTGCCATAGAAGGCACTACATATTCCAGGTAGCTTTTAATACATGCATGGATATTCTGTTCATGCATAGATCATCCTCTGTCATTGCTTTTAATACATACATGGATATTCTGTTCATGCATAGGTCATCCTCTGTCGTTGCTAATTGAAAAACAGAGCACGTAGGCTCCTAGAATAACATTAGTCTTGAAAAACAAACATCTAGTTTAGATTTCCAGAGTCTTAAATTCTTAGTTAAATAATATAACTCCATAAACATGAAACGGTATTTTTTTAAAGCTATTTCATATCAGACAGCCACAGAATATTAATGTGAACCAGAGGTACTCAGCTCTGGATTCTACCAATCTTCACATTGATTTCAATTGTATGGCTATTTTTACATATGCGAAACAGTAATACTCAGATACTTCCTTTCACTAACCATCTTCTGGAACCCAAGAAAGTAATATGTAACTTTGGTAGTGACCACAACTACTACTTCTTGCTGCTGCCTAAAGCTGCAAGCTATCATAGCCAGTGACCACTGAACACTTCTAAGACCCTCTGGGACTGACTCATAAACATGCAGTGGACAATAGCTAGAATCTGTAAAATAATAAGTATTCCTGAACGTGTCTAATGAATGTTTCTACCCCTATGCTCAGCAATCACAGCCAGAGCCAAGACCTCTCTCATATTAGACACTGCTGTACCTCCCACACCTTTACTTTCAAGAATTACCCTGACCTCAAATGTTTTTGAGAAAAAAAGAATCTGCTGTTTGCTTCAGAAGGGCTTATTATGCATCACAAACTACACCAGTTATGGAATAAAACCAATCCATAGTAATATAATTGGGTATTTCAGAGGGCAAATGTAGCTCTTCAGTTTTCCCACAAACAGAAATAAGCAAAGAAGAATAATGGATTACAGGAATTCTTACATCAATAATAATTGGGGGTTGGGAGTGGATTGCAATGCTAAAGATGCAGGATCACAGCAAATAAAAAGCAAGATAACTTAAGCATACTGCAAAGATGCACGTAAAACACCTTGTTTGGCCTTTCTGCATTATCTAGTAGCTAGTTTTGCAACCATTTCCTTCCGTCTCAGTTCAAACTGAACTGATCAGGACAGGTATATATCCAAATCCAAACAAGGACAACAGCAGATAAAATGACAGGGTTTTTCTACCTCAAGGCAGTGGGCATATCTATGCCACAGACTTATCTGGTTTGTTGTCATTCGTTGATAGCCTGTTTCTGACAAGGAAGATACACCAGACAGGATTTGAAACACTGAAAACAAAACAAAAACCTTTACTGATTGTTTTCTACTGGTTCACTACAGCAACATCTTTTTCCATGACTCCCCAATGCTCAGTATCTTGGGCAATAAATCTAATCTTAAGAGCCAAACTTTAAAACAGAGGTAGGTAACTGGGACACTTCCAGCTGTTCAGGGACTGCAAATCCAACCAGCCCTTGCCAAATAGTGAAGGATGATGGGAGGTGCAGTCCAAAAATGTCTGGAGGGCTGCTGTTTCCCATCCCTGTTCTAAAATGGAAACATTTTAAACACAAAGGCATTAACTCTTACTTATGATGACACACTGGCTGCATCTGCACTGCAGAAATAATCCAGTTTGATACCATTTTAGCTGCCACATCAATGTTCTGGGAACTGTAGTTTTTGCAACATTTAAACTTCTCTGTCAAAGCGTTCAGGGGCGACAACAAACTACAACTCCCAGAATTCCATAACATTGAGCCAAGGCAGTTAAAGTGGTGTCAAACTGGATTATTTCTGCAGTGCAGAGGCAACCAATACGTTCCCTTGGTGAGGGGTTATAACTCTCTGAATGCAGCTAGGAATTTCTGTTCCCCACTCCAAAGAGATTCTTACCAGCATTTGCAATGAAGCCATGATTTATGAACTGTTTTGTTTGTTTGTTTGTTTGTTTTAAAGGTGAGCAACTCTTTCACGAACTGAGAAAACTGAGTATGGAATTTATCGCATTGGTTTTGCTCCTACAAGAGATGTGTGATGTAACTTTAAGAAGGTGGATTTTATTGCATTTCCCCATCACCAGGGAGTATGCAGCCCATTTGCAACCCGGGCTTTCCCGTATCTTTTCAAGAACAGAATTTTCCCTTTCTGGAAAATATGTGGCAGAAGCATGGGTTGCAAATTGGCTGCATATTCCCCAGCAATGGAGAATTGTGATAAGATCCATCTTCTTAAAGTTATATCCCACGTCTATCATGGGAGCAAAGCCAATGAGACAAACTCCTATGGTATTAACTTCTTTGTTTCTCTCGGTCTCAGTGTGGGTCTACGCATGCCAGAACACCCCAAGCATCCCCTGGAGTATTCTTGCCAAGAAACCATATCAAATTTGACCCTTACCTTTTCTGTTTTGCTGCCGGTTGTCAGCTCTTTCAACAAATGACAGGCAGCTGCCTTCCAAGGTAGCCCCTTTTTATTATCTGGCACTGCTGCCAAGGTCAGAATGAGTGACCAGCCACACTATTGATGCTGGGCATCTTGTTCTGACCACAGAATGACTCACACCCATAGTACTGGCACTGGGTAGCTCACAGGAACCTCAAATGAAAAGGGAGCCGTTGTTTTTGCAATAAAGAGAGTTGAAACACTGAAGCAAAAGATGGGTTATTTAAATATGGATGGGGGGGAGGAAGCCCCAAATGAGGTGCACGTGTCATGTAGACAATCTGGACCTGATTCAGGGTTATGGCATGTGTCATGTAAACAGGATGCAGCAAGCATGGGGGGAATTTGGGGTAAACTACCCATGTAGACAAGCCCTCAAAGATGCTATAATGCCCTTTTGCATACTTATCTAGACTAAAGACACTGCTATGTCTTTGAACCTGTCATAGACATATGTTTAGAGGGAAGATAAGTGTAGTGGGGAGAAAAAGGGGCAAACCCTCCTAACCCCTTCCAACATGTGAAGCCTCCTAGGTCATCTCCTAAGCCTCCTGAAATGTTAATTTGTGAGTGCTTTTTTCCCTTCCCCCAACTCAAAATCATAGAATTATAGAGTTGGAAGAGACTACAGGGGACATCCACAAATGCTTCAAACCACTACTAAACACAGAGGTTTAGCTTTTCTCCATCCCTACTCCAATATATCAACCCCCTGTAAAAGCAAAACAAAGGAAAGGAAAGGAAAGGAAAGGAAAGGAAAGGAAAGGAAAGGAAAGGAAAAATGCTAGAAAATGCTGACAAATATTCAGAAGGATAAAGTAGCCTTTGCACCACCACAGTTCTAACTCCTCCTTCCATATGATTTTACTTTTACTTTGTTTTGAAAGTCATATTTGTGACTCTGGCTTTACCAGTTTTAGGGTACCAATTTACCAATTTTAGAGTAAACTGGGAAATATAATATTTACTTTATAAGGCCACAAGTGCCAAACGACAAGGAAAGGGTGAAAATAGACAGAATGAACAACACAACTGTGATGTTATTGTTGTTCTTTCTGTTGTTGCTGGGGTTTTTAAAATGTAATTTCCATTTTCCTCCAATGAGCTCAATATAATGTACATGGTTATTTTCCTCTCTGCATGGTATCCTCACCACAAGGGTTAGGTTAAGTGGAGAGCAGAGAGACATTGGTCTGGAGTCACCCAATGAAATGGTTCAGAAAGCTTTATTTAAAAAAAAACCCTAAAGTTGTTGACTTCATAACTATGTTGACAGGATGGAAGCACTTGCAGTTGCAGAATATATTAAAAGCATATAGAAATTCAAACATTCCTATGCACTTGCATGGCTCATCTTTAAACCAAAATAACCCTGTTCCCAGGATTCGCCCCCATTTCCTTTCTTTACTGAGCCTTCCCATTGACTTGGCCATCACAGTTCAAGGTCTTTCTTCCCTCCCATCTGCTCATTAGCCAGATAAACACTCTTTCTAGCCAGCACAATGACTTGTATAACATAACCCATCATCCAGAAGCATGAAGCACATACGTAATATAGAGCCAGCAAGCATGGCAGGACCTCTGATCATGAAAGTGGCTTGAATCTTGATGTTCCAAGATCCTGTTCACTGTACCATTCCACATTAGGAATGTAAAAGATATTCATAATTATTAATTCCAAGGTTGACAAATGGGATTCCCACCAGTCAGGAAACTATATCAGGAAGAATAATAAATCAGTGAGAATTTTCCACATTAGTATTCAAATATCTTGGAGTATGGTGGAGGAATTATTATGTAGAGGGAAAAAATGTGGGGATAGTTTACAAAAAACATTGTTTTCTTTACAGAAGCAGGTTTTTGAGCAAAAAAAGTGTTTTTCTTTACAGAATAATTCCTTCACAACACTTTAGCATGCTTGAATACAGTCAGAATGCTTTTGAGGAATAATTTTTTTCTCCCCATAGTGGGGAGAAATTATAATTATTCTTCCTCACATGTGAATACAAAATAACTTACAATTTACATCATTATCTCTCATACATGTAGATGAGCAACATGTGTATTTCTTTAACAGTTGATTACTGAGGGAGGGAACTTCAGAGGAAGCCTAATAGTTAAAATACCCACAGTCTTCCAAATTCTTTCAGGTACTGGCAGCAAATGATGTATTGATCTTGGTGTTAAACTGCACAGCTGTAACCAACACATTAGACATGGAAGATAAAAGCAATGACTAAAAGCACCTTATTTCATCTGTCACACCTGAGGCTCTGCCTTCTTGAGACCTTTAGTGTATTAGCACAGAAAATCAATTAGGTAAAGAGCTATACAAATGAAGGGGAAAATGTTTTTAAGAGACTCCATTCAAAAAGTGTTGGGGTGTAAGTAAATTCTGTAGTTTACAGGCAAAGTGTACGATATCTCCTAAACAGACCGTAGCAACTTTTTCTGAACTTTTGCAAACCGTGATTACATATTATGTGTATTAAGGTTTGGCTAAGTTATTGATCAATATTCACACACACAGCAGAGAGTGCTTTACCAAACAGAAAGTGTGGCAATGCTACTCACTTCAAATAAATGTCTGAAATTGATCGGAACCATTTGATTTGTGGAAGAAGGGTATGAGTCCCATTTTAGGTGTGTGTGGGGGGGGGAATGGATTGTTGTACCTATTTTGTACCATCATTTGGCTGGAGAATTGTTGGACTTGGGTGTAAGATTAGGAGTGCATCTGCAGTTTGATACCATTTCAACTGCCATGATTCCACCTTATGGAATCCTAGGATGTAAACATTTACACAGATACTTCGAATTCTCTGCTAGAAAGTGATAATGATGTAGTTCAGGCAAGTAAACTACAGCTTTTTTAGCAAAAAAATTCTAAATATCTCAACCAAATTCCAGGGTTTCATAAAATGTGAAGTCATGACAGTTATATTGAGCTTTAATATATGGGTACTCTCAATCTAAGTACAATTCTGTGCCACCTGTGAGACTCAGCAGATCCTCACTTGACTTTAGGCATGCCATTACCTCTCACTTGTTCCTGCTGTACAAAGTTACCTAGGACAAAGGATAAGATGTGTTTGTAACATGGTATGCAATTTATTTAGCTCCTAAGTTGCACTTCCAAGACATAAGATTCAAGTCTCCCTCTCAGAGAAGAGTTCAAACAAAGGATGATAATTCTAGAATTTTTAATTATCAAGAGATGTCAGGAAAAATAATCTATTTATTCCCTTGCAGTGTTGACATACTTGGACACCCACTCCCCATGTTAGGAGACAGCACAACTTTCTGAAGAAAGCTATGGGGTTTCTCTAGGTCAAAAGGAAAGAAAAGCCATCCTATTTAGGCAAGCTTGTGATTCTTAATTCATCTGCCAGAAGGGTCTTTCAGTGGGGTGTACTATACTTTTCTCTCTGTTTTGCTATGTTTTCAGTGCATTTTAAACTTTTCCAACTTTGTGTTCTTAACTGCAATGTTCATTTACTTGCTTAACTTTTCTAGCAATAGGATTTTAACTGTACTTCATTTACATTTGTTGTAATTCTTTGTGATAGTAGAAAGATGGGATATAAAATAAATGCATACAGTTACATACATTTGCTTATATATGCTCCCATGTTCCATTTCCATATACAGATGTGAAGGAAGTTGGCAGGAAGTAAATCAACTGATTTGAAATGTGGTGCTGGATGAGAGTTCCAGGATACCATGGACTCTTAAAAAGACTAATAAATGAGCCATAGACCAAATCATGCTAAAAGTCTCACTAGAAGCCAAGATGACTAAACTGAGCTTTGACCATATTGTGAGATGACATTACTCACTGGAAAGGATGATAATGCTTGGTAGAATGAAGGCAATGGGAAAAGAGGGAGACCACACTGCAGGTGGATTGGTTCAATAGCAGATGCCCCAGCCCTAAGTTCACAAGACTTCAGCAGGGCATTTGATGACCAGGACCCTTGCAGATCTCTCATTTATAGAGTTAGCATATGACCTGATAGCAAATAAAAACAGCAACAAAAAAAGAGTTGATAATTTAACAATTTGCCATTACTTCAATGGGTCTACTCAGTATGGAGTAAAAACTGGTTTTAGCTCTAAAAAGTGTTTTGTACTGAGACATTCCTAAATGGCTTTTCAGATATTACACTTTCATTTAACTCTATCTCCTAACTTTAATCAGTACTGCCTTAAGGAAAGGTCTAGTCTTCTCATCCTACATTCTCCTGACAGGTTCTATCAATGTCTAGCTAACACCAAATTATCTCTCACTTCTGCCACCACCATGCAGATTAACAGCAAGCATAGGATTCTTTGCTGCCTGTTTGCCCAGAGACAGCTTATGTTCTTTTAGTCTGAAGTAGGAGAAATATGCACTTCTACACTATTTTCAACAGAGCAGGGGTGGATCACATATGGCCTGTAGACTACATGCTGTCCTTGGGATTTTTTAAAATACCTTCTCAGCTATTGTTAGAATGCAGTCTGTTTTAACAAAATGACTAGCCTTCTTGATTCTGATGATCTGTTAGAAAACCTTGTGGCACCATGTGCCAAAAGCATAGATAAAATGGGCAACAATCCATGTTCAGTTCATTCTTTCTAAACAATGCAATTCTTTCTAAACCTTGATGGTTTTAGTAAGATTATAGTAAGATTTTAGTAAAATAATAATAATAATAATAAATGTTATTTATATCCCGCCCCTCTGCCAAGCAATTGAGGCAGCTTACAACAATTTAAAACAACATACAGCTTTAAAATACAATTCCAAATTACACAACCCTCCCAACCATTAAAAAAATTAAACAATTTTAGCAATTAAAACAAGATATAACATATAATTAACATATAATTAAAAAGCAAACATATAATTAAAAAGCAATCCATATTCATTTTCATATATTATGGACATGGCTCTAGAACAAGAATGAATGTCTTCTTCCACCAATAAGTGTTTCCAAAGAATGGTGAATTAGATATGGTTTTCCTTATGAGGAAAGTTGCCCCCCATCCTCTGATGGAAAGACTTGCAAGTCCGCAATACAGGCTCTTTCTATCATATTAGGATAAGAATTTACAGAATATTACAAAGGAATGTCATATATGAAGAAAATGACAGCTCAGCAAATCAAGGTATAGGTAGAATATATCAGGGGTAGAACAGATGCTTTGAACTGAAAACATTTATATTAAGTTAGGATTGGGAAAGGGTACTATCAGAAACCTAGGAAATGCTCTACCAGTCAGAGATTGACCAATGGTCCAGTTCAGTAAGACACCTTCACATATTGATTTATTTATTTGATTTCTATCCTGCCTTTTTCCCCAAAGAGACCCAAGGTGGCTCAAAAATAAAAATTCTAAAAACATATTACAATACAACAATTAAAATAGCCAAAACAATATAAAAATAAAACTATAGACATTAAAACCACACTAAAACCATGATACCTACATGTTCCAATGTAGCTTTTGTTCATCTATCAATTTTCCTCAAATTCAACCCTAATCCTATAAGAAAGATTCCACTGCATCCAAAACAGACTGAGCATAATTATTGAATTACAGATGGCACCATAACTATCAGGATTAACCTTAACTTTCTTGGCTTTCCTCCAGTCCATTACTGCTTACAGGTATAGATTCAGAACTGCTTCATCTTATCTGGGGGGAGGGGGAGGGGGAGAGAAGTAGAGTTGACTTTCATAAGTGTATTGATGGCATCTGTTCTCTACTCTCCAGCAGAGGTTAAAAAAAGAGGGGGAATAAAAGATGCAATCCAGTAGGAATCCACAATATAAAAACCACACAATGATGTCCTAGTACCAAGTTTGAAATCAATAATCAATTTCCTTCTGAGACAGCCTAACCAAAAAGTGATCATAAATGATCATCTTGAAAGCTACTGAGAAATCCATATGAACAACAGTATGGTAGTTCCATTGTCCTTCTGTTGGCCTCAAAGCAGTTGAAAGTTGCTGTATAAAAACAATTTCTGTGAAATGAGATGGGGAAGGATTCATAAAATTACTTTGAAGAATGACAGGAGTTATATTCCATTGCTTGGAGTCTGAGGAAGGTGCTTCACAAATGGACTCAAGGCTACTTCTTTGAAGGTTCCCGGGACCATGCCCCCTCTAAAAAGAAGAATCAGTCACCTCTGACACTGAACCAGCGAATGTCTTCTTAGTGGATGAGGGAAATCATGAGCATCCCCCAGGGACTTTTATATGACCACTGTACTTGTCCCAGGCAATTCAAAGACCCAGATCTCCCCCTTCCTTTTGGTGCTTTCCCTCCAAAATAGTCAACTGCTCTTCTTAGACATTTCCCAGAGCAGCAGACTGGGTTTTAACCTGACCTCTGAAAACCTTTTAAAAATGTACAGTAATTTTTAGTTGAAGTGCTGCCTAGGAGCAGCAACTGATCACACCCCTACACAGACATGGTTTTACCACTCCTATGCTAGATATAAATGATAATATGCAAGGAATGCACAAAGTGAGGCTGAGCAGTGCATTAGGTAATGGTTTTGTGTATCCTGAGCAGATTATGCTGAGATCTGTATCTCAAGTCTGCCCTAAAAGCCTGGTAAAACCTTCCTGCCTTACCTTGTATGCTGCAAGACATAAGCAGGGACCCAACTCATCTCTGACCTGTATCTGTGGCAACATTTAAAGTTGTCAACATTCCATTTTGTACCTTTCCCCGCTCCATTTATTTAGAGAGCTCTATAACTTCTCTATGAAAGCTATCAAACTTTCTGGAAAACTAAGCTGCTTTTTCTATTATACGTATGCGTAGATATTTATGAGATAGAACTGTACTTTTAAATAGATTGTGCCCTCTGTGTTCGCAGCTGGGAATTTCACATTTAGCTGAACATGGGCAGTTTTGTTTGCAGAATAAGGGACAAAATGATCCCAGTAATCAAATGACAGAGAAAGTGGGTGAACAGATGCTGGTTAAGCAATCAGGAACCAAATATATAATGATTGCTCATATCTTGAAAATCCCAAATACAATTTGTCAAAATAGAAAACACCCAAACAAAATGAGTGTATGCAAAATGTGAAGATGCAACTTCAGATAAATCACCAGGGCTTCACATTTAATTCTGATTTGATACCACAGCAAAATGCCTTTGTTTTCATGCAAACTTGTTCTTGTCTGTTTTATCTGTTCCAGAGACATCTGCACAAAACTGAAGCACTTTATTCCTTTTTGCATAAGATCATGCACCTCAAGCACTTCAGCGTTGCCATCTAGTGGAATGACAGTGTGGACTTACTCCACACTGTCTCATTAACCATCTATAGGATTATAGGCAATGCCATACAATTCTTCATACTCTCTCTACTTGAAATTGTGCAGTAAAAGGTACTGTCCCAAAACCCTCAAAACTCGAGCTACTGAGAGTGACAAAAAGTGATCAAAGAGTCATGCTTCTTCAAGGATTTGAAACCGACAGGAAAGGCTGCCCTTCTGTGATTTGCCATCCTAATGTAGGTATGTGAAAAATAGGTTGACAAGCTCTATAATCCAAAATCCAATGAAGACTTCAAGATGTGCTGCCCCTGAAAGCTTGCCTTTACATTATTATGATGGATAGAAGAAAGGAGCAGGCAGTTTCTCTCACCCACCTTCCTACCTCAAAGATTGAACTCTAGCAGCCTTGGACTGACAAATAAGGAAGTGTATGTCAAGCCAGAAATGAACATCATCCCCCTGCCCTCCAAAAAGCAAAACTCCCAACCCATTTAGTTTCAAAGAGACATTCATAACATTGGCAGAATATTGTTATATCAAATTATGACCTGTTCACTGAACGACACTACATTTGGCTATTATTTGTTGCCAGGTTGGAATTAGAGGTATTTATTGGTGTTGAAATATTTTGGAATGTGCAGATCCAACTATTTGGGGGGTGGGCCAAGTTTATAATTGAAATATAAAGAAGGAAGAAGAAAAATGTATGGCTTATATGAAGGCTGACAACTCCATTTTCCCATGGATCCTAACCAACTTGGTGAGGTACGATAGGAGGAATCACTCATCAGCATTTTTAATGCCATGGAAGTGTGCTAGCATAGTGTAGTGGTTTGAGCATTGGACTATGACTCTGGAGAGCAGGGTTCAAATCCCCACTTAGCCATGTAAACCTACTGGGTGACCTTGGGTAAGTCACACTCAGTGTCAGATGAAGGCAATGGCATACCCCATCTGAACATTTTCTAAGCCTGTGATAGGTTCACCTTAAGGTCACTGTAAGTCGCCATAAGTTGGAAATGACCTGAAGGCATACCACACACACACAACAGAAGTGTGAACACAATTTCTCACTAGTCAGGATGTATTCAGGCTGGGGGAAAAAAACTCAGAACGTTCACAGGTTCTGTTTCTGTCCTTTCTCGTTTTATTTTAGAGACCCATACAACATTTTGTTCATCCCAGAATATTTACTCTCGGGTCCCAGTATGATCAGAGACTTTTTATGCCACCTCCCCAGGTTGGCTTATTTTAGCCTGGTATTTTTGAAGGTAAAATAGATCATTTTAAATGTCCATTTGTTTATTCTGTCTCAGAGCTTTCAGATCCATGGACATCCCCTCCCATGAGATTTTTAGTGACATTGTAGAAAGGAGTGCCTTTCCAAGGGGAGGGAGAATGACTTGATGGAAGGAGGGTAAGTAGGAGATAAAGGAAAATATGTCCACATACACACCTCTAGGAAGGAGGAGGAGGAGTGGGGGAGTGAAAAAAAGAAACATTCATGTGGCTCTTAGGTCCTGAAAAGAACAGTCATTTTGAAACAGAAAAACTGAGATATCTTGATAATTGTTTGATTGTGGGGGCAGTGATATGCAGGTATAATTTCCTTGAAAAGTCTTGAATGTCAGGGATGATGGGAGATGTAGCTCTTCACCTCTGGCTCTAACT
>CM034701.1:278692772-278718188 GCA_020142125.1 Phrynosoma platyrhinos
CATTTGTTTTATGGCATCATGACAATAAAACCATGTGAATTTTTATTCACTAGTGAAGGTAAAGCTGTCTTGACAATGAGGTGTTGAGATTTAGTTTTGCCTATAAATCCTATTGCTAAAAGGGAGTTTGTAGGAGCTATAGTCCAAATTTTTTCCAAGCTCTAATTTTTTCTCTGTACTCTGCTCTCCTCAGCACATACACTGCACTGAACTGAGTTACGGAGTCCAGCTATTGTTTGACTGCAATTCCAGCAGCCCCTAGCTGGTGTAGCCAATGCTGAGAAATGGTAGAAGCTGCAGTCCAACAACATCTGGAGCTTGGAAGCCATGCAGGGTCAGTCAGCCCTGGTTAGTACTTGGATGGGAGACTGTCAGAGAATAAATACCAAGTGTTGTAGGCTAGCTTTCAGATGAAGGAACTGGGAAAATCACCTTTCAGGATTCCTCACCTTAGAAAACCCTAGGAAATTCACAGCCCCCTCTCATAGGTTGATAGACCTCTTCAAGGCGCATGCAGGAATACACAGACTCCTAGAATTGGAAGGGTCCCCCATGGGCCATCCATTCTAACCCCCTTCTGCCTTGTAGGAATACAGAGAACCTTAGAGTTGGAAGGGATCCTCGAGGGCCATCAAATAAAGATCCATTAGCTTAAGAATGGCCCCTGGAAATGTTAATAAAAGGGGATAAGAAATATTGAGTCTCACATGATTACTTGCCTCTGATTTATGGCAACTTTATCTTAAGTTCTTGTTGACAAGGCCCCTGTGGTTTTATTGCCATGATGCCATAAAGCAAATGAACGAGCTTCAAAAGGAACTTCCTGTCCCTTTTCTTTATTTGCAAGTGAACCATCTGTAATTCTCACACCTAGGCAATCAGGTGGCACATTTCTCGGCTCATGCAGAAAGCCATTAAAAGGGCTTAGAAATCCACAATTTGTGTGTTTAACAAAACCACGATGAGTAATCATCACATCACTATGTTCAAGTGATCACTAATCTTTGTTACTAGAGTTAGCAGGGTATCAGTACACCGAAAAGGAAAGACAACAAGGTCTCCCTATATGCAAGGGAAATAAAAGTTGATATGGGATTCTAACCACCAACAAAAGATTAAATACTTCCTTTTAAGTAAAGAAATGCTGATGATTAGAAGTAAATATCTTGGGGTAGCTACTGAAGACCATGACATTATAAATTACTTAGATAACATTTGTTCAACTGAACACTCTATTAAGGCATGTTATCACTCTGAAGGATGGTTTGATATAGAATGCAAGCTAGAGAGATGGGATCTTTGCTCTGAGTCATAACCCACAGCTCTCTGCTGAGAGAGCTGACAATAAAGCATCATTGTATATAAGAAATTGCTGAAACAAATGCAAAATTCTTATTAAAAACAATTGTGTGTGGAAATAGAACTGGCTGTGACCACAAATGATTCAATAAAATTTTGGCAATTGGTGGCAAGTAAATTAAAATAATATAAATGTACATATTATGCCTAAATCATGGTAAATTTGGAAGAAAAATCTGAGATACACGGCTTCTCAAAATTTAAAAGAAAATTGGTATAAAATGTTTTACCATGGTATTTGAGTCCTAGCAAGTTAGCTAAAATATACAAAAATAGTGATAGTAGTTGGAAATATGGTGAATCAAAGGGAACATTCTTTCACTGTTGGTGGACATGTAAGTATGCAAAAAAATTTTGGGGATTAATTAATAGTTTAATTAATGAAATATTTGGTACTAAAATTGAATTAAAACCTGAAATTTACCTTTTAAGAATATTAGAAGATGGATTGGAAAGAAAATATGGGAAAGCACTCTTCTATATGATCATGATTGCAAGAGTCCTTTTTGCAAATAAATGGAAAGCAAAGGAAACTCCTAGCAAAGAAGACTTGCTTTGGAAACTGTATGACATCTTAGAAATGGACAAATTGTCACAATTACTTAAAGGTTGCCCCCCAGAGAAATACAATAGTGACTGGGGAAAAGTTATTAATTTTATAAGAGAGCAATGGGAGGGATTGCAATGGTTAATTTGTCAGGATAATATAGGATATGTTTATTACAAGTAATTAGATAAAGCTAAGCCAGGTAGATAACAACTAAGATTTATGTTAATACGCATTTAATTGATAATTATAATATATATTATATTAGTGGAGAGAATAGGTTAAGATAAGTGTTATGATATATCTGATTTAATCTGAACTTGAATTTAAATAAGGAAGAAACGAAGAGAGTGATAAGAAGTTAATATGATTTTCATCATTAGGCTTGGTAGTGAGGAAGTTTAATTATTTGTTTCTGTGTATTGTATTGTATTATGTATTTTTTATTGTGTATTGTATTGTTTGTTTTTGTTTGTTTATGTTATATTCAATATGCAATGATAAAAATAAAAAAAAATCATGGGAAATTTATTTGAATCAAGTTTTTAACTCTGACGTTTGTTCTGACTTAGACAAGAACCATTTGCCATTTTTACAACTTCCTGATATTACAGAAACATAGGCATGGACAGTAGTAACAGCAAGTGACGTGAAGCAACTAATTCTAAGTCTACATAGGAGGAAGGCACCTGGAGAGGACATGCTTCTGCCAGAGATATTCTTGGATAATTTGTACTGGTGGACCCTCATATTAGCAAAGCTTTTTTTTTTTTTTAACTTTTATTAATTCAGTTTGGAAATTTCCAAATGGATGGAGACAAAGTATTGTGGTTTCTATGTTTAAAAAAGGAGATAAAACCTTACCAGCCAACTATCATCCTTTTAGTTTGTTAGACATCACCTCTAAATTATATACACATTATCTTCTGTCTAAGACTGAAGACTGGGCAGATCAAAACAATGTGATTGGTGAGAAACAGGCTGGCTTCTGATGGTGAAGATCAGCTACTGACCACTATTTTATATTGAACCATCTGAGAGAGAAATATACAAGTTCCTCCAAAAAGTGTTTATATGCTATTTTTGTAGATTTAACTTCAGCCTTTGACAGAATAAATAGGCAGAGGTTATGGCACACATTTTGGAGGTTGGGAATGGATAGACGCTTGTTGATCCTAATTAAGAATTTATACTAGTATCAGATACCAATATCCAAGTAAGAGTAAGCAAAGCAGGACAATTATCAGGAGGGGGGACTTCCAAGGATGTGACACAAGGTTGTCTACTTGCCCCATTTTTGTTCAGCATCTATGTAAATGATATGATTGCTCAACTGGCAAATGACTCTAATTTTCCTGTGTCCTTGGGAAATTGGAAAATTAATATTTTACTATATGCTGATGATATAGTCTTTTGGCACAAAATTTAATAGGTATGAGAAGATTATTGAAAGCTTTTGGGGAAGTATGTAACAAAGAACAACTCTGTGTGAATTATACAAAAACAAAGGGTCTTTACAGACTGCAGAAATAGTGCAGCATGAGGCCACTTTAACTGTCCTGGCTCAGTGCTAAGGAATCATGGGAATTGTATTTTTTCTGGGACATTGAGCCTTCTTTGTCAGAGAGCTCTGGTGCCACAATAAACTACAGTTCCCATGATTCCTTAGCAATGAGCTAGGACAGTTAAAGTGGCCTCATGCTGCACTATTTCTGGCAGTCTGTAAAGGCCCTACAAGTATAATGCCCTAACAGGGGTAGTGTCATAGATTATTTTCTGTTAAATAATTTGAGTGCCACTTATGTAAAGAAATTCAGAGTTGGAGAGCAACCTACAAATAGTGTTTTAGGACAGTTATAGTGGCTTCAAGTTGCACTATTTCTGCAGACTAAAGTGCCCAGACTATAGTCTTTGGCAAACACCCACCCAAACATAGATGGGTATTGAATGAATTTCACCTGGAACAGGTTAAGCAATTTAATTACTTAGGGGTTGGCTTTACCCAAAATGGCTCATGGAATAGCCACCTGACAGCTATAAATGTGAAGGCACAAAGATCTATTCAAACTGTCTTAAAATTTGGTAGAGTGAAAGGTGGAAAAGCAGTTGTTCCAGCTGTTTTTTGTGGTAAAGCTCATATCACAGATTACATATGAAGCAGAGGTATGGGGAAATATTAAGACAAATAAATTAGAGGTTTTACAGAATAATTTTTTAAGAGCAATATTGGGGATTCCATCAGGCATACCTGTCAGCTATATGCAAGCAGAAGTTGGACTAATGCCAATATCATATTTTCTTTTATATGCATCATTACTTTATTTTATAAAATTGAACTATTCGGTCAATGAATTGGTAACTCACGTAGATGAACAAAGAGGTTCTATTTATAAAAATTCATGGCTACTAGAATGTGAGGCAATTTTGAAGAAATTTGGCCTGGATCCTACAGTTCTAAAATCTGGTGATATACAGCATGGTAGGAAACTCATAAAAAAAAAAGGATGCAAGAGTATTATGCTTTGTGGGATATTGATGCCATTAGAGCTTTAAAGTTCTCTTCTCATTTCCCCTTTCTAAAAGTACGTTTTGGAGGGGAAAAATATTTATCAGTAATAACTCAACTTCTTTTGCTTTTATAGCACTACGATTCCAATGAAAACCAAATACATTGAAGGGAAATATAAGAAGATATTGAAGACACCATACACTATATGCTACATTGTAGGATATATAAAACCCCAAGAGATAAATTTCTTATGAGAAGTTTAGAATTTATAGCTAACCAAAGTGATCTGGAGAAAATTACTTATTTGTTAGCTAACAGAGCAAAGTTTGTTATGTTTAACACTGCCAGATTCTCTGTGAAAGCAACTAAACTTAGATCGGATTTTGAGGATAAAGGCCTGCATGGGAATCTGCAATAAATAGATTATAATAATTTGAATAGATTAAGTAACATTGTGATGTGTTTAGTATGAAACATTTTTTGTACTTTTAGTATAGACATTTTGCTTTATATATTATACAGCCAACTGTGATTGTAAAAGTTTTAAAAAGTTTTAATCATTTTTGTAATTTGATGGGAATAAACTGTACATTTCATAAATCTATACCCACATAGTTACATAGTAGCTGCTCTATGCCATCATTCTTCTGGAAGTCAGTAGTTCCCAAATGGTGGTCCTCCAGGTGTTTTGGACTTCAGTTCCCAGAATCCCTGGCTAAGTTGGCTGAGGCTGCTGGGGGTTGAAGTTCAAGGACCAGAGTTTGGAAATGATTGTGCTAGATACTGATGTTGCACAATGTGCCTGTCTTCTTCTTCTTCTTCTTCTTCTTCTTCTTCTTCTTCTTCTTCTTCTTCTTCTCTCTTTCCCCAAGAAATTAAGACTCAAAGTGGCTCACAGTTTTAATTTTTTCCTAATTTTTCACAGTTCATGATACAGGGCAACAACTATTGTGGAATCTTGCAATCTGCACAAAAATAAATCTCACAAAAATAAAGGAATGTGTAATAATAACATAGGTCCTTGGTATTTATTGGGGTTTGGTTCCAAAAACCTTGGAATCTCAAGTCCCATTGTATACAATGGGGTAGTAAATAGTACTCATTACATAAATTGGTAAAATCAAGGTTAGCTTTTTTGGGGGGGGGATATTTTTTAGCCATGGCTGGTTGAATCTGTGGATGCAGAATCCATTGGTAAAGAAATCTAACTGTACTGGCAGGTATCCCAGGTAAAGAGAAAAAAATGTTCTTTGTTTTTTTCCATAAGACTGAAACAAGAGGGAACTACATCCTGTCATCTATATGTAACTTCCATATGTAAACTTAACAGTATAGATCTTCTTGCTTCTGTAATTCTCCTATGATATAAAAGCTATTTTGAGTGTTCTGGAAGTGATCCCCTCTAATCTTTGCTGAGAAAGGCAGTAAACTGATGAACTTGAAATGTTAATTTTGGACTATAACTTCCATAATTTATTGGCCATTATTATTGGAGGTTTCTGAAAGCTATGCTTTAAAAATGGTATTTTCCAAAGTAGTTAAAAATGTGGTATTCAATTCTACAAGCTTTGTGTGCAGGTACCCTAAATGACACCAATTCTCCATATTCTCACCATTCTTTGCTCTTTTCTTTTGCCCCATAACTAGTATAAATGCTAATGTATGTGAGTCTCTGTGTTTCAGGACAACAGATCAAGAAGGGGAAGTTTTATACATTCAAAGAATTGAGGTGCCTCTGAAGTTTGGGGGGGGGGGGAATTCCTCTTCCTCACCTCCAGACTGTCTATCCTTTTTCAGAGGCGTAAGTTGTTCAGACTGAACACCCTGCATTCTAATGTGTTTATGGGTTACCAATGATTCCCAAAGAAAGGAAAGGGAAATAAATAAAGAGAGTGGATATGCCACATAATGTTCTAACATGGAGCAGCAGGGAGTAGACATCTGTCATTTCCAAGCCTTATTATCCTTATCATAGAAAGACCTTTTCTATCATCATTCTGCTCTAGGCAGAATACAAATCAAATTATGTAAGTTTTCCCATTTATCTGTTCAAGCAATACCTGTGGGAAATCCTGTAGGTTTTTGGATTGAAATTATAATTTTTCAAAAGACATGAAACATTTGGAAAAGTTGAAAATAAATAAATGACATAATTGTTAAAACTTGGCAGTAAGCAAAGGAACGGCAAGCAAAGAATGTTTTCTTAAATAACACAGCTGGGCTGAATGAAAAAGGTAAATCAAATAAGGTTCAGGCCCAAGACTTTTAGGAATCTTGTAGAGGACCACAACAGCAGCTTTGCTGGTCTGCCCATATTCCAGCCATGTATTCAAAAGAGTAGGTTGAATCCCAACAAACAAATAAAAGAAGTAAAAAGTCAAAAAAGGTAATGATTTTGGGAGGAAATCACTGGGATATTTTGCACTTCCTGAGACTGGCAATAAAATTGTCAGTCTTACCTTTGACATCCATAGGTTTATAAGGCTTGCCATGCATACATTGCAGGAGGGGGACTATATCAATAGGGAAAAATGCATTAAAATTGTGAACAGTTAAAAAAAGGGAAAAGTAGAAAAGGGAAAGATGTTAACACAAAACATGCAAATGGAAATCTTGCAGCCTGATACCAAATTGGGACAGGATGCCAACAGGATTATCAGGAAGACAATGAAAAATTGTCCTTTTTCACACCCCTACTTAAAAGTTCTTTCATAATGCACTGGCTCATATTCATTTATATTCATGTTCTTGACCTTCTTAATTAATGTTGTAGTTTGTTCACATTTAATACACAGATCTTTTCAAGACATATTGCTGGCTGAGGTGGACAAGGTAATGACACCCAGTTCCATATACAGAAGACAAATGTTCTAGAAAGTGAAGCAGGGGCTCCAGACTACTGGGAACGCATTTGCTGCTTGCAGTGGAGAGGGGGTCCTGAGGGTTGCCATCTTCACTATGGTGATGGTGCAGCTTCCTAGGGATCTGTGGGGATTTTGAGAGGGCTGCCATTACTTTAGTGGTGGTGCAACTTCTTCCCAGGGAACTCCCACTAGGGTTGGCATCAGACAGTGCAATCATTCAAGGTATAACTCCATCTCCCTCATTGACCTCCTCCTTTCCCATTCCTTACAGAATCCATAGTAATGTTTTTTGTACCAATGTATTCATAAATCATAATTCCCGTATATTACTGAATGTAATGGCAATACTTGTGATATAAACAACTAGTAAAAATAAACTTACCATATATACTTGACTATAAGTCAAGCTCATTTATAAGTTGAGGGCAAGTTTTGGGGCTAAAATTATGAATTTTGATATGACCCATGTATAAGTTGAGGGTAAAATTTAGGAACTTAACAACAAAGAACTTAAAATTCCAGCAGGCATAACTGTTTGTGCTCCCACTAAAAGCTAGATGAATGAGAGAGCAGAAAGGGGGTCAGTGCTTTCAGGACAGACTACATTTTTACCTTTCATGAAGGGATGGTTCCCTTTATAAGAGTTAAAGTACAGTACTTAAAATTGGCCTGTGGATGTTGATTCAGGGGTTTTTTGGGGGGGTTGTTTTTGACTAAAATTTATAGACTTATACATGAGCATATACAGTATACCTTTAAATTACAATGTCATGCACACAACCTAAATGTATTTCCATGTGCACAATTTCATGTGCTTAAAGTGAAAAATTCAAAAAAATGTTAAGTTTTTCAAGAAATTTTTAAAATATATTTTTTAAAAAAACTGAGGCCTCACCTTTCTCCTCCCACCAGTAGTGTCACTGGGGAGGGGGTGCAGGGTGTTGAATTTTAGTGGTGTAGTGTGCTTGTAAATCCAGCAGAGCCAGGGAACAAAAACTCAAGCTTCTAAAAGTACCCCCCCACACACACATTTATTTTGAGATTTCAGTTTTCATCTTTGTTATGTCCTCATTGTAGTTTGATTTTACTGCTATTGTTTTAATGGATAAGTATTTTAATCTTTTCTAGTTTAATCCTGTTTTAAGGGGTTGGGAGGGTTGGATTGGGGGATGAGGGAATGTTTTAATTCATTTGTTTGTTTTAAATGTTGTAACCTGCCCTGATTGTTGTACAGAGGGGCGGGCTATAAATAAAAATTATTATTATTATTACTAAAAGTAGAGCTTTATTGTTGCAAAAAAGTAAAAATAAGCAAAGTAAAATACAGTCCACTATAGGATCATATCTTGCTGATGTGGCTGAACAAAAGAGTTACAGATCCATGTTTCCAAATCCTAAAGTTACATTGTATAAGCATATTATAGATCCATTGCGAGAAGTGAAGAGAAGAAAAAACACATTCAAGAAGAACATGTAATATAAACAATTCCAGACAAAGGGTTTCTCAGTCCTGCCCTTTCTCCACCTTCTGGGTGTTAACCTTATGTTGATTGGATGTTATGTATATGATGTTTGTTAACCCAGCCCCTTGCTGTCCATCATCCACCACGTGGTTTGTTTTCCCATTCTAACTTTATTATTGTTTCTGTTATCTGAACTCAGCTAGAACCTTCTAATGTTATGACTCTCTGGCCATCTGGACTGGCCTGTTTTTGTTTGCCTAGATGTTGTTCCCATGAAGAAAATTACAGACACACACATCTCTACATTTCACCTTTGACTGTATAACCCATCTATATTCTAACACAGGGTGTGTGTGCAGGCTACACTGGGCAACATCCCAGAAGGGGGTGACACCAAGATGGCTCTCCGCCCCCTGTGGGTGCTGCTTCAGCCCATGCGGTGGCTCCTAGGCCCAGCACAGGGGCTTTTGGGGCCTCATAGGCCCCACAGTGGGGCTTTTGGGGCCTTGTAGGTGTCACCCAGTGTGGGAAAACCACTGACTCCCATTAACCATTGCCCCTTTAACATCATCTCCTTCACTGAGCTCCAGCATTTTAAGGGCATGCAGGCAAACATGACAGCCCATTTTTGCCCAAAGATAGATGTTTGGGGAGTAATAGTGTCACCCTAATTGGGGTGTCACTTGGTGCAGCCCAGACTCCCTGCACTCCTCCAGTGACACCCCTGAGAAGGATGAAGAGAATTTTGGTAGGATGGCAAAATGTATCAGATAAGAGTCATGTATTAGAAAATATATTTCATAGCTAATACATAAGCTGAAATGTACTTGTTTTTCTTATGTTATACAACCTCCACCAACTCCCCCCCCCCCAATTCTCTACCTTAGAAAATAACTTAAACATGATATGCAGACTGTTTTGTGTAACTGGTAAAAGTGATCCATTGATACATGTGCACTAACATGAAACATGTGCACTGAACTGATGCTTTCAGACTATTAACCAGGTTTTCAAAGTTATGTTGTTGAAAAACTCTTGGTACATGCAGTGGAAATTTAAATTTCAACCAGCTAAAAATAGAAGTTGAATTTTAAAATGCAAGATCAAATAAAACTATTTTAACCCAGTACTGAAAAAGATATAATATTCCCAGTTAATTCCTGCTCCCATTCATAAAGGAGGCTCATTTATTATCTCCAGTAATAGAGACATTTTCTGTGATCATGTCCTGACTCCAGAATACCCACTGGTGACTTCCATGTCAGAGAGGCAGTGATCCCACTACAGGTTTTAATCCAAAATGGAAAAGAACTATCAAAAGATCTTGGATCCTATACTATCCTCCAAATAGTGTCAGCATCTTGGATAGCTAATTACAGCTCAGACTAAAAGCTGGACTAGTTTATCATCCCAATGACTTGGGAGCCACTAAATGTCGCTGGATGTTCCAGAATCAGAAGACCACCGCAGGAAAGAATTTTGCTATTGCAGGTGATGATTATAAATGAAATATGTATAAAGGTCTCTTATCATGATCTTAACACAGGGACAGGCTGATGTAGCATTGTCCTAATCTATGGATGAATGCATGGCAGTGAAAGCATATTCCATGGTTAAGCCCTAGGGAATGCTAGGAGCCTGGTGGTGCAGTGGTTAAATGCCTGTACTGCAGTCACTTACAAATCACAAAGTTGCGACTTCAATACTAGCCAGGGCTCAGGCTTGACTCAGGCTTGCATCCTTCCAAGGTCACTAAAATGAGTACCCAGCTTGTTGGAGGCAATTAGCTTACATTAGTAAAGCTGCTTAGAGACTGCATAGCGTGGTATGAAGAGGTATAAATGAAGTGGTATAAATGAAGCTATTGCTATTGCTAGGGAATTTTATATTAGAGTATTAATATTCATACATTTCAATTGATGACATCTTCAAAAAAAGATCATTCCATATGCAACCAACAATTCCTTTTCCAACTATGGAGCAATCAGAATTACTCTGGGTGTATATGGGTGGGTGAGCATGTGCGCACATGTGTGTATGTGTATGTATATTTATAGCTCCACAGTATAAATTTCCACTTTTATAATGCTGATACTCATTGAGGCCTAGTATCAAAATCTGTGTGCCACCCATGGCTTCCAAGTCCTGGAACCTGAGTGTCACTTAGGGCCTAAGCAGACTGCCAGAAATAGTGCACATTAAATTGAGGCACTGCCCTGGCTCAGTGCTAGGGAATCATGGGAACTGTAATTTATTGTGGCACCAGAGCTCTCTGACAGAGAAGGCTCAATGTCTCAGAAAAAAATACAATTCCCATGATTCCCTAGCACTGAGCCAGGGCAGTGCTTCAATTTAATGTGCACTATTTCTGGCAGTCTGCTTAGGCCCTTAGTTTAGTGCAATAGCGGGGGAATGTTGTTTTCTGTCTGGAGTCTAACTGGAGAGGAAACTGCCCTCAGATGTATGGAGTGCCATTTTCTCAGCATAGAATTGAGTTATAAGGTCAGAAATTCCTGCAGGCTGGAGTCCTATAAGATTTCACTTTCAAATTAAACATTATTCTGTAGTGAATTTGAATGGATATTACAGGCTATAAAACAGGGTCTTTGTCAATAGGGAATACCTTTACCTTTACCTTAATGTTTTTACTTGAATTGTGCAGATCTGCTGGACAGCATAAAACTGTTTTTTTCATTTGATAGACTCAACTATACAAGATTCTGACTCAGCTGTGTATATGCCTTAGCAATCAATTTATGCATAATGTGCACTATGGCATTTGAAATTTGTGTTTGCTGCAGGTACACATGGGATCCCTCCCCCTTCTTCTTTCTCTTTATCTCTCCTTACTGCTCCCCCCCCAACACAATTGTTACTTTGGAAGAACAGGAATTTTTTTTCTGAACTAGATTCTTTGTTGTCAGGAGTGTATCCAAGCATTCAAAATGGGGTTAACCTGAATGTCTGAGCAAAGGAGCATGCTAACTCAACCTCCTTCTCATCTTGCTCTCTTCACGCAGACAATGACACTCTAAAAATAAGAGTTTCCATTACATAAGCAGGGTCTGACATAATCCAGAACCCTAAAAAATCATGCATAGCTCTTGGTCTCCTTTTAAGATTATCAAACTCCATGTTTTTATTTTAACATACCTTCCCCCTTAAATGCCTTAAATGGCCACATGTGGCAGCAGAGCATATGAACCAGAAGCCTAACACCTAATCTTTCATCATCTAGCTGGTAAGAAAAGGCAATGATTTCAGAGTGAATCAATGTAATTGCCCCACCACCACCACCACCACCACCACCGCCACCGCCACCACACAGGCCTTTTTTACTTCCAGGCATTACTGTGGTGGCATTGGATCTTCCTAGAAGGAAATGACTCTATTGGTACTGTGCAAGAATATGAAATGGCAAAAAATTGCTGTTGCTTTCCTATTCCAAGTGAGGGTGGTAGGAAGCTCATGATGCCACTTAGCTCCCCCATGCTCAAACCATGGACCACTTTTGTCTCTGGCCAAAATAAACTTAACATGATTTCATCTATACATAGCACCAAAATTTCCTACATGTATTATGCCCCTGCTAGAGAATCATCATCAGAAAGCAGAATCCCTCAGGATCTATCATTATTAGGGAACAGCTGAGGATCCAATTCCTTGAGATTTGTGGAGGAAGATTTCAGCAGAAGAAACAAAAGCAAAATTACTCCCCAAATCCCCAAGAGTGACAATACTTTGAAAGGCACAGCACAACAGCCCTGCTTAGGAGAATTGCAAGGTTCCAGCAAAACTCATATTGAGTTTCAATACATAGGCTTTCAGCTAATAGCTTCTGGTGTCTTACAACTCTGGTCATATCTGCACTAGCCAAGAAACTCCAAGGACAGTCCCACATAGAGTGCATTCAGTGGCCTAATCAGAAAGTTAACAGTGCATGCGGTTACTAGTCATGAACTATTGTGACTAGGTTATCTCTGTCCAGAAAAGATCCTAGCTGTTGGACCAGCTGAAGCTGGTTCCAAACTCTTCAAGCATAATGTCTCCCTGGGCCTTCAGTTATAGAGATGGATCTAGTAAGCTATGTACCTCCTCTTTTAGGAGGACTGCATCCAGGGCAGATAGCTCACCCATTTTCCAGACCCATGAATCACCTCAGACATTCTCTTTCATCAGGATTCAGCTTCCATTTATTTACTTTCATTCAACCCACTACAGTATTTAGGCCTGCTGACCCCATCAGCAGGAAAAGTAGAACTGTTATCATACCCCAGTTTTATTACCTCTGTGGAAACTTGGAATTTAAACTGCATTTGGCTCTATTTATCTGATCTTGGAATGATAACCAATTTCATCTCTGGCTTCCCTACATTTGACACAGTGAATAACCTAGTTGGAGCTGATCTATTATGTTCCTAGTTCTGTTTCTTGGACTTTGCTTTTCATGTCCTATCTGGAAAAGGCCTTCTTTAGAGCCAGAGGAAGCTGGCATCCTTACCCTGGAAACAGGACCTGGATCATCATATGTTGATCATTAATTGAGGGAAGCTGAGCTACTTCAGTCTTAAGAGCATCACAGACTAAAATGCCAAGAATAAAAGTACAAGAAAAGATGTGGTCTGCCTTAAAAAGGAAAGGTTATGACAATTAGGCTGGTGGTGCTTAGTTACAGCTGGCTATATATTAGCACAGCCAAGGCATTTCTGTGCTGCAAAAATACAGCTTCAATATCCCTGCCATCATGACATTCCCTGATGTCTAGTTTCCTAAATTTTGGCTTGGTCTTTGGACTTTTCTCTTTGGTAACTCCATGAGTGGTATTTGGTCCTACTTGGTTTGCTTTTGGGGCTTAGACTCTAGACTGCTTCAACTACTCTTTTGCTCTTATGGGCCCTCTGCGAATGGCCTTGAACTGGCTTAGTTTCTCTATGGTTTGCTTCTGTGAATGGCAGGTGCACTCACCTGGGCACTTCCCACCCAGAACAAGGTCAGATACTTTGCCTAGCACTGGCCACTTGGAAGCAAGGCAACATGAAAATGCTTTGATGTAGCATCTTTGTAATATGTGAAACAGCCCTCAGTATCTGAATTCTGGATTGGGCTGAAATCAACATAATGGAAGCATCTCATCTCCTCTTGTTTGCACCATTCCACACCCCTCCACTTCTCATGCTCACTGATTGCAATCACTTGTAATCATCAGTAGTCTCAGCTTGCATTACTTTGTATAATCATTTGTCATATGTATACATATTAGATTCTTTTCTCTCATTATCCATCAAATGAACAATTAACTGTTTAGGTTTTTGCAACAGGTGTTGAAAACAGGAGAGGATAAACTATCATGACAATGGCACGTTGGACAAGGGATTCTATTTGGCAGATGTTAAATCAGTACAGTATATGCATGTAAAATAAAAATGAAATTGAAAAGGCGTCCTCTCCAGCCCACTTCTAATCTTAACCCTTGTTATAACGATGATCTTAGAAAAATGAAATGGGCTGGACAATGACTAGAGCATTGCTGGCAAAAAACTCGACTCATATCCAACAAGACATACCATAGGTCTTTTCTTAAATCCTATGGAGTGGCAATAGATGCAGCAAAGAGGTCATTCTACTCTGTGTCTATTGTGTCAGCAAAGTCTCATCTGGCAGAGCTGTTCAGGGTGGTGAGGGATTTAACACAATTGCCCTCCCCCCAGAACCCATTATTACAGCCAACTTTAGCCTGCTGTGATGCCTTAAATAATCATTTTGCGGATAAAATCTATCAGATAAGAGCCGACTTGGATGCGGGCTTTATCACAGAAGCCACATGAGAAGCATCCAGCACCTCTGCCAATACTGTTATTCTGGATCAATTTGAGTTGGTAAGTACTGAGGATGTGGACAAGCTCTTTGGTAGTATGAAAAAGACGACTTGCCCCCTCAATCCCTGTCCATCCTGGCTGGCTATCCAGGGGGAAGATGTTACTAAGATGATGTTGAAAAATATAATCAATCGATCCTGCAGGGAAGGCTATCTCCCAGCTTGCCTTAAAGAGGCAGTGGTAAGACCTCTCTTAAAAAAGCCTTCCCTTGAACCCCTGGACAAAAACAATTACCGGCCAGTTTCACTTTTACCATTCTTAAGTAAAGGGATCAAGAGGGCAATCACTATTCAACTCCAAGCTGTCTTGGATGAAACAGACTTTCTAGATCCATTTCAAACCAGTTTCAGGACGGGATACAGAGTTGAGACTGCCATGATCGCCTTAATCAATGATCTCCGTCTGGGCATTGACAGAGGAAGTGTGACCCTGTTGGTGCTCTTGGACTTCTCAGTGCCTTTGATACCATCGACCATGGTATCCTTCTGGAAAGCCTGAGAGAGTTAGGAATCAGGTGCACTGCTTTGCAATGGTTCCGGTCCTGCCTCTCAGGTAGATTTAAGATGGTGTCACATGGGGACAGTTGTTCGGCCAAGAGGGAGCTCAAATTGGGCATTCCTCAAGGTGCAATTCTCTCCCCATTGCTATTTAACATTCACATGAAGCCTCTGGGCAAGATCATCCAGAGACATGTGGCGGTGTGTTATCAATATGCTGATGACACCCAAATATGTTTCTCTATGTCTCGACTGATTCAGTGACTAAGATTGGTATCTCCAGGAATGCCTGTCTTGGGGCGGTAATGGACTGGATGAGGGAAAACTGACTCAAACTGAATCCAGGTAAGACGGAGGTACTTGTTATAGGGACCCCCAATCCGGGAATGGAGATATAAGCACCAGTTCTGGATGGGGTCACACTTCCCCTGAAAGACTGTTTGAAGCTTGGGGGTACTCCTTGACTTGTCTCTACAGATGACAGCCCAGATAGACGCAACGGTCAGGAGTGCCTGTTATCAGCTTCAGCTGATATGCCAACCGTGCCCCTTCCTGGAACTGGGTAACCTAAAAACAGTAGTACATGCTCTGGTAACCTTTCGGCTTGACTTCTGTAATGCGCTCTATATGGGGCTACCCTCATGCCAAGTTCAGAAACTTCAGTTGGTACAAAACATGGCAGCCAGATTGGTCACAGGTACTTTGAGAGCCACTCACATTACACCTGTGCTAAAATCTCTTCACTAGCTGCCTATTAGTTTCCAGGCAAGGTACAAGGTGTCAGTTATCACCTTTAAAGCCCTACATAGCTTGGGTCCAGACTACTTGCGGGAGCGCCTCCTTCCACACAATCCACCCCACACACTTAGGTCCTCTGGGAAGATCAAAGAGGACCAGACTATCTACGGTGACCCAGAGCACCTTTTCATCTGCCACTCCCAGGCTCTGGAATGGCTTGCCAGACAAAATCCATCAGATCACCACCTTGGAAGCCTTTAAGAGGGCTACTAAGATGGGTCTCTTCCAGCATGCCTTTCCCAACTAGTTTTTTTAGTCTACCCTCCCCTTATCGACATTATTGAAACTACTGATATTGTGGTTTCTGCTTTTCTCCCCTGAGAAAGCACACCTCTAAACTGGAATTTTGAATCTGGTATTTATTCTTTTATCTTATTCAATTAACTCTTTGTTTTAACTCTTGTTCAGTTTAATTCTCTTTTAACTGGCTGTGTTTTAAAGATTGTTTTTTTGGGGGGGTTGGAGGGGGAGGGTTGGGATAGGGAATTCTTTTAATTTTGACTGTAATTTTAATCTGTTTAAATACCTGTTATATACCTGTTGTAATCTGCCTTGATTCCCATTGGGAAAAGGCAGAATAGAAATAAATGTGAAACCAGTGTGCTCATCCCCACACCACAACATCTCATATTTTTTACTGAAATTATTATTATTATTATCTAGCAGAGCAGGGTGGCTGATGAAAATGAAGCCTACTGTTTGACAATGGGATGAGGCAAGGACAGGGTTTTTAGAGGCAAATGTTTCTCTCAAATACTCAGAATAACAGAGATACATGATTGGTAAAGTCATGAATGCAAAATAATATTTCATAGAATCATATAATTGGGCCATCCAGTCCAACCCTCTTGCCATGCAAGAACTCAAAATCAAAGCATACCCAATAGATGGCCATCCAGTCTCTGTTTATTTGGTAATGAAAGAATCTTCTCAACCTGATAAAAGCCTTTGGGTCCACATTTTTGTCATCATGATCTCAAGATAGTGTGCACATTTTTGACATCATGAGCTCAAGATAGTGTGAGGGAGTGTAATCCAAGCAAATACAATGGAAATCTGAGTGCAGTACAATTCCCTCTCTTCCTCTTCTACCACCACCACCACCAATAATAATAACACATGGTCACATGAAAACATTCCTTCAGATCCATATTAGTGATTTTATTCATGATTCATGAGTGTAAAATGGGTGGATGTGAGAGCCCAGAGGATGGTGTTGATTCCTTGGGCACTAACCTATGGAGTTTTGTCCCTCATGTTGCTCAGCATGAACATGAAACAACTGAGGCAAATTGGCCAGTATTTGGGATTAAGTGTCACCAGTATGCTGAGAACACTCAGCTCTATTTCTCCATTCCACCTAGCTCTAAGTAAGCTATTTCCATGATAAACCATCTGTAATGGACTTCATGAGGACAATAAATAAATAAATAAATAAAGTTTAATCCAGACAAAAGTGCTTCTGGTTATTCAAAAGGCAGTTCAGGGAACAGGGATTTAGCCTATGCTAGATCGGGTTATACCTCCCTTGACACCTCTGGTTTCCTGCTTGTGTTCAGTACTCATGGACTCACACTGAGCCTGCAGCCAGGTTTCCAATGATGTCCAGGAGTTCAGTTGCACAATTTAAGGTAGTGCTTGCAGGGCAGCTGTAAAGACTAAAAGAAGAAGACTGACAGGAGTTTCAAGCAAGTACATTGTGCATGCTAGTAACAGCAAGTTGACTCAAGGAAATGGAGTTGAAATGTAATGGGAAAAGAGTGGGGAAGAGTGTAGGTGAAATGCCTTCTACTCCTACAATAGCACTGTTTCTGCTCTTCAGTTAGTAATATGGTTAGACACATAGTCTATCCATGAGCAGTTGGCACAGGACTGAGCAATGGACAGTGATCCAGATATTGGAAGATGTTACTTGGTGACATACAACTGCTAAATCCCCTGGCCAGCTTTACCGGGACCATGCTGGCTGGTGCATGTTAGGATCTGTAGCCCCAAAAGTAATTTTTTCAAGGTCTATGTTGGTGTACAAGGCCAGGCACCCTAATCACATCTCTTTTTAAACTTTTGTATGATTTTTAATCTGCCTTATAGTATTTTAATGTGGTGTTTTAAAACTTATCTTAATTTTTTTATTTTTCATTTTATTAAATAAACCCATAATAGCTTTTTCTAAATGTTTTTAATGTGTTATGGAAGGCACCTTGGGCCCCAGCCTGGAAGAAAGGCAGTATGTAAATAAGTAAGTAAGTAAGTAGAGTTTCTAGGTGTGATGTCTACCTTTATCCAACCATCAGGTTCAAATTTTTGAAAGACTCTTCTAGTTGCATTTCTATGAATGACTTTTCTCTCAGTCTAGAACACTCATTGATTAGAGTCCCTGATCACAGGGAGGTGTCTTATCACATTCACAAAATTACATGCCTTCTGACCATTATGCTAAACCTATAAAGAATATTAGTGAGCAGACAGAGGAGTTGGGAGGTGAAACAAGTGTGCTCATCCCCACACCACAATATCTCATATTTTTTACTGAAATTTCTTATGACAAATTTTAACTCAACCAAATTACAAGGTATGGTACTAAACAAAATGGCAGACACAGTAAGGTCACTCTACAGTGGTGGCACTAGTTAAGTAAGACCAATGCATTAATTATGCATATTGTATTAGCTGCACAAGAGCTAAAAAATTCTTACCAAATCCCTTTGGGCCTGTTCCTTTTCAACACTCAAGCCAGTGACTCTCATTCTAATAATTGAAACTAGTTTAAATAACCTTCAAACATTTATTCTCTTTAATTCCTTTGGATTTTAATAACCCAAAGAAAGACACACACACCTCCGATGATTTGGGAGGGGTTTCTTGTTGTGCTGGCCAAATAAGGACAAGAGAAAACTGGTTGGTCAAGGCGCACAGGGGAACAAGTACACCTGCGCACCTTGTCCAATCAGGTTGTTGGTTGTTGCTCCAAGTCTCGCAGTGTTATTGGTCTCGTGAGACTTGGGATGAGAATTTGTTACTTATAGCTCCGTGCTGCCACATGGAGGTAGCCATTTTACAGCTGAGACAGGGCAACCCATCCCACCCACCCTTTATTAAGAATCTTTAATTTGTTACTCTCAGGCTTAGGCTGGTCGCATTCGGGGGCTGGGAGGGAATTTTTCCCCAGGGTTCTTACCTGGGTTTTTCGCTTTCCCTGAGATTTATTATTATTATTAAGTAAATTAATTTGGGAATGAGTCATGGTGTGATAATTCATTTTGTTATTTTTAATTGCTTTGTCACAACTCTGGAATAGGGTCTATAATTTAAAATTGTTGTTGTACTTTAGGGCGGGTAATGACCCCCACCCCACAGGAAAATTTAATCTGGCTATTTAAATTAATTGGGGTAAAATTGGCATAAGACAAATTTAAAGGAAATGACATATGCAGTTAAATGCATGACATCATCAATTGCATGACGTCATATGATGAAATATGACATCATTTCTGGGGGGAGGGGTTTGTAATTTGTTGATATTATTGTTTACTTGTTTTGTCACATGCAGTGAAGGACCACCCACTCAGGGGGTTACACCTTCACTTACACACATGACAAATTTGTTAATGTCCTTTGTGCCAGTGCAAATTACCTATTCATCTTTCTTTTCCCCAGCTGAAGGGAAACCTAGCTCTATTTAACCTTTCAAAATACTTGAGATCTTTATCTTTGTGTATTCAGCTTGCTCTTTGCTTTGGCCTTTGCCCTCTTACCATATCATTATTACAAGAATTCTAGAAGTGCCCACACTGTACTACAGGTGAGGGCTTCATAGAGAAAAGCAGAGGAAATGTGTCCTTGTGAAGACAAATACATGCCAAACCATTTGGTAAGAAGAAGTTTATTTTCTTGTATGTGATTAAATCATGTAATTATCTTTCCATAAAAACTGATTTGAATGTGCCCATTTTCATATTCCAGTTATTGAATAATCCAGCATATATTTTGTGTGTATAGATACACACAGAGAGACCATTATTGCTATGTTCTTTTTTTTAACTGTGCATATAGTGTATAATGGCTCTCTTCCCAGTCTATCATTTCATAGGTAGGGAAAGCATTTGAAGAAAGATGAAAGAAAATAAAATGCTGTCTCTTGGAAGTAGATCTATCTTGCATGTTCAAAATACTTGCTTACTTGCCAATAACATCTGGGAGGCCATGTTCCCTACCTCTAATTTAAATCAGTGGGCTTTTAAAGAACATATGTATGTATAAACTGGATATAAACTATATAAACAATGTCTATAAGCAAGAGCTATGCTACATGGAGTAACAGAGGAGTATGTGGTGCACCATTGCCAATGGCTGTGGCCTTTCCATTGCTGGACAATGCAGTGATGCCTGTTGTGTCTTCAAACATCCAATCAGATTGCCCTATAATTTATTCTATTATTCTAGAATGCTAAGGTATGTTCTTCAGAGTGCTGTAACTAGTAATTTCTGATCTGTAGGTAGATTCCCAATTCTACATAACCATGAATAACAATTCATGAAACACAAAATACCTTCCATCTGAATCCATTACTCTTCCGTTTTTTAAAAAAGTCATCTGAGCCTGTTTTATCACTCTGAAAATTATTCTGCATGTAGTTCAGCTTCCATGTTATCCTGTTTGTTCTTATCCCTTTCCCCATCTGGATTCCCAGTACATACAAGCACTTCTATGCACTAATAGAAGACAGTACGGCAATGAAATTTAATGATGTGTTTGCATCAAGATGCCTTTTTGTCTCCTTCATCAGTGTTCACAAGTGCTTCCAAATGTTGGTACACTGAAGAAAGCAAAAGATGTGCTAAAAATGGAGGCAACCCAGTTCTGTGCCATGTGAAGAATGAATCTGAGAAATTGTCTACCATAAATTCAACTGGTCCCAACTATAGCAAACTCACTGAATCAAATTATGGAAGCTAGGTCAACTTATGCAGATTCTGTTCATGCAGTGGGTCTACTCTAGCTGAGACTAGAAACTGGATTGAGACTTGGGGTTGCAGACTGCCAGAAATAGTGCAAATTGAGTCCACTTTTAGGGTTAGGGTTAGGGCTAGGGAATCATGGGAACTGTATTTTATTGTGGCACCAGAGCTCTCTGACAGAGAAGGCTCAATGTCTCAGAAAAAAAAAAAAACAGTTCCCATGATTCCCTAGCACTAACCCTAACCTAAAAGTGGACTCAAATTGCACTATTTCTGGCAGTCTGCAACCCCCCTTACTTTGTTATTTTGAACCAAAAGAGAACATGGGACAGAGAAAAATCATGAAGCATAAACAGAATTGAATGTGAAATATTCCACAACACTTATCATAAACCCTTCAGGATCACTGTAATTGAAGTTTCTCAGTTCTGATCAGAACTGTCTGTGAAAAAATGCTACTGGCTGCTTCTCTTCATTTTCTGATATTCTCTTCCCCCCTTTTCAGCTGCATCCACAATATAGAAATAATCCAGTTTGACACCACTTTAACAGTCATGGCCCAGTGGTATAGAATTCTGGAAAATATAGTTTTGTGAGATATTTCACCTTCTGTGTCAGAGGGCTCTGGTTCCACAACAAACTACAAATCCCAGACAGTTAAAGTAGTGTTAAACTGAATTATTTCTGCAGTGCAGATGCAGCTCTCCATCACTCTTCGATGAGTGAATGTGCTGGGCTGTGATAGGTTGAACAGACAGGCCAACAAGAAATGTCATTGTGCTTTGTTTCATCTTCTGAACAATTGTATGATAATATGGATTTTCATCCACCATCTTGAGTGAATAGCTTATTTCCAAAAACTAGTTCAAAGAACTGAGGAGTCATTAAAACTGATGCATGTCCTAGATGCAGCCTAGACACAAAAGGTGACCTCAAAGATTCATGCAACAGACTGCTATTCCTCAAAATAATGTTAAAATTATGCAATATTTTCTTTTCAGTTATACCAAACAATATCACTAGCACTGGCCAAAATTCCAGCGCCTACGCTTTTCAACATCATTGTACTAGCTACATAGTTTCCAGAAAACACACTGAAACAATATTGAGTATTAAACACTAAGAGTTTCTTATGGATAGCGCCTATACCATCTGTGGCTTTATATCTAGCTTCAGCTTCCACCTCAGAAATTCACACATGCCACAGTACACTTTACCTATCTACAGCATTATATATCAATGAGAAAGCTCCATAGTTAAAACTTACATTGACAATGCTACTCTCAAAACATTATGTCAGTATTGTGGTAGTGGGGAACTCTCTTGCACTCATTACTTCCAATATGAAGATTAAAACTATCTTCTTCAGAAAACAAAAGATGGAGGGGGTTATTTGAACAGATTTCTGGGAAGCGCTGAAAGCAGAACTGTGAGAATTTTAAAAAGAGACATTCAATGGAGTATTGCAACATGTTTTAGCAGCACAACTGTCAGTTGCTCCAAAGTAGCATGAATCCCCTCTGAAATCTACAGCATTTTTAATAGAAGATGGTAATACCAAAGAGCAGTGCTGACAGAAATTATTTTGGGGATATGGCACATGAGCATTTTCCCTCAGGTCCATCAGATTCATTTCTAAATTCTCACAACTGATAAAAGAAGTCTTGCTTAGAGCATTAACTTTCCTACTTTTTTAGCCTTGTTAAATCTTTTCCACATTAATTTATCTGTCCAGGAACCTCTATATGATTTGTATCAAAGTCCCATGCATGTAAAGAATTCAAGAAACCTTCTCACACTAGACAGTTACAGTGTTATGATTCCATGTTAAATGCCATGGTTCCATCCTATGGAATTTTGGGATTTCTAGTTTAACAAGAGATATTTAGAATTCTCAGCCAGAGATTTAAAGTGCTATTCTAAACTATAAAACCCAAGATTCCATTGGATGTTGCAATGGCAGTTAAAGTGGATTCATAATGCTTTTATAGCGTGAAAGGGCCCCGAGGATATGTTCTGCCAACATATTTGATTCATGAAAAGCACTAAACAATCCTGTCAGGCCTCACTATCAACCTAAAGCAGTTAAGAATTTCAAAGGAAAGCTTTGCAGTGGTGGGCAAACTATATCAGGATACACCTTTGAGATTAACTGAGAAAAAGAAGTTGGCAACATGATCTTTTGTAAACTAAAATCTACTTCCTCAGATGCATTTAAATGCACTCCAGAAAGTAGACTTTAGTCTACGAAAGCTCATGCTGCCAACTTCTTTCTCTCAGTTATTCTCAAAGGTACTACAAGATCTCTCTACATACATACTGATTCAACAGACTAACATGGCTATGTCTTTGAATTAAATCAGGTAAGTTTGTTCACCACTGTTGACCTTCTCAAGAAGAACATCTGAGGAAAATGCCAGAGTTACAGGCAAGCTAAGTAGACTACAGTGCCTTAAATTGTGAGGCCCTCTATATATTTTAAAATTAAATTTCAGTTGTTACATCTTAATTAGAACAATATACATTTTGGAAGTATTGCTATGCGGCCTCTTAAACTCAACATGACTTGACACGGCTGTTCTGAAAAGGCCAGAAGCCTTCCCACAAGTCAAAGCCATTGAATGAAAGCATGATAAAGGAGAAGATCAATCTTTAGTCACCCATTATCGGTCACAAAATGGAGGAGAATCTGAAGAAGTTTCAAAGAGGTCTGCTATATAGTATGTGTCTCCCAGATTCTTATTTTAAAAAGCCAGAAATCAATGAGAAGGTTGGGGGGGGGGGAGAGACCAACAAACTACCTAGATTGACAATTTTTGTTGTCTTTGTGCTATTATTGGTGTGGTGGTGGTGGTATTTTCCTTATATCCCACTTTTCTCCCAATATAGGGACTAAGATGGTGAACAGAAGATTTAGAACAATAAAATTTAAAAACAATACAACATTAAAATGTATAAATATAAAATTAAAAAAATTAAACCATTTAAAAAGTTAAAACAGTTATGAGTTAAAATAGAATATGTTAAAAATACAAATCTAAAAATTTCAGTAGGGCAACATTCCCAGCCCTTACCACTTTGCAAAGGCCTGCCATCACAAGAATGTATTTATCTGCTGTCAGAAGGACAGCAGGAATAGAGACATCCTGGCCTCTCTAGGGAAGAGTTCCAAAGCTTGGGAGCAGACACTGAGAAGGCCCTCTCTCTTGTTCCCATGAAACGCACCTAAGATGATGGTGGGGCAGAGAAAAAGGCCTCTCCCGATGATTTCAATACTCTGGGAGGCTCATACAGGGAGATACAGTCCTTCAAATAGCCTGGAGATACAGTCCTTCAAATAGCCTGGACCCAAGCCATATAGGGCTTTATAGGTCAAAACCAGCGCTTTGAATTGTGCCTAGAAACAGACTGGCAGCCAATGGAATTGTTGCAAGAAGGGAGTTGTATGCTCCCTGTAGCCAGCTCCAGTTAACAACCTGGCTGCAGCTTTTTGGACCAGCTGACATTTCTGAGCACTTTTCAAAGGCAGCCCCACATAGAGCACATTACAGTAATCCAAATGAGGTATAACCAAGTACCCCTGTGGCCAGATCTGACTTCTCCAGGAGTGGGCAAAGTTGGAGCATGAGTTTTAGGTGTGCAAAAGCACTTCTGGTCACAGCTGATACCTGGGCTTCCATGTATAGCATAGAATCCAGAAGTACCCCAAACTACGAACCTGAGTTTTCAGGGGTAGTATAACCCCATCTATCACAGGGTGAATCCCTATTCCCAGATCTGTCTTTTGACTGACCAGGAACACCTTTATTTTATCTGGATTAAGCTTCATTTTGTTTGCCTTCATCCAGTCCATTACACCAGCCAGACACCGGTTTAGGACAGAAACAGCTTTCTTGGAATTAGGTGGAAAGGAGTGATAGAACTGGGTATCATCAGTGAACAGGTGACACCTTACTCCAAGACTCCAGACAACCTCTCCCAGGGGTTTCATGTAGATGTTAAAAAGTATAGAGGACAGTATTGAGCCCTGAGGGACCACACAAGCCAATGGCCAAGGAGTCAAACAGGAATTCCCCCAGTATCACCTTCTGAGAGTGCCCCTCCAGGAAAGAACAGAGCCACTGTAGAACAGTACCTCCAAGCCCCATCCCACAGAAACAACTCAGAAGGATACCATGGTCGATACCATGCCTGGATTTGGGAAGCCACAACATGCTCTAGTGCTAGACACTCAGATTTCCACTGAGTTTAGGCATTAATTTGAAATGATGAATAATAGGTGATATAGAAAAGGCTCATTGTCAGTACATGAGTCCAACTTTGGTGCTGCTACACAGTAAAAGTTGCTACACAACTTTGGTGCTGCTACACAGTAAAAGAAATGATAAAACCATATTAAAACCATAATGGAGAATTTTATGATTCCCAAATGCAAAGTAAAAGTGACAAATCAGAGAGTACAGCAATGCAGGGATGTTACTGGTAGTTAATCGCATCTCCCAATGACATAATCGCATCCCACACAATGACTGTGACAGGCCTTT
>CM034701.1:278718288-278742576 GCA_020142125.1 Phrynosoma platyrhinos
AAAAAAAAAAGAAATATTCTGTATGTTACATTTAATTAAAATGATATCAATTCTGTGATAGTGATAGTCATAATACTGATATTGATAGTCATGAATTTTCCAGGCTGAAGGCTGAAACACTTCTTGAAGGAAAATGTTGAGTCACATTTCATCTTCAGTCAGGGTGATAATGCAGTAGTTCGTTTGGCCTGACATAGGGGGGTTGCAGACTGTCAAAAATAGTGTGAATTCAGTCCACTTTTATGGTTAGGGTTAGTGCTAGGGAATCATGGGAATTGTTATTTTTCTGAGACATTGAACCTTCTTTGTCAGAGAACTCTAGTGCCACAATAAAATTCAGTTCCCATGATTCCCTAACCTTAACCCTAACCCTAAAAGTGGACTGAATTCACACTATTTTTGACAGTCTGCAACCCCCCACTTCTTCCTAAATTGGGCAAACAAAATAGGAGTTAGTCATTTCACATTATGTCCAAGTATTGTACTGCCATCTGTTTCTAAGTGACCGTAGAGATTTATGATGTTTGTGTGTTACCATTGTGTTTTTCTTGGTGCCAAAGCGTACTTGACCTTTTGCAATAGCCAAGGTTTGATCAGATTCCTGACAGCCAAACCAGCAGCCAGATTCCAGCTATCAGCTGCGTTGGAGAGTTCCCAGTTCCCTGTCCTCTTGCCATGTTCAGTTTATTATTCCCATTAATAGGCTATGATTGATTGGTGACCTCTGTGATTTTAGGCATTGGAGATCATAGATCTGACAGCCACTTCAGCTGTAATTTTCTTTTGCAGACAAATAATTTGTGAACATTTACAGATACTCTGCAGACCTCAACAAGAAAAAAAAAATCACTAAAGTTGATGGGATGCTTTTTCCAGGCACAGTACATTTTAGATTAGACTGCTAGAACTGGGGCCATGTATAGATGATGAAAAAAATTCATCTCTCAGTTAAGAATGATGGGTTTTTTTGGTTGGTTTTTTTTTTTTTTTTTGCAATATAGTCGTTTGAATGCAAGTTGCTTATTCTTTTCATAGTTCTCTTTAGAAGCTGATTTTTTTAAAAAAGAAAAAAACTAGAGTGAGCAAATGCAGTAAATACAAAAAGAAGGACCAGAGGCCTTACAATAGGAGTAGACTAATTGTGTTCCTCCTGAGATTGTTAGATTACAGCATTCTATCAGGTCTAGCCAACATAGTGGATGTGAGGAATAATGGAAGTTATTAGCCAACAATATTTGGAGGGTCACAAGTTTTCCACCTGTGTTAAATAGTGCAAGTCCTGGATTTTGTTAAAATAAAACCTCAAGGATGTTGCAGCTATGTCAATGGAATAATTGCCTTATTGCAAATCCACTAAAACAGTGATATGGACAGGATAAGAAAGAAATACTCATGATATTAAGTGTTATTCAGTCCTCATGAAAAGGACTCTGACCACCTTTTACACTAGGGTTCTGTTGTGAATACATTGTTGTATCCACAAACAATGAACTAAAAACCTAAAATAAATAAATAAATAAATAAACAGACAGACAGATCTTTTCCCACTGCTCATCACCACCCTTGTTCCAATATGAACATTGTGTGTTTACTGGGCCCTCATTCTTTTAGTAAACTTGTGACTGGAGTATACCACTTCATACTGAAATTAGAGATGCTACTTTTTCTCCATAAAAAAAAATCCTCTGTATAGACAACTAGCTGCCAGAAAAAAGGGAGGTTTCTTACCTAGCTGCTTCTAACGTACTATTTTTTTTTTAATGCAAATAATATTTTTCTGGAGTTATCTGGGTCATCTCAAAAGTATTAATCTAAACACACATTTCTCAACTTGCTGAGAAATAGTCTACCTTTGCACAGCCATATATTGTTACAATGTACAGCTTGCAAGGTACAGTAAAGGTTGCAGCACCCATAGAATTCAATAAATAAGAACAGCAAATATACCTTCCATCTTAAAAAGTGAAGGAAAAGACAGAAAGTAGAGAAGGTGAAAAGTTAAGAGCTGACTGTATCAAGTGCCATCAAGCTTGGTCACAGTAATGCAGTTAATATGACAGAAGGTTTTGAACATAAAAGTCAAGATGACAGAAGGTTTCAAACATAACACTTCATATGACAGACTGTTTTAAAGACACTTCCTAACAAGTCATGATAGATGATACAAAAACAGATGATGATCAAACAAGTCAATATACCCAGAGAGGTTATAAACACAATCGTATTAGAGGCAGACAAGGATTTGGAAGACAGAGAATGATTAGGTGTATAGAAAGACAAGAAGAGTCCCAGAGACTAATATTATTATGATCTGAAAGTTGAGGATTGTACAGTTTTGTAAGGGAAGTTATAGTCTAATATGACATCTACCCAAATAATTGACAAATTTAAATCTATCTTTGGGGAGAGATATTGAAATATACATTTAGATTCAAGCATCAAATTATCATACTTCCTTTCCTACAGCAACTCTCAAGGGAAGAAGAGTTGTACAGGAAAAAAACACCACTTCCAATTCAGGCAAAACTACTGTACATAGGATCAACTCTTAAGTTTGGAGTTTTCCATTCTCTGCACAAATACATACATACAAACACACAGCTCCCCACATCCTTTTAGAATAATATGTTGAGAAAATAAAAACATAAGAAATGAATCGTGAGGGGAGTGTCAAACACAGGCTGCTAAATGGTGATATCAAACAGACCAAGAGCTTAATGATTGTTTGCCATCTGAAGTTATGACTCAAACAATATTTTTAAGAATGAAGTCAAAAGTTGCAGATAATTTTCATACATGAACTTCCTTCAAATATATTGGTTGCACAACTTGGTATCATATGTAACTTCCTGAGAAGATGTAACATAAAGCCATAAAGATAAGAATGATAAATCGTAGATTATATTAGGAACAGAAGAATGAAGAGCAGGCGGTAGGGGATAGAGTGACTGGTTTAGAAGCTACTCCAGATGCACGTGTACTGCCGACAACAAAAGGAAAAGTATAGTTTCGGCCTGAACTTTCATTCCAAAGGAATTCCCATTACTAGGCCTGATCACCTCAAAGGAATGAACTGTTGTCCTGGGTGCTGTCTGCATTGGAAGCCTGGAGTTTCCTGGCTCCAGAACTGCCCCAACCCTCCCCTGTTACAAAGATTACTTCTTTCTGAGGTCAGAATGAGGTCCCCAGCCTCAATCACATAGCTGTGGTCTTATTCTGACTTCAAAGTGAGCAACTGATGGTAGCAGTGGACATGCTGGGCAGCAGAGCAGGACACATTTCAAACAATTTCCTGGCATTGCAACAGAGGGCTCTGGATCTTCTGGGAAATATGCAGAGCAAAATGTGATATATTTAAATCCACATTAATTGTGTTATATCTGGTCCTGGTGTTGAACGAGCCAGCAGTCATTTGGTCCATTTACACCAGAACCAGGATTTTGGCTGTGTCATCCAGTCTCCCTGCCAAGAAAATGGGGAGAACACTTTATTTGGCCTTTGCAGACAGGGCCCTGGTTATTGTCTGCAATGATCTGGAACTAAGAAACTGCCATACAGAGTAAGCATACTTTTGTTTCCTATACCACAGAACACATCATCCTCAAAGGATCATCTTTAATACATATAAACAGACAGCCTGTTCCCACAAGAATAACTGACTCCCTCAAATGCTTCAGCAATGTTTACTACAAGTCAGCTGTACTATGATGGCAACACATTTATTAATTTTCATTCCATTTCATTTTTAGACAATTTAAATGGATTACAGTAAAAATTAATTTCAACCCATTAGACTAAACTACATTTAAAAAATAACAGCAGAGAACTAAAAGTTCACATTGTCTCCAGACACTGTTTAAAATGACTTTGTTTTATTTATTTGTATACATATTTATTTAAAAATATTTACAATCTGGCCTTGGTTATAAACTCCTGGTGAAGCAGACATAATTATAATTGTAAAAACAAGAACATTAGAATGCAAAAGACAAAACAGTGGAGAAAAAGCCCCCCAAAATCTTCCCATAATATAGAACACAATATTATAAGGGGAGAAAGCATCTATGTTAAAATTGTCTACAATATTCTGAGAGGCCTAAGAAAAATTAAAAACATGCACTCTTTTTTCTTCTGGTGCCCTAAAGACCCAAAGAGGAAGAAATGCCTAATGCAGAGTGTCTCTATCAGGAGGCCCTATCTTTCTTCACAGCCCACCAAACTGAGAAGGCAAGGACAATGGACACAAGGGAGAGGGCATACACACATGCAAAGCTGCAAGTCCCCCCCCCCAGCACTCAAAGATATCACTTGCTTGGAGACCCAATCTTGGGATTCTCCTTGCTCTGATAACTGGATGAGAAGATGATGAAGTGTTCACATTTTACAATTGCTTTTACCAGATTCACACAAAGCTGGAGTGAAGAGTGTGGGGGCCAAATTTCCATTCCAGGGCCCTCCAGGTAGCTACAAGGTCTCCCAAGAATGCAACTTTCCCACCACAAAATAAATAAATAAATAAATAAATAAAATAGAAGTCCCTTTGACATTACATAATTATAGCACTATGATACCATTTTAATCACCATGACTATACCTGCCAGATCCTTGGTTGTCGCCTCCCACCAACCTACCTTCCCAATGTTGTGGAAAAGAGCACAGAGGAATGGCAGCCAAAGATCCAGTTCCTTCAGATTTCTCAGCTGGTTTTCCTTCCTTGTTTCTAATGTTTAAAGATATGTTTCCTTCCTCGCTTCTAATGTTCAAAGATATAGCCATGTTAGTCTGTAGCATCAGTACATAGAAAGATCTTGCAGTACCTTTGAGACTAACTGAAAGAAAGAAGTTGGCAGCATGAACTTTCATAGACTTAAGTCTACTTCCTCAGATGCAGTTGAGGAACCATATGCATCTGAGGAAGTAGACTTAAGTCTACAAAAGAACATGCTGTCAACTTCTTTCTTTCAGTTAGTCTCAAGGGTGCTACAAGATCTCTCAACTCCTGATGTTGCACAGGGTTGTGCGGGGAATGGCAGCCTACAAACTGGAAGGCTGAAGCTATCTAGATCCTTAACTGCCTTCCCCATGATTGCTAGATGAGAGAGAGACACACAGATTCAAAAAACTGTTTGCATTTCTAATTAAAATCTAAAGATTGATATTTAGCTAGTTGAAGAACTCTTGTTAAAGCTCCAAATTTCTCATAGGTATGAAGTCAAAAGGAGCACCACTTACTCTAAACAAGCCAGTTCCTATTGCCAGAGGACCTGTCAAGGGTTTGCCTGGCTGTGACTGGCCCCATTAATTTGTTTGAGGGAGCTGGTGAATGATGTTCTATTGCTCTTTCTTCCTGAAGAAGAATGCTGCCTGACTTTTAAAAATCTGCTTTGCTACTGACAGAAGATTGTCTATAATGAAAGGATGAAGGGTGGAAATGATCTTAACTTGCTTTCTATCAATTGCTGGTACTAGAATTGTAAATGGCCAGTCTATTATCATTGCCATTGTGGTGGTGATCTTTTCAGCTGGTGTAAGGAAAGCTGGTGTAAGGAAATCTTGAAGCCATCCCAGCTATCAAAGCCACATAACAATAAGACATACTCATTGGCAGCACTTGTCATCATCATCATCAGTCTTCATAGTGCTTTACATGAGATGTTTACAATTGTTAATTTGACAGTTGCTGTTCTCAGGCTTGCAATCTAAAAAACATGGCACAAAAGGAAAAGGCTGGGTGGGTACATGCAATCCATGTGTTGTAGACTTTTTTGTAGTATTGGAGGCTACACTCTTCCAGAAAAAAACTGATAGGCTACACAGAGTCCATGTTTTGCCTCCTTCCATGAAGCAGTTGCTGCATAGATTAACATTTTGCTGTGTGCTCAGGGTTCCTATCTCTCTGTGGGGATGAAACAGATTGAACTTCCATAGGTTCTGTTTCTCCATCATGGTAGAGAAGGGAGGCGGTTATGGTAATCTGCTTTAACAGGAATGTCATCACTTCCAGATTTTGTTCTCTGTTACATCCTCTGCTACATCCCCACCTCACTCCTGCCATGATTTTATCATTTTCTATGTATCACATTTCATAAACTATCAATTTGTCATATCCTCCAGTAAAATAATATTTCCCCTGATTGGCTTGCATGCTAGCAATGTTGTCTTTAGTCAATTAGGTTAAGATGCAGCATTCTTGTTTTCTTTTACAAAGTCTGGTGGGATACATTTTACTGAAGATTCTAGAAAAAAAAACTGAAGATGATCCTGTATCATCAACCAAATTAAAAACTCAGGTCATAACCCGATTATTAAAGTTCCTCCTGAAACAAGAAAAAAACAGCCATAAAAAAGTCAATGCAAGTCCACTTAAAAACATGCTCACAGAGGAATGAAAAACATAGGAAATCAAAGGGGAACATCACTCAGTGCAGTAAAGGAAAGATCTGTTACCCTAGAAGAGGCTCAATTGATTCTTATCTTTGGTCTATTACTGTTAATTACAGCAGCTGCATTAAAGGCCAAAGCAATTTAGCTTATATAGAGACTGAAAGTTTCTTAAATATATCCCAGCAAAACAATGTACAGTTCTCAACAAGCCTTTAAATTGGAGTTAAAGTCAGGCATTAAAGAAGTTGTTATTGTTATTGTTATAAAATTTTTAATCAGAATATAATTGTTTAAAAATTAAAAACTAGAGAGCTTAAACAAGAGAGTGCTCACAAATGCATGGCTTGAATAGCATATCTACCTACATTTTTTAGGGGGGGAAAGTCATATATGGGGTAGAGGAAAGGTAGGAGAAATGTTTAGAGTATAGCCAAGGAACGTGTGACGCTACTACACTCCTCACAATTGTCTGGGATGACTAGGGCTGGTGGGAACTGACATACAATATCTGAAGGACACAAGGTCTGCAACCCTGCAATGGGGAAAACATATGGCAGACTAAAGTCAAAGTCTTTTCAGAGATTGTGAAATATTACACTTTTTGAACTACAACTTCCAGAAGTGTAGTGACCATACTGGTTGGGGAATTCTAGAAATTGTAGTGGGAAAATGTACTTTTCCATGCTCTGGATCTCTAAAGGAAGGGCAGAATCCAGAGCACCTCACTGTGGTGAGCATGAATTTACTGCAAAATGTTGCCACAAGATGTGATGACACCACACATTCAGAGAAAAGCAGATATTTAACCATAACAGGTAAAATAGAATTTCCATGTTTAGATACAAAATTATTTGCTTGAATCCCCCCCCCCCCAGCCCAGATTTCATAGAGATGGAAGCTGAAGCCTAGGTCTCCAATTCTTTGTTTCCTTCACAATTACTGCACATGCAGCCTTTTGCTTCTGCCCTCAGTGTCACTGCTGACAGAGTGCATCAGCTTTCTGATGCTGGTGACAACACCATTGCCTCTGAAGGAACAGTTATGTTTTATAAGATTCAATCCTATTCTCAATGAATCTTACCTTCTAAGTACAATGGGCCCTTGGTATCCACTGGAGGTTGGTTCCAGGACCCTCTGGAGTTACCAAAATCCATGGATGCTTAAGTCCCATTATAGTAATGGTAATTTATTAATGCTTAGACCATAGGCTATTTGCATGCAAAATGAATAAATACAACATAAAAGTACAATGATACAAAAGTACTACATAAAATAAATAGCATTAAAATCTTGCATATAAAAACAAATTTCAATACAATTCAATACAATTCAATACAATACAATACAATTGTGGTGCAAACAGTCCAGACAACATCCTGTCAGTTCAGTACTGAACTCACTGTATATCCACCTATGTCAGTTTTTTTTAAAGAAAGTTGCCTTTTGCTCCAGTTCATCTGGAGCCCTCCAAAGCAACAGTGGGCAGCTGTTTAGAACACGGCCCACTGTGCCGCACATCACCCTGACTCTTTCTGGCCAACAGGTCTACAAACCAGATCTCCTACATGGTAAGTCAGCAAAGATGAAGTGTCTAGTTGAGGCTCTTTCATATGTACTGTAGCTGCATCTAATCCACCTCATAACCAGTTCTGAATATCAAACAAGGAACATCTCAGTGCAGAAAAGGTGAAAAATATGCTGAAACATTTAGTTGGTTTCCAGTCTACTAGTGTTTTATGGCTGCTGTATTTATGAATGTAGAGAAATTATATAATCTGTTTTAATGCACATCCAATCTGCTTGAAATTCTATACACTCGTAGTTGGGGTTGATTTAAATCTATCTAGTTACAATCGTGAGTTCAAGAACTTTATTACACAAGACTAGAAAAGTGGAATTTGAACAGGATAAAAGTGTATTGCCAATACATATCACACAACATTGTGTTCGTCCTGTTGTGGCCTTGCATTCCATTTATCACTTGCATTTAATTCATGACTATAATGCACCTTTTCATTGACAGGCAAAGCCTGTCAATAGACTCTCAATCTTGCTACTGTTTCATTACTGACTTCATGCAAAAGGTCCCTTCTGCTGCAGTTCCACTTCCCAGGCAGTCACATGATGTGAGTGGGCATGATTCTGCTCCCCTCCCCAAAGTGATCACTGTGGCCAACAGTTTCCTGAAGCCATCTGGTGTTTGCCATACACAGCAGCCAACTTTGGGAGGTGGTTGGCAGTCATGATTGCTTGTCCCCTCCCCCCTCCCCCCAAAGTGCACACTACTGTGTGAATGTGCACACAGCAGCCTCACACTTTGGGATGTAGGGGAAAGACCAGTCACAGCTTCCAACACCTTCCTGAGGCCAGCTGCTGCGTGCATGTCCATACCACAGCCAGCTTGGGGGGGGGGTTGCAGTTGGTGGTTGCAATTATTTGTTCCTGCCTTTCTCTTTGATAATAGTGTTTGGCAGTATGGAAAACAGATCACACAACCATAGTATGATAAGAAATTATGCCAAACAGGTACACTTCTATTCTTAAAATAGCACGATTGCAGCAGGACAGCAGATTGGTGTGATAAAGTCTCAGGTCTTAACTCTAGTGCTATGGATCCAGAACACGTGAGGTATGTATAAAGAAAAAGATCCCTGCAAACACATATGGAGTGCTTTTCACTTAAATAAATAATCACAGCCCATATGTCAAATATATAAGATCAAGGACATTCATTTCACCACAAAAGAAATTCTATCATTTCTTGTCAGAAATAAGTCACAAAAAATTATACTCAAATACGGAGAAACTGTGGCTTAAATCATCTGAAACATCTAATCATCAAAATTCATTGGACCTACATAATCCAAAATTTAAAAAAAGACATGCCAAATGAGCTCTAGCTTAGAAATGGCTGGTGCTTGTGGGTTGTTTTTTTTTTTTTTTATGGTTCTCTGGCCATGATATTAATGGAATTACACAACAGATGCCCTGGCCAAGATTTGGCAAGAGAATAATTACATTTCCAATAAGGTCTGGGGAATTTAACAAATAAACAGATACAATTTCCTTTCCCTCTTATAATTAGAAGCAAATATGCCTGCCTAAACAAGACTAGTTTAAAAGCATCTTTGCAAACAACATAATGATAGATTTGGAAACTTTGTTATACAGATTAATATAATTTTGCTTTGGCATGGGTCATAGAAGAGTATTGTCATTTAATTTTTTTGTACATAAAAATATATATTTTTTATATACAGTTTGGAGATCAGGATAGTAATAAGTCACTTAAAAAAGAAAAAAGAAAAAAGAAAAATAATTGAGAAATAAAAGATTTCTTTGCCCAATATTTCTTGAGCTGTACACATCAAGTAATAAGAAGCAATGAAATGCTCAATATGTCCTTGTCCCAGTTGATACTTATCTATCATGTATTACGTTGTGCAAGATTTCCATGGGGTATATTAATAATTAGAGTTATACTGAAGCACACTTTTTAAACTGTCTATCCTGATTCTGTTGTAGGTTAAAGGGCAGGGTCTGAATCTCTGTTCAGATGAAATATATTAAATATGATATTAGTGGTCTAAACCCATATACTTCCTTGGAGACTCCACTTTTAATAACCTACAGTATAATAGATAAAGCAGAGGGCAGTAATCATTACTAAAATGGATTTTCTGGCAGAATTAGACATCACCTCTAAGAATCAATAATCATTTTAAGCTAACAGGGTGATTAAATGACCTTCTTTTTATTTTCCTTCATGTCGAGTTGCTTTTTATCTTGATTTAGAGCTGCACAGATAGAACAAAGATAAACAGAGGACTCCAAATATTGCAATGGCTCAGCAAGGCCTATCCGTTATGAGAGTAAAAACATTCTACACTTTAATCAAGCTTTTACTGCTTTTTAAAAAAATAATACTCTCAACATTCTCCCTGTAAGTGAGCTATAGTTCATCAGAATGAACTGCACTTTGGAATACTCTTCATTTCAAACATTTATGGGCCATTAGCTTTTGACTTTCATGGGAGGGAATTATGTTTTCAAATCTGATAATTTTCTGCCCTCTCCCACCTCTGCCTAAATGGTCACAATTTCATCAGGTCTTTTCATCAATATAGCTTTTTATTTTTAAAAATCTGTTTATTTATTTTAATGCCTTGGTCATCCTTTCATATGATATTAGTTAGTAAAATTAATGAAGGCAGACAGTTTGTGAACCATGACTGAAAACTACTGTTTGATTGTGGTTTGTTCAAGCTCAAAGCAAGTGGTTTAGGAAAGCAAACCATAGTTTCCCATATTTGATATGGAAAACTGTTTAAAATTGCAATCAAAAACTTTCAAGTCTGGTTTCTGGTCTTAGGGAGTCATATATTCTCTTTTACAGATGATAGTGCTCTGTTTGAAAGGCTGCTAGGGATCAGTCAACTGTTTGAAGGTGTCTTCTTTTTGAAAGCTTGTCCAAGAGCCAAAACAGAATGGCAGAATATGCCAGCTTCCCGGCTGCTTGGGGGCATGTTGTATGCATGACACACACCTCCAAGATGTCAGGAAGCCCCCAATCACATGGCAGCAGATTTTCAGTGCTCCAGTGGCATGGTGTTTAAACACTACACATCACAGAAGCATGGGAAAACTGCCACCATATTGGAAAATGTGGCTTTTTCCCAGCACAAAAAGGAGTGGTTTTCTGCCACTTCTTTTTGCACCAGAAAAATGCCAAGTTAGGGGCATGGCATGCAGTTGTCGCAGCCCTAACCTGTCAATCAAAGGGGCAGCATGACACTGCTCCTTCAGATCCATCTGTTTTGCTCCCAAGTCAAGGAACCAAAAGGAGGAAGGCCAGGAACGTTGAAGTTATCCATCCCAAGTTCGCACCTGAATGATAGACTCGAGCTGCCATAGAGGGCCATCTGGTCATAATTTTACCCACTTAGGATAGGAATATTTTGGGGAGATCCCTTGAGGTGATGTGTAATTGGACACCTTGTTAGGCATGCAGAGTGTTCTGTCCCTGAACCTTGTGGTCTGGTTATCCCTGTACTATGACAGCAATTGGATTCTAATAACTGCTATTTGCTGGACAGCTATGGCAACACAAAAGAAACTGTATTATTATTAACTTTATTCATATCCACCTTTCTCCAAGACTGATACTCAAAGAAGCTTACACATTATTTTTTTTAAAAAAAGAATCATACAAAAAGTCATAATTAAATCATTGAAACTGAATTAAATTATGAATTATATTAAGAACATACACTTTTTAAAAGATATTAAAAAGTTAAACAATACGGTTTAAAACAATACAAATCTTACAGCTCTTTCCCTAAAAATCTTCAATTCTCTAAGTTTGTCTGACTAAAAAAGTATTTACCTGCCTAAAGTTTTTTGTGGGTTTTTCGAGCTGTATGGCCTTGTTCTAGAAGTTTCTTTCTGATGTTTCACCAACATCTGTGGCTGGCATCTTCAGAGAAATTTACCTGCCAACAGAAAAACAGCAAAGAATCATTCTGGGAAGGAAGTTCCAAAGTCTAGGGGCAACCACGAAGAAAGTCTTCTCTTGTGGATCCCAGGGTCTGGGCAAGCTCTTATGGAAACATAGTCCTTACAGATAGCCTGGACATGTCAGATAGGAATTTATAGGTCATAACTAGCACCTTGAATTTTGCTGTATCTTTTCTCTTCTGGCAGGATCCCTAAACCAACTGATTGAGGATATATGACTGGAGTTTATATGACATGTCTATATTATTATTTCTTTAATAAAAAGCCATCCAGGTTGATTGAAACAAATGCAGGTAAAAATAAAACCATAAAACTGATTAACAAAAAATAGCAAACAACATTTAAAACAATATTTTCAAAAGGAAAGTAAAAAACACAACACCCATCTGAAGGAAAAGCCTCTTTTACTGCAACTCAAATTAACCACCAAAGGCTGCGTGTTGTGTTTTGTTTTTGTTTTTGTTTTGTTGGAATCCTGATAGGGAGTAACACATGTATAAGCAGTGTATCTACAGTGCTATGCAGTAAATCATGTTCCAATCCCTCTCAATCCCCATTTACCTAGTATTGGGTCCTGTTCCTCTGTCACTCTAGAAGCAAGATGAATTACATTCCCATTCAATTCTGTGAGCTGTTTTCTCCATTGTGACACCCAGAGGCAGGACCTTCATGATGGAGATTGCTCATGATTGCACAGGGTGGGTAGGACCATCAGCCAGTTGCTTCCTGATCAACAGGGGAACAGATCCCCATAGATCATAGTGGCTGCTTCCTGGAAAATGGGGATTGGAGGACTTTGGGCCTCGGCGGATGACTAATAAAGTCGTCTCCGAGGCAGGGAAGAGGAGGGGCAGCCGCACGAGTAGCACCCCTTCCTCCTCCCGAGGTTGCCCTCGGAGCTGCTGGCCCTCTGCACGACCGGCGCTCCGAGGGCAACCTCCCGCCGCAGCGTCCGCATACGCTGCGGTGGAAAAGTCAGGGAAAGTGCACCCTACACGTTTAGGGCGCACTTTCCCTAACTTTTGAAAGGAGCGCTATTTTTGCGCTCCTTTCAGAGGCGCCTCGGTGCGCCTCGGTGCGGCTGCCGTGCTCCCGCGGCGCACTGGCCAAGGGCGTCCTGGACGCCCTGGTCTGCTTAGGGGGTTTGACAGTCTCTACGTAAACTAGGGTCACATAGTGAATGTGAATACAAAATACTTATGAGTGCATAATTTTAAGTTATACATTCATAACTACCCAAGAAGATTCCATCTGTCTTTGCCTATATGTAGGACGGCATGTGAACCCAATGCTGTTTTGGTGGACAGTGATCCCTCTAGACTCCCCCAAGTGCTTTCTTTTTTTCTTTTCTTTTCTTTTCTTTTCTTTTGTTTCTTTCTTTTTTTTTTTTTTTTTTGGAAGCCTCACATTTAAATACATTGTAGGGCCCTTATGCACAATTATTCTATTTTTCAAAACCAAAAGGGGAATGCTTATGTATAGGTCTTATATTCATTGATTTTATTTATAAAAAATATTTTTATCTTGTCCTGTACCAGATGATTTCATGGCAGCATAGAATAAAATCACTTTAAGACAGTAAATAAAAAATAATTTTTAAAAGTCTAATAATGTATTAACTTGCTTAAACCATTTTTCACTTTAAAAAAGGCAATTTAAAAGCAGTTAAAACAATTTTAAATAAAGCTGACCCACAACACATCTTCAAAATTGGATAGAATCCATTAAATCTGAAAGGCTTTTACAAAAAGCCATTTTTGACTGTGATGACACCAATGTTGGCACAAACCTCTGACAGCAATATTGTTGCTGTTGTTGTTGCTTATTCATTTACATACTGCCTTTTCCCCAATATTGGGAGTCAAGACAGCTTTCAAAATTTTAAATCTATACCAGTTAAATTATGCACAAAAACACAAACAAAATTCTTTAAAAGTCATTTTAAAATGCAATTATAGTCTATAGAATTAAATTTAAAAAATATGTTAAAAGATGTAAAATTAAAAATCAACAAGACAGTACACCATTAAAAGCTCATTGCAGTCAATTTCTGAAAGCTTGTCAGATTAAAAAAAAATTCATTTTCTTGTGGAAAAACAGTCCACACGTGGCCATCCTAGCCTCTCCTACAAGGAACAATTTCCCAAGTTCGGCAGAAGCCATCAAGAAGACCACTGTCCTATGAAACATCCCTAAGGAGGTTGGAGTAGATGGGACTGGAAGAATGGGTTCCTCAAGTTTGGGAGGCACAATATCTTAACCCTGGGGGGCACAGGGGCAGAGGTTTAAAGCCTCATTTTTTTTTCATAGAAGGGTCCCAATCCTGACTGTGTCTCATGTGCTTCCTATATACTTTTTAATTATTTGATTTGATTTTTAACCCATGACACATAATATAACATGACATAAACATATTACAGGAAATGCAGTAGCTCAAGTGGTTAAGACACTGACTGTTGATTGCAAGATTGGTAGTTTGGCAGTTTGAGGCCTGGGTGCTGCATGACGGGGTGAACTCCCATCACTAGTCCCAGCTTCTGCCAACCTAGCAGTTCGAAAGCATGCAAATGCAAGTAGATAAATTAGTACCACTTTGGTGGTAAGAGCAGTTTTGACAACACTGGCTCTTTGGCTTAGTAATGGCGATAAGCACCTCCCCCTATGGTTGCACACGACTTGACAACCTTGTAAATGGGGAATACCTTTACTTTTTTAAACATATTATATTGATTTACAAACAAAACTTTAACATTTACATAAAACACATCTACAAATCGTAAAAGAAACATTAACTTAAACATTAAAATTGAGACTTCCTACCATTCAGGTACTTGATATCTTTGATTTTTTTTATTCTCTTTCTGTATATTATTAAAGTGAAAGCCTACATTAAATGAACTATCTTACTATTACTAGAGTTGCTTATCTAATCTATCATGTCTATTGTCAGTGAAGTTCTCCACTTTTCTGCCAAAAACACTTTCATCATCTTCTAATCTTTTTCAAAGCTTTAAAGTGTCTTCTCCTTTAGCAGTCTTGTCAATTTCTTCATCTCCATTAAGTACTTTTTAAAGTCTATCCTCACATTTAGAGTTGTGTGAATTGTGTATTGTTCCCTTTGTCTCCAAGAAACCATCACTACATTGTGTATTAACTCTGGAAATCACAAAGATCACATGGAAGGTTTGAGAGAGGAGAGCTATATTATCAGAACAACTTAAATGAGCAGGACATGCCAGTGATAAGAAACAGGCTGCATGCAATAATTGCTGTTGTTTCCCTTGAGTGAAGGTATACCTGCCGATGGAAAGAGGATTGTTTGCATGAACTAAAATTCAACTGTTCTCAGATCTGAATTATAATTTTCAACTAGATTCCAAGAACAAAGCCCAGAAGTGGGCTGAGACAGTGTGATCTATGGAGTTACAGCAAATGTTATTCAAATGAGGAGCAACTTCTGAATTACATCTAACTGAGGGCAGGAGGCAGAAACGTGAAGAACTTCTGTTAACTTTGGTTCAAAAATGTTGCCTGAACTACTTCACTTGCTAGTGCAGAACTATCATCAGTTGAGTGATTTTCTTTTCACAAAGCAAAACAAATTTAGCTTTGGCCTTTCTTCCAAAGCCAATGAGAATAAACAGATCAAATACTGCACTCATGGACATGAAGTTCTACCTTAATATATTATAAGTAAGCTCAGTGGAAATGTGAATTAAATGTAAAATTAAGTATTCAGGTATAATTTATGTATCATTAGCCTCAGCTTAAATTCTATTAACAAAACTAATATCTGTTGCAATCTTTCTGGGGTCTTGGGCAGGTTGTTAATGTGGAGATGGAGGGGAAATAATGTATTTCCTTAATTAAAGTCCTAAATCAAGTTAGGTCATTATAAATTAACTACAAATAAGATTAACTATATCATCCAGTATGAATCAAAGTTATAGAAAATACAACACAAACTTAGTCATTAGCTGTTAGCGATATTGATAACTATGATTGCCTGAAAATGATAGATCTGTATTCAGTCTGCAAAATGAGGATAGAAGTAGTAAATCAAGGATGATTGCTTGCCAAATTCTACCCTTTCCTAGACTTTGGCTAAAACTGTAATAGGATCAGATAATTGAAAATGTGTTAGACAAACTATTGTTTGACAAACTATTATTAGAAAATTATTATTTGATTATTTGTTTAGGTGGCTTATACTGTACCACAAAAGGGTGAATTACACTGGTTTTCTCTCACCCACACTGTGACTTATGTATACAATGCAAGACCAAAGCTCTGGTTTGGGTGCAGACTGTCTTCATGACATAAGATTAGTTTTGCACCAAATCCACCCTACCCTTGGGTAAACTAGATTTAAAAACCTCACCTTTTGCTCAGGATTTTTCAGAAAAATGTGGAGAACTCTGCAGCAATGCCAGGTAGTATTTTATACATGTGTCCCACTGTGCCACCTGGTGCCAGTACCACTTTTTTGAGGAAATCTGGGGCAGTTCTGGAGCCAGAATACTCCAGGAGCAGCCTGCAGTATCCTGGCTGGTGTAGACAAGTCCAAAATGAAAAATCACAATTACAAATAAAAATATTATAAAAGAAAACACATGAAATTAATAGGATCAAATGAATCACTTACAACAAGAAGAGAGGAATAACAAGAGACAGCACTAAAACAATTTATTTTTAAAAAATAATTTCCATATATACAATATCATTTAAAAGGAAAAAACTTATACACTTATATACACTAAGGCAATTTAAAACCTGTAGCAGAGGAGTAAAATCCACTTACCTAAAACAATAATGGAATCATTGCATGGGCCTTAACCCAGCTGCTAGCCCCAACCAGTGTAAACCCACTGAATTAATAGAACTTACATAAGTGTTGATTTTCCTAGTTCCCATGGGTTTTTGGGTGTAGTTTAGTTGGATTTAGGCCATAATGTTAAAGTATAGGAAGAAATTAAATGGACTTTGCCCATACTTTAAATGACATCAAGGTAAGTGCAGGGAGTCTTCTCTCGAAGGGTGTTCCAAAACCATGGGGCCACCAGTAAAAAAAACCCTTTCATTCAGTTGCATCTACCATACATCACATGGCTGGGGAGCATTTAGAAAGGCATAGGTGATCATTATAATCACTTTTCCACTTCATTAGTATCCTTAGCAGAGACATAAGCACTCACTCAACATTTTTATTGAAGGCAATGAGACTCTGCAGTACTTCACTTAGGCTTGAATTGATTGTGGCATTTTAGCCACATAATTCAAGAAATATAAAAAAGATATTGGCCTTCCAGTGGCAGCTAGTGGCTTTAATAAGGTGGGTTGATGAACCCATTCTGAGGTTATTCTAAACTTTAAAGAAGGTATCCCAGATGCCCTATCACCCAAATAGATTCAGCAGACTTGATAGCCCTATTAATGTTCAGACTGAAACCCAGAGTAGATCCATCACCTCATTGTCATGAAAGCCAACAACAACCATTGTGTCCTTCCTATTACTGAAGAAAAAATGTCCCCTACTACATGAATGTGAAAGTCCAGTTCTGCATTACTATTCTGCAGATTTTTCTACAGTGTAAAGCTGCTTTAGGTGTGCGAAGCAAATAAATTCATACTAGTGTCCCATCAGTGTGCCTTAGCTTGCTCTACACTATGTAATGACTAGGACAGGTCTATCTCCTATCCTATCTTCTAAGGAAGAAAGGTACAAATGTCCATGCATGAGCAAGTATGTATGTTACCTTTCTAGTAGTCAGGGTATATTACTGTCCGTACACCAAAATCAGTATGTTAATGTGTGTACATCAAAATCAGATCTTATAAAGTTAACTTTGGAACTTCAACTCCCTGAATCTTCAACTAGCATTGCAATCAGCCTTAGACAATGAAGGCTGGACTACAATAAAATAAACTTTTCTGACTGAAATTTAGCTTTCTATCCAATGTGGATATTTATATATATATCAGTGGTCAGTTTGTACTGTACTGCAGGACCTAAGCATAATTTATAAACAGTCCCATTCTCAATCTTAGTGGATGTCTTTATTTTGTTTTGTCATATTAACTTGCTATTCCTGTGTTACATTTTATACACTGTCTGAACAAACATTTTTGACTGATGAGCCAAAATTTGTATTAAATATAAATTTTTTTTTAGAAGAAAGTAAATAAGCAGCAGAATACATGAAAGCCCACTGAAATAACTTCTGTCTTTGTGTTGGTGTAAGATATATCAGATTTCTTCACATATTCTGATATGCTTTTTTTCTGCCTATTTTATTTTCTTATTTGTGCTAAGAGTTCACTGCATGTTCCCAAAAAGGTTGTGCTCCACATGGGAATGATAGTGTCAGGCGTTGATCCACTAATCTCATTTTTAAGTCTTGAGCCTTCTGAAGTTGTCTTGAGCCTTCTGAAGTTCCTGGATTGAAGATACACTTCCCACTGTTTTATTTAACCTGACTCAAGTGCCTGACAACAGTGCCTACTGCTGAATACAGCAATATAACAACTGTCCTTGCTGCTATTGACAGACAAATCATCACCTTCAAGAAGCAGAAATTCTCCTTCCAGCAAAATCAAAGGAATTTCTTGTAATTCTGATGAATTGGTAAGCTTTAGCAAATGTGTAGTTCTGAAGGGACTTAAACAGTAGTTTCCCTGTGCAGCTGTCACATCAATCTTAGGTCTTTCTCTCCTTAGATACATATTAAGCCTTTGAATTTAATAAGGGCTAGGAACCACAAGAGGCTATGGGGATGATCTGTAATTTAACACATCCCTTGGCAGTTGATAAGAAGGGAAAAAGGAAGAGTCTTTGAGTGCCAGTTTCAATAACTTGCCAAATGTTTAGACTTTAGACTTTTCAGGAACATCTAAACATTTTAAGTCATTCTCGTTGTTATTCCTATTCTTGTTGTTGAAGTTCATTTTATAACTGCCTTAACCAAGTTGATTTTATCATGAAGTTTAAATTTCCTAAGTTTATTTAAGTTCACTTTATAATGCACTTAACCAAGTGGAAAATTTGGTCACCTACTACCTACCTGTGACAAATTTGCTAGACACTTCAAAGAACAAGTCATTTGTATGCCCTCAGGACTTTACAACTAATTATGGCAGTATCTGAGGAGATGTCCAAACTACCATTTAGTCAAGCTATTTGGAATACATTTCTGTCGTTATAGCATATGGATGTGGACAAGGCAGACAATGATGATGGTGATAGTGGTGACTGGATACTAGCTGAAACATATCATATGTAAGCTTGATCATTGTCCATCTTGAATGATAACTTCTAGCAGAGGCTAGGTGTGTCCCTGGGGTTGATAAATGCCTCAATCTGTATGGTGGTGGTGGGTGTCCTCTCCTGAAGAGTACTTTTTTGCAGCCAGAAAAATGGTGAAAACTACTGCCTCAGATCCTTGGATGTATGGTGACTGGACAGTTTCAAACAGTCTTGAAGGAAACATTGTCTGAATCAATTTCAGTCTGGTTTCAGGTTCAACACCAAAACAATTTTCATCTAAGGTCCATGCCAGAGGTTAAATAGGATAGAATAGATAGAATAAATGAAATACAGGATAGATAGAATAGATAGAAAAGACTATGACATTCTATTAAATTGCCTCTGCAAAAGAGGGATAGGAGACATTCTGCTATGTTGGTTCCACTCCTACCTGCAGCACTGGATACAGAGAGTACCACCAGGCAATGGCATCACTAGGGGGTTGCGGGGGTTGTGGACCACACCAGGGGGCACACTAAGGGGGGTGACACCACTGTTCCTCAAACACCTACCTTTTGAAGAAATGGACTGTGACATTCATCTGCTTCCCTTTAAAATGCTTTAGGATATGGTGGGAATGGGGTGAATCTCAGTAGGAAGAGAAAGGAGCAGCCTCAGAAGTTTTTAAAATTAAAAATTAAAAATTATTTTCAGATTGGGACCAGGATCATGCAGTTGCTGTGGTCCCATGTCAATTGTGGCAGGAGCGGCCTCTGGCTGCTCTTTTGGCCCTGTCTGCATGACCCCCATATGTCCCACCAGTTGGACTAATGCATTGTGGGAAAACACAGGAAAGGATCGTTTCTGCTTTGATGCTTTGATTGTGAAAGTCCCCTTGGAAGTCCAATACTGGCTTTATTTTGGCACTGTGTTATAATATGTTTCTTTATTAAAGCTTTTAGGGCATAAGATGTTTGGCATGACTCGATTATGAAGTTCTATTTCAGTGCACAGGGTTTCAATTTGTTTTAATATGAAATTGGTCATTTTAAAATGTTTTAAATTCCTATATGGATTTACATTTATGATGAGTCACTAGGCAGAGTTGATTTCCCCAACAGCCAGTCATGGTTCAGGCTGGCTGTAAAGGAGGGAGCTGCTGTGGGAAGAGTGGCTATAAAAGAAGAGGAGCAATTCAGAAAGAGATATGAGTGTGTCAGTTCAAGAATCAGTTCAGAGCTGTTCCATTCTGAAAGTTGTTAGTCAGGATTCAGGCCAGAGGACCTTAACAGAATTCATAGTTCTGTTAAAGGGGAAAGCAGTTTAAAAGTATAAGAGAAGAAATTTAAAGGAAACAAAAAGAGTTCAGTGAGGGAACTGAATAAGAAATAACTTGTAACTATTTAATTACTGTGACTACTATAACCATACAATCTGTGAAACAACTGCAATAAGATACAATCTTAATATATGCTTGTAAATAAAGTTAATGTTCATTTTGTTTTCAGAAGAGTAGTGCCTTGAGTGAATTTCTAATAGTAACTTCACAGACAACATGCTACCAAAGATGAAATACCTATAAGAGGAGGACACTGGGGACCCTAACCCTAATTCATTTAAAGGAAAGTGTATTAAAAGTAGAAGTGGAACAAGTGTCATGGACCAAGGGGTCTTCGGATGTTTATGAGGTGAAAAGACAGCCTCAAAGCATTGAAAGGTGATTGAATTGATCACAACATTATTTTAATTTTTTTGTATTTGTGCCCTATCTTGAGAACTTTTAATATAAAACAAGATAATAAATATTTTAAACAATGATGATAATGGTAATAATGATGGTAGTGATGGTGAACAGAAATAGAAACAGATGATAAAGTTATAGATTGCATTTCTGAGAGGGGAGGAAAGGGATGTTTTGTTTAATTTGGACAAACTAACCATGTGCACATATATTTGTTTCAATTAACTGTAGACAGGACTAAGTACACTGATTTTGTTCTTTGCACATTCTACAAAGCACATTTTCACTCTATTTATCATTCTGTTTCACACATACAATTTCATTTAGACAAGGAGTGAGGAATTGCAGAGGTACGGAGACCATTCCTCCTCCCCCAAAATGCACACCCATCTGGCAAATCATTCTTGCACATTTCAGGTGTACCAGGAGTGAAGTAATGTTTTTCCCAGCTGACATTTTAGCTGATCCCCCCCCCCCATTAGGGGTTTGAGAGTTGGGGGAGTTAGTGGAAGGGGTTAGGGGAAGTGGCTCAGTGAGATGTCTGTGCAGACAGATACTGCAACATAGGGACAGAGGGCTCCAGATCTTCCTGAAAGATCCAGAGAAAGAAGTATATTTTTAAAATCCATTTTAAGACTGTTATACCCCTATTCTGGTGTGGACATGCCAGATGTCATCCAGGCAGCTCATACCAGAATCTGAGTTTGGGGCATGCATGCTCCAAACAGAACTACTCCAGAATCGAGATAGGGGAATGGGCCTTTTGGCCCATGCATATTGGGCCCTTGTCCCTTATAGGTATTGAAGGTGCCCCTTATTATTAGGGCTATCCATTATAATAAGGGTTGGATTTTTCCCCTTTTATATAGACTGAACAAGATGCCAAACCTTCCCTTCCACACACACATTTTTTAGTGTGGACCATTCATAAAGACAGAAATGTGTGCATCATGTCCTTTATGAATGTACACAATATGTTAATTTTAAAGAGAAACATATGGCTAGGTTAACTGAAATCAATACTTTCACTTGGTATTTAGGTAAAACATAAACTTGTAAATAGCTACTTTTTCATTGTCAGGCCTGCATGTCATGAATTTTGATGATCCTTTATTGATATTTTGAATACCTGGCAAGACCACGAGAGAACTGCAGGTTGCTCACTCCTGGCTTAGGCCATAAATGATACCAAAGGTCATTCATTCATTCATTCCCAGGTTGGTATACAATAATTAAACAGAAAAACAATGTAAATGAGCTATTTAACCATACAGTCAATAGCAGCATAAAAATACAAATGCCAAACAATAAATACAACATCCCAAAATGAAACAACACAATTTTTTAAAACTGAGAGGGCAAGAGTATCTGACTTATTTCAAAGACCTGGGTACAAAAAAGGGACTTTAGCTGTTGCTAAAAATACTTCTGGGATGGCTTTAGGAATATTACTGTTGGACATTCTATAAACAACGTGCTAGGAAACACTCCAAAACAGGGAGTGTTTCCTAGCAGTTGCATAACTACTTCATTTAGTGGATTTCCTCAAAGTAGAGCATTTGAACAAGGTTTGAATAAGCATATAGTGGAGATAGTACTCTTTGAGCATCCTGGACCAAAGCCATTTAGGGGTTTAAAGTTTAAAGCTATTGCTTAAATTGAGCCTCAAAGATGACTGAGGACCAGTGCAGCTGAGACACTACATTACCAATATGCACACATTGCATTTGTAGAATTAAATCTAAGGGTTTGGGAGAGAGTGTTGTGTGTGCATGAAATATAACTGTAAGAATTTTAACAAATTTGGATACATTTACCAGCAACTGAAAGACAAAGTTGTACAGGGGGAAGCATTGGTTGTGTTTCCCGGTCAAAGGCAGACTGGGTGGCAAACAGTGTTTTTCTGCTGCAAATTACGTGAATAACAAATTATGCCCATAACTCCAGCATTCTGCAGAGAAGGTTTGAATATTCAACATCACCACCTGTTATTCAATTTCATATAGAAAATGTAACTAACTGTAATGATGTTGAGAAATAAGCCTTTCTTAGGCAGTGTGGTGTAGTGGTTTGAGTACGACTCTGGAGACCAGGGTTCAAATCCCAGCCCAACCATGGGAACACACTGGGTTGCCTTGGGCAAGACATGCCTTCTCAGCCTCAGAGGATAGAAAGCCAAGAAAACCCCAAGATAGGTTCACCACCTTAGGGTTGCCATAAGTCAAAAACAACTTGAAGGCATACAACAACAAAGCCAGACATGTCCTATATCTTCTCCTACATCCATCATGATTCCAGATGGCATGCCCAATGGTCAAGGGTAATGGAAATTACAGTCCATAGCATCTTCGGGGCATGCCAGGATGGTAAAAGCTGGTCTAGAAATAAAGTATCTTTCCCAGGTGCTTCAAAAGAATAACAATGGTGTACAGATTTAATATGTATGTCAAAAGACTGAAGTTTTTGTTGTTGATGTTTTTTTTAAAAAAAACACCTGAATATCTAAGATGAAGTGTTCCTATTGACAGTTGTAAAGACTGCAATTCAGAAAAAAATATGCACAGTAGGGTTTCATTGTCAAGCACAGAACACAAAGAAACATGATCACCAACCATCCCATAGCTGTAACTGGAAAGCCCTGCTTGTGTCTGCAGAATTTATTCAGTGGATTGATTGTAGTCCTAAAGGATAGATGCAGTGCCTTTTCTTTAGTCAGTAACAGAAATGCATTTTGCCATGACTATGGGCCCAGTAGACAGATTTTTTCCCCAGTTCCAGTGGGAGTTTCATGGTTATCTGCACCTCCTAGAAAACTCCAAGTTGTGGAATTGGTGTGTTGTAATTCTTATCCTTAGCAAAGGATCCATGGGACCAAATCCATAGTACCTCTTTCATGGTTATTGAAATCAAGAGATTTGATGGTATTATCTGCTGATTGTAATTATGGGCAGCCATGATGTAACATTAGCAATTCTTAACCACAGTAGCTGCATCACATTTTCCTCATTGCTTCCATTGAAATGAAATTTTGGAACATATTCAGTTTAAATTATTCTGAATACATTGATGTGATGGACAACTCTGGAATGTGATAGAAGACTTGCAAAGCCAAAAATGGTTGGTATGACCAAATATATTTCTACAATTACAGAATACAGATCTCAAAGAAACCACCATCTGTGCATTACATAATTTTAAGGCTGCTGGAGAAACCCTATAGTAAGACTTGTTTAGATGAATTTTATTACATCAGTATAATAAAAATGGTGTGTGTGTATGTGTCTGTTTGTAAAGTAAGTCAGGATCACTTAGAGGAAACATCTCAACAGATCTGAAACTTGTCAGAATAGGAGGAATCAATCTGTAGATGATTGTTCCAGTTTTGAGAAAGAAAGGGTAGGCA
>CM034701.1:278742676-278760306 GCA_020142125.1 Phrynosoma platyrhinos
TTCTCCATTCGTAGTGGCTTTCATTGCATACAGTTGTGTTAGGTCAAGAAGAAGGTCTAATATGTATTATGCCCTACTATGAGTTTAGTTTGTAGTTTTTATTAAAAATATGAATTATTTGAACCATTTCAGGCTTTGGAGCTCATAAGGACTGGTTCACACTTGTTCTGTTCATGATGTTCATCTGGTGAACCTTCTGTGGAAGGCAGCAGAAAGGAGCAGGTCAGATTGAAAATGGATATGGCTAATCACCAGGGAAACAGAAAAGAATACAGGGGAGGAAATGTCAAAATATTTTTTTAATTGTGTAAATATTTTAAATTCTGGTAGTCATAAATAAAACACTATTTTTATTTTTATGAAAAGTCCAGAAATGTACTGTTTTTCAGATGAAACTCATGTTAGTTTATTCAAAAACTCCACCCCTGAAATAAAAATGTTGGGTAAAATAATAATAATGTGGAATGAGTACATCACGTTTCATCATTTTTATGAAGTTAACCTCTCGAAGGATAAAAAGAATATTCACAAGACAGAGAGAAGGAGGGAGCAAGAATGAGAAGCAATTAACAAACAGAACTGAAAAATATAACATGAACAAAACATTTTGGTTTCTGCCTTTTTTTCAGTTGCTAAAGATGAAATTGAGCTTCATGCAGCATGGCAGTTCAGAACACTATGGTAATAGAAGGAAATAGCATCTCAATACCAATGTTCCTCTTATACATAGGGAAAAGGCAGGAGACAGAGGTAAAGAATGGAGGAGCTTCTGCCAACCTAGCAGTTCAAAAGCATGCAAATGCAAGTAGGTAAATAGGTACCACTTTGGTGGGAAGGTAAACAGTGTTCTGTTCAATCATGCTGGCCACATGATCATAGAGTACTCTCTGACAATGCTGGCTCTTCAGCTTAGTAATGGATATGAGCACCACCTTACGGTTGGACACAACTTGACAACCTTGTCAACAGGGAATATCTTCACATTTACATTTACCTTTACCTAGAAAGGTAGATCCCTTGAAATCAATGGAACTTTGGCTTATCATGGTTATTTTAAGTCCAGTTGATTCAGTGGATCCAGCTATGGGATAAAGGAATGAGGTTTGGAATAGGCAAGGCTTCACTAATAGGATAATTACCATCAGCATGGGTTGCTCCTTAAGATGCAGTCTCATGGCAGAATGTAGAACTCAGCTGCTTGGAGTGCTGGACAGCAGCATGAGTTATGGTCAGCAGGAAGTTCAGAGAGACATGCACTCCATACTAGCTTGAGGAACAAAGAAATTTGAGGTCCTTATATAGGCCAAAAATAATCTCAGGAAAGATACATCAAATAGGCCAAATCTGCATGGAAATGATAACTTGAAATAGGGTTTCAATGATGAGAGTTGTAAATTAGCCTCTCCAGCTTGGGTGTAAAACATCCTGCTGTAAATTATCTACCCTTCCTGCCTTTAGAGGTGTGAATGTTCCTTATTAACGGCTACCAGTTTTTCTGTTCCCTTGTACATGCTCTGTCACTCTTGGGCCCATGGTTGCCTTGGCTACGGGACCCAGTAGGACCATCCTCATGGCTACTATCATTAAGAGTACATTCAGGGCCATAGAGGGTACACACCAAAATTAGGAAGACTTCCGGTAACAGTGCAAATGATCCAACCAAATAGTAACACTTTCTGCCCTTCATAGTACAGAGAGAGATGTTCCATTCATCTCTCTCCTTGTATGAATATTATCATCAGCACTGCATGCTGTTATTATTCATGAATAATGAGTAATGGACAACAAAAATTATTGCACAAGTCCCATTCTCGCTGTGATCATGTTTCTGAAAGGAACCAGATGCATACTGGATTTGGAGTAGTGCTTATCACAAGTGTCTTCAATCATGGAATTAGGGCTATTGCTGCCCTTAACAGTCCCACACTGTCTTTCCCAGACTGCTTCTTAATACTATTTCCCTGCCCTATAGCTCTACACAGCATGCCGTATGTTTTTTTATATTTCTCTTTTTGACACAATTTACCAGCTATGCTAATGTGATTCAGTGGGGAGGGAAGAAAAGAAGGGAAAATGTAAAAAGGAGAAAACCAATCTGTCCTGGAATAGTGAGTGGAAAGGGGGGGAGGAAAAGAGGAGGAAACTGAAACCACCTGACTTTCCAATCCCAGAACTACAACTGGAAACTTATTGCATGGGAGGGCTAATGTAACAGCAGCATTATTGGCAGCTATTGACAGGCTTTTTCCATCAATGAAAAGATGCATCACAGTCATGGCTGGCATATAGACCAGCAACAATCAGTCACATTGTCATCTGATAAGGTCCTGTCATACACATTACTATCCTGCTTCTATTCCACTTTTCAAGCATTGTGCAATAATTACCAACATCTCCTTTCTCACAGTTTTCTTTGGATTAGGCCATTGTTAAGGGCTGTTGATCAGACATTTCAATTCTTGTTACAGAATTTCTTCCTAATATTAATTTAAAATTTTCCTCAGATCCTGGATTGTAAAGTAATAATTTTCACCCAAACATTATTATGATATATTGATGAAATTCTGTCAGTATTATCATTGGTCCCTAAGGGCATGATGTTGAGAAAATCAGCTCATTGTGTCCTTTATTTTTGTTACACGTTGTGCCAGAAGTGACCAAAGTGTAAGATGGAAAAGTATGAGGGAGTATTGTAAAGTAATAATTATCACCTAGAAATTATTATGGTACATTGATGGATTTTTGTCAGTGTCATAATCACCAAGTGACTTTTTTCCCCAAAAAAATGAAAAATCCATTGCAAGTTCACTGATTTGACAACACAGATGATGTCTTCATGAAGTGGAAAAGTGGTTTAAGGTGCAATCTGCAGACTTCTAAAATAATGGTATTCAGAGCGTCAAGAAATGCTGGGGAAAATGTGTAAATCTGGATGGTGATTACGTAGAGATAATTTAACAACTACAAATCAAAACAAACTTTCTGTCAATTTTTTAAAAAGGTGATAATTAAAACTTTAAAATATCCCTTTGTACTGACATATTAGGTGGCAAAATGCCTCCTCTATAAAACAAATCCCTATCCAGTGATGAAAGAATAGAGAATGCTCCTGGTGAAATGGAATAGTGCCTACACTCACTCGGATTAATGTCAACCATCTGTGTTATTATGGATCTAGCAACAATTTGAAATTCTTCATGAAATGACAAATATTATGCTAGCTTGCCTATGTTCAGTATCAGACCTGCCTTTGCACTTTCATCTTTGGCCTTTCTTATTAATTGTTCCAATTCCGGAACATCTTCTACTAATATTATGTGTTGTCCGCATATCTTAGGTTGTTAATGTTGCCTCCTCCTATCTTAACTCCTCCTTTTTCTGTTTCTAATTCTGCTTTTCTTATGAATTTTTCAACATATAAGTTAAACAAGTTGGGTTATAGGATGCAGCCTTGCCTGACCTCTTTGCCTATTGGGAACCACTCTGTTTCCCTGAATTCTGTTCTGACGGTGGCCTCTTGTCCTTGGTACAGATTCCTCATCAGGACTATCAGATGTAGTGGCACCTCCATGTCTTTGACTGCATTGCATAGCTTTTCATGATCTGTAAAATCAAATGCTTTGCTGTAGTCTATGAAACATATGCTGATTCTTTTTTGGAATTCTTTGATGTGCTCTGTTAACCATCATATGTTTGCAATGTGGTCCCTAGTGTCCCTTCTTTTTCTGAATCCTGCTTGTACCTCTGGAATTTCTCTCTCCATGTATGGTTGGAGTCTATGCTGCAGAATTTTGAGCATTATTTTGCTTGCATGGGAGATCAGTACTATGGTTCTATAGCAGCTGCAGTTTTTTGTATCTCCTATCTTGTGGATTGTTGAGATTCCACCTCAACATTAGGAGGCACTTCCTGACTGTGAGAGCTGTTTGGCAATGGAACACACTCCCTCAGATTGTGGTGGAGTCTCCTTCTTTGGAGGTCTTCAAAAAGAGGCTGGATGGCTATCTGTCAGGGATGCTTTGATTTTGAGTTTCTGCATGTCAGGGGGGTTGGACTGGATGACCCTTGTGGTCTCTTTCAACTCTATGACTCTAGGATTCTAGGATTCTATGGTATGTATATCGAGCGTTTCCAGTCTGTTGGCCATCGCTATGTTTTCCATTTTTGTTGGCATATTTCAGTTAGCACTAAAGTTGCATTTGTCCGCAGGCACTGTAGTAATTCAATTGGGATATTATCTGTTCCGGGTGATTTATTTTTTCCCATTTCCTTTATTGAAGGTTCCACCTCACTTCTTAGAATTTGGGGTTCATCTTCATATGACTCCTCATTGCAAATATCATTCATTCCCTCATCTCTTTTGTATAACTCTTCTTTGTATTGACTCCAGTGTCTTTTTATTTCTTGTTGTTCCTGTATTATGTTCTTTTTTTCTACACAGATCATCCCTGTCCTTGATTTGAACTTGGTTTTAATTTCTCAGATTTTTTGGTAGAGATTTTTCATTCTTCCCTTTTTGTTCTTTCTGTTAGAATATGTCATTTTGTAAGAACAAAATTCTACAATGATACTTTCAACATAATACCCTGAATATATCTAATCTTGATTGATTTTGAAAGCTAATTAAATATATCTAATCTTGATTGATTTTGAAAGGGTGGATCTGATTAAGAGGTATGTTCATAACTCTTGAAGAGACAAAGAAGCAGAGATTGGGAAAGTCCCTTTGGGGGCTTTAACTTTCAGGATCCCCCAGCCAACTTGGCCATGTAATTTTTTTCAACACTGCATAATGATAATAAAAGGAAATCTGCAATTTAATTTTAAAAGCCCTCTACATGGGGTTGCCAAGTCATGAGAATTCTATGCCCTGAGAGTCCAGGAACCAGAGCCTAAGAACTGAGGATAGCCCCAGAGATGCAATTGTAACAGGTCCTGGTGATGTTAGTGTGATACATTATGCCTGACTCACAGTTGCTCAGTGTATGTCATTCAAACTAAATAAAACCATCATTTTACAAATTAGGAAATATTTATTTGGTTGGAAATTAAAGTTTTATGAGATAGGCACTAAAAGGGGTGGTTTTTAATGCCTTTAAAAGAACTGCTTTTAACACCACATATCAAAATTGTAGGGCCTTTGCAGACTGCCAGAAATAGTGAAAATTGAGTCCACTTTAATTGCCCTGACTCAGTGCTAGAGAATCATGGGAACTGTAGTTTATTGTGGTACCAGAGCTCTCTGACAGAGAAGGCTCAATGTCTCAGAAAAAAATACAATTCCCATGATTCCCTAGCACTGAGCCAGGGCAGTTAAAGTGGACTCAATTTGCACTATTACTAGCAGTCTGCAAAGGCCTGCGGTCCAACAAAATAAAAAATTTCCAAGCTCAGATTTGAATAGGATAGTTCAATTACTTTCAGTTCTGTTCAGAGCATTTGGAAACAATGTTTGTTAAACACTGAAACTGTGATCCAATCAAAGATACTTTTCAAAGCAAAAACAAAGTTTTTCAAATTCTCCTTTTAATGAGTTGTTCCCATTTATCCAGTGTCTTGCATTGACCATTTTATCTTTTATTTTATTTTCACAAAATCCTTTCTGACCTCCAAACAATAATCACAATAACACTATTGATAACCACCAAATATTGCAGAGGAGGAGATGATGATGATGATGATGATGATGATCCAACAGAGAAATTCTATCTATGCATTTCTTTTCTGAAGCAAATACTATTCAGTTTAACTGGACTTTGGGGCGAAGCACACGAGAGCTTCCCAGACGCCGCCAGACGGAGCGCTGCGGGACCGCAGCCTCCTCACCGTGGCACTCCTGCGGTGTCCCTAAAAGGAGCTCCAAATTGGTGCTCCTTTTAGAAGACAGGGAAAGTGCACCCTAAACGTGTAGGGTGCACTTCCCCTGTCTTTTCTGTCGCAGCGTGTGAGGACGCTGTGGTGGGAGGTTGCCCCCGGAGCGCTGGCCGTGCGGAGGGCCGGCAGCTCCGAGGGCAACCTCGGGAAGAGGAAGGGGCGCCGCACGTGCGGCTGCCCCCCTCTTCCAGGGCTCGGAGATGACTCAATTAGTCGTCTGCCGAGGCCCTTTATTTCAATATGCTGAGAATACCCCAGCATGGTTTCAAAGTTTTCTTTGGGAACAGGGAAGGAGAAAAAATTGGAGAAACAGAGAGGGAAGGAAGGATAACAAGGAATGCAGCTATGGATGTTATCACACGTGGCCCAGAAACTGAAAATAAAGTGGAAACAAGGCATCCCGAAAATAAATGGGAAATAAACCTTGTTTCTGTAAACGTCATTACCTTCATTGCGAAATAGCAGTAAGTGTATCGAACGTCCACACACAAGAGAAAAAAAACCATAAATGTAGTAGAAATGAGCCTCTTGCACATGCACAGATAGAGGAATGCTCGCTGGAACCATGGGTAATGATGGGGAAATGCTCCCCAATATGTATTTGGTTATCACATTTACGGTAAATGCATAATCACCCTCATCGCACAATTGCATTTCTTCAAGAAACTGAATTTCAAAACATCGTGTTTCTGTCCACTTTCTGTCCACTTTCTGTCTGGGTTCTATGTGACGTCATGTGAAAACATGGGCCAATAATCTGGTTTTGGGTGGGATTTTGTGTGGATTTTGTTTGGATTGAGCCCCATGTGATAACGTCCTATGAGAAGTGCAGCAGAATTAGAAAGGAGGATAATAAAAAACACATTAAGGGGGAAGAGGTGAGAAGGCTAATATATCCAAAAATGTGGTCAGGGGGAAGAAGGAGAAAAAGAACAAGTGAAAGGGTAACTTAGGAAAAAAGATGAATGTAACTAGGAGATATGGGAAGGCTGAGAAGGAGAAAGAGAAAGAGAAGAGTGGGGATTAGAGAGGAGGGAGATATTTAGGCATGAGTTGTATACAATAGAGGAGAAAAGAAGAAAGAAGATGAGGAGAGATGAGATTACATTTAGATGGGAGTTGTGGGAGAAGAAAGAGAAACTAGGGAACAAATGCTTAGGGAATGAAGAGAGGGAAAAGATAAGTGTAGGTAGGAGTTGTGGGCAAGGGGAGAAGAAATATAGGAAGAGAGGGGGAAGAGGGAGGGAAGGAGAAAACTTTTAGCCACGAGTGGTTGGTGTGCAGAAAAAGAGGGGAGGAAAGAGAAAGGATGAGACAGAAGTGAAATCAAGAATAAATAAAGAAAGTGTAGTGGAAAAAACAACTGTTGCAAATTAACTCCCAGAATCCACGGTTCCTTGCAGAGCTTGATGCAGAACAGGGGACTACAAATAATTTTAAAACATAGGTTTATTGCTGGCAAGTCCCAGTGTAATCAACATTCAGATCATTAGGCAAAGGACAAGCCAAGATGGCCATCGTTTTATGCACTCACAGACAAAGAAATGCAAAGCTGACATTCTATTGGATCAGGGGTAGGCAACCTTTCCCCTTTAAGGGCCGAGGGACTTCAGCTCCCAGAAGCCTCAGCCATGTTGGCCAATAGTCCCATGTTGGCCAATAGCTCCTGGGATTCTGGGAGCTGAAGTCCCTCGGCCCTTAAAGGGGAAAGGTTGCCTACCCCTGTATTGGATGCTCTAAACTTTAAACACACAGAATCCTGAGCAATGAGAATACAGATTTCAGAATGCATTATAATATGCTTAAGTTATCATGTTGCCATGCCAACTACATACCAAAATCTCTTATCAGTAAATAAACTGGTGTGTACCAGGCAGAAGGCCCTTTTGCACAAACAAGAGTAGTTGCCAATGATTTATTATGGCTCTCTGGCCCACACTGGCTCCTAATGAAGGTCTTTAATGCCTCAGGTTACTAGGCCTGGGGTCAAACTGTATCTAGCATTCTTTGTGTTTAAACCTTCCAGCATTTTCCTTAGAGGCCCACTTCCCAGAATTCCCTTCGCATGGCTGCTTGGCCATTATTTTACACTTACAATAGCACATATCTCTAATTTAGGCATATAAAACAATAATTAAAGAAATTCTCCTGCCTCAAAAGGAATCAGAACTGAAAGAGAAAAACAGATCATGATGCAAACCATGTGTAACTCAGACCAAGGAAGGAAAGTGTATTGCAGTTTCAGCTGTTTAGAGTAGGGTGGGGACATAAGTGGACAAATATAGGAAAATCCACAAAGCAGAAATCCTGTAGTCACTGATTCACTTACTCCTGAGTTAGCGCAGTATTCCTCCAGGCTGACCATGACCTTCTAATGAGCCCTTGTGACAGCTATGATTTGTTAAACTGTATGAGAGAGAGGAGAGCACAGTAGATGGCCCACCAGACTCTCCCATCAGATTACAGCAGCAGCCCCAAAATGACCTGCAGCAGCAGATCCTGAAACACACAGGTTATGTTGTTTGTTTTTGTTTTTGTTTTTTAAAAAATACATTTTATTGTCAAGACATTTTCTTTTCAATTTATCCTGAGATTTTCTCCTGTTGCTCCAAGGCCAGGACCTGAGATCAGGGAACCCTATTGCCAATCATCAGCTCAGAAATCTGTCAAGAGTGCTCTATGCCTCTGTGCCTCCCATGGAAGTCTATTGGTTGTTGGGTGAGAAGGAATCATTTATTGCAAAGGACTTTCCTGCTCTGTGCTGTGACGTCTTGTGCTCCTAACATCAGTCTCACCTACTGCTATGATTCAGCCTGTATCAGAGTACCAGAAAAAAATTTCATGCCTCTGAGTTAGAGGTTCAAGGGTTCATTCCTTCTGACTGACTGACAGGGCAGGATGCTACCCCTTTCCACTAAGTGATGGGGTCAGAGGGCCAGAATTCAACTGTAAGAGCAATTGTTTGATTCCCTATCTTCCTCTCAGCCTGAAGAGGAAAGTGATACTGGCAGTCAAAGGGGAACTTGGGTCACTTTGTGACTGTTGATGAGAGGAAGAAGAGAAATGTCTCTTCTCCAGATTGGTGTTTGAATTGCAAGGGCCTGCATAGTCACCATTTTCACTCTTCTCTCATCTCTTTACCACTGCCATTCTCTACTTTTCCTAAGTGGCAATTGGAAAAGGAAGGTAATGGTTAAAAAAATAAAATTAGAAGTCCCTATCAATTACACACCTTCTTTTTAAAAAAACTGGCAAAAACAGTGTGCAATTTCAGATAATAACACATAATCCCTAGTAATCCTCCACAGACAGCATGAACTGACTGTCATTAGTATGCTTTCCAGGCTCTTGTTTTGCATACACACCAGGTTCTGCTGAATGCTAGTCCCCCTGGTAACTGTCCTATTAAGGGATAGGAAATGTTGCTTTAACTCAAAATGTGCACTAAAAGAAAATAATCTCTGTCTACATTCAGGAGAAAGGGGACATGCTATGCCAAGAAACACATTATACCTCCCTCCTGGTTCCCAAGAAGACTACAATACAATTGAAATATGGAGGTTTATTTTATTTCTGTTTATTGGCAGTATAAGCCAGTGGGGTAGGCTTAACAACTGGCAAAGATAAAAATAAATCTTCAAAGACAAATCACTTCCAGTCTCCATTCCTTAGGGCTTCTTCTATTAACAAAGGGAGGTTCTTTGGACGAGCAGAACAACTCCAGCAAGGCAGGTCAAACAGGATGATACACTTTATTTGGGACAAGTTTTGTTTAAAATGGAGGGCCCTAAACTCTTGAGCCATGCAGAACATTGCTTTAATGTTCCCTAGCCGCTCCCTGTTACTGGAATTGCCTTCCTATCCAGTTTCAGACTACTACTTCAATGGCAAGTTTCAAGTCTAGATTAAAGATGATTTTATTTTATGAAGCCTTTCAGCTCAAAATTTAGACACTGCTGCCAACAAAATTGAACTCTTTTACTCTTTTATTATATTATTGTTTCATGATTTTGTTTTGATTTAGACATTAATGATCTTAATATTTTATTAACTTTCTTCTTCTATTTTTAGACTGTACACCATGGGCAGGATTTTATTTGTATTATGGCTACTAATATTGTAAATTGTCTTGCAAATCTATGGTGCTGTATAAATAAAAGTTAATAATAATAATAATAATAATAATAATAATAATAATAATAATAATAATAATAATAATAATAATAATAATAATAATAATAATAATAATAATAATAATAATAAATTATTATTATTATTATTATTATTATTATTATTATTATTATTATTATTATTATTATTATTATTATTATTATTATTATTTAAGGTGTAAGGCCCAATTGGTCATGTAGTTTGAATTAAATATGATTTTATTTTGCATCTTCTACAAAATCTACAGTGCTGTATAAATAAATTTTAATAATAATAACAATAACAATAATAATTGCAACAACATGTTGTTGTTGTTGTTGTTGTTGTTATTATTATTATTATTATTATTATTATTATTATTATTATTATTATTATTATTATTATTATTATTATTATTATTATTATTATTATTATTATTATTATTATTATTATTTAAGGTGTAAGGTCCAATTGGTCATGTAGATTGAAACTAGACCATTAAAAAAAGTGATCCTGAATGGTCTAGTTTCAGCCTACATGACCAGTTGGACTTCTCGCCTTAAAGCAATGTTCTGTGTGGCTCAAGAGTTTAGGGCCCTCAAGTTAATCCAAAATTAAAGGATATGAGAAAGAAGAGAAGTGAGAAGAATAGAATAGTAGGGATAGGGTCGTTTTCCAAGCAGGTTGGTAGAAATGAAAGTGGAATGATGAGTTGAGTAGGAAACACATAGAGGGAAAGAGTTAAACTCTAGCTTCAGTATTGCTGCTCCTGATCTAGCCTCCAGGTCTTTTTACTGATTTTGTATTGCTCAGAATAGTGAGGAGATCTTCCTTGTAATGTGTACTCTAGTCTAACTTTATGTGATGAACACCAGTTATCACACAGACATTTCCCCACTTCTCTTGGAAAGCAAAAGCTGAGCTCTATTTGACAAGGAAAGGAGGTGAGCAAAGCTTTTGATATTTCTTCTCATTGGTGAGTTGATGCAAGAGAAAAACAAAAAAAAAGCATTGAGGCTTCCTTTACCTGTCAATCACAGCTGTGGCTTTTCTTCATTGACCAGAACAAAAGTAGTGTGATGTGTGGTGATTGTTTCTCACCAATGTGTAGAATACTGCCTGTGCATTTTATCTTATTGCTGGATCTGAAAAGGACTCCAGAATTACCTTTTTCATTTTAAATAAAATTTAAGATTCTGCTCATTGCCCAAACAAGAACTAAGGGAAAGAGAGTTACATAACTTTTTTAAAAAAATGAAAGGAATCTAATTTCCCAATTACAGCACAGTGCAATTAATAAAATGGCTTTGTAAGAGACCAACACTCAAAAAGTTGGTTTCAGTTTTAAGTGGGATATAGGATTCCTATATCCTATATTGTGATGTATATTTCCCCAAAACAGAAATTTTCAGTACAGTATTAATTCAATGAAAGTTCAATGAGAGCCAACATGGCGTAGTGGTTTGAGTGTTGGACTATGACTCCGAAGACCAGGATTCAAATCCTGTTCAGCCATGTAAAAAACCCACTGGGTGACCTTGAGGAAGTCACATTCTCTAAGCCTAAGAAGATAGCAATGGCACAACATTTCTAAAGAAACATGCCAAGAAAACACCGCAATAGGTTAACTTTAGGGTTGCCATAAGTCAGAAATGACTCAAAGGCACAACTATAACAACAGCAGCAGGAGCAGCAGCAGCAGCAGCAACAACAACAACAACATGAGGCTCTTATAAACAGAAAGATTCACATAGAACCACATGCTTGGGAGCTTATTGCAGAGTGTAATCCAGGGACTGCTGGTGAATCCCATGTCAGTGGAGCAGTGAATCCACTTTGTATTTTAGTCAGAATTTTAAAGTCACTGTCTACTCTATCTTGGATCTTGTGCTGGAAGGCAGGTGGGATATAAATTAAATAAATAAATGAGATGCTGAACTTTTGGGGGGATGTTGCAATCCATACTTCTGTGGAGGGTGGGGTATGTATGAAAAACATGACAAGGTCGTTAGAGGTTTAGCCTTTGGTTCCTTCATATGTACTCAGCCTTTCATAGAGGAAGTGAGTTCTGATTTGCCAGGGAAAATCCATCTATGATCCATACACAGACAGGTTTATGATTCATATTCCTCTGTGGGATAGGACTAGCTGCACCATGAAGAAGCAGTTTCTGAATATCCCTAGGAACAAAATAGCTGTACAACCTTTTAGCACCTTTGTATATTGCTGTACTTCAGGAGCCCACATGATTTCCAAATGCATTCTGCTTTATACCTTCTGCTATGTATTCCAGCACGGTTTTGTCAAATATTTCTTGTACTATAACATGTAATCGTAAAAGCAACAGGATGCCAATGATAGCACTTAGTGCTATTGAGAGTGTTATTTGTAATTGAACAACTGTTATAGAATCAAATTTTAAATCTCAGGTTTGTCATTTATTTCATGGTAGAAAAGGAATGGTCTGTGTTTGCGTGCAAGTGTGTGCGGTGTCCAACCATGGGAAAAATATCAACATGAAAAATCAACTTCTATCCACATATCATTTTTTTTTTTACTTTTGTACTTTTATATTGAACTCAACCCAAATGGCACAGCAGGGATGTACTAGTGAAATGTAAAAAATCAGTCTGTATTTGATGGAATGGAGAAAATCTCTGGAAATAGATTATTTTTGTGAGCTCTAGTAACATTTTAGACAAAAAAGAAGGTGAGAGAGAATGATCAGGGAGTGGGGATGTATAAATGGCATCTCAGGGGATAAGCTAACCAAGTCAATGGGAAGAAGGTGTAGCATCCATAACCTTCAAGAATCAGTAGAAATTTATTATATGATTCTGGGGGATGTGGTTCACACTGGGTGAACTGACAGAAAGAAAAAGAAAATGACTGAACTGGTAAACTGGAACAATGTAAAGACCATATAGAAACAAGAGCTGGAATCCTGTGGGATTTAAGTATGTGTAATCACCATATTTACAGTGCATTGCAGTGAATCCTGGCTCAACTTCCCCAATCCCCACTTATCAGGAAGCAGCCATTGAAGTTGATAGTAGTCTGTTCCATTGTTGAGCAGGAAGAAGCTGACTGCCATTTCCACTGTTATCACCTCCACCCTGTGAGTGATCTCTGGTGCAACAGGCAGAATTGGGGCCCCAGTCACATTTTTCCTTCATGCCAGAGATCATTCAAGGAATGGGTGGGAACACCAGGCAGATGCTTCTTGACTGACAGAACAGCTCTCTGTTGATTGCAGTGGCTGCTTTCTAGTAAGCAGCCACTGCAGTGGCTGCTTTCTAGTGGAAGCTGGGGGACTTTCACAATCCCTAAACAGACCCCAAACTAGGGACTGCATAGTGATTGTTAATATGTAATAGTTATAAGTCCATAATTCTAGGTTTGTTGTAGTTGTGTGCCTTCAAATCAGTTACGCTTATGGCATCCGTAAGGAGACCCTATTACAGGGGTTTGGGGAAGTTGAGTGTGTGACTTGCCCAAGGTCAACCTTGGGGAATTGAACCTTGGTTTTCAGAATCATAGTCCAACATTCAAACCACTATACCATGCTGGTTCTCAATTCTGGGTTACACATTCATAATTGTTATAGAGCATCCAGGCCAATTGCTTTGATCCTGCATTGTATCCATAGCAATGTAGATTAAATGTAGGTATGAATGACTTAGGGCATTGATCCTCAAAACTCAACTTGAACTCCAATGTAATTTTGCTGTGCAGTTAACTGGGGTACTGCAGGGATGATGCAGTCAGTATCCTCCCACCCTCAAACCCTGGTGCAATGAGGCACCCCACTTGACCAAGCCACAGATCTCCATTGTTCAGAATGGCTCCCTGAAGTTTCAGGTGGGTTTGGGGGGGGGGCATTTATGATTGTGGCCATAGTGCCATCATCATGAATATGTAGAAAGCTGATTACAGAGCAGTTACAGATTTGTAATCCTAGGCTACAAACACATAGCTGCAATGTATGAAACCAGCTCCTGTCTTCAGCAGTATGTACAATGTTGATATGCACTTTTAAAACATGTCATAAAAAATTTTGGTTGTCAAGATTACCAATGACTTCCAGGTCATTGGGATACTGAAGCTGCTCTTCATGTTAGTCTGAACTGTAAAGGGACTAAACCTATTGGCAGGCAGAGTTCATCCCCTTTAACCCTTCCTTTACATTTTAGAATAAAACCCAGAGTAGAGTCACAGGTCTATTGATATGGAAACTATGAGCCACCAATGTTGTTTTGTAAGAACATATTCTAATATCTGCATGATTAGGATATAAAGTGTTGATTAGGGATGTAATTTCCTTCCCTAATTTCATTCTTGAAGGAAACAATGAATGATTTTAGCAATTTTCTTCCCACTGTGAGAGTCTTTGACAAGATCATTTTTTAAAGACTGTTCATTGTACGGGAATTATTCTGTACAAAATTTGCATGTGGTTAGTTTGTGAGGAAAACAGCAAAATGCTGTAATAGGGGACTTATTCTGCATAAAATTTATACATGTTCTTTTACACAGAAAGCAACATTTTCTACACAGAAATATTTCTCCAACAAACAAACAAAAACAAAAAAGAAGTGTAATTTTTGTTCAGAATAAGTCCTAAACAGTGATTCTCAAGAAACACGTTTTTCAATCATTTCCCAATTTTTAAAAATATTATTTCCATCCCTATGGTTGATGACACAAAAGTGGTTTTACAGTGAATTTTGTAATGCAGTGAAGGAAACAGTTCTTTCTATGCCACCTTCTTAGGTTGAAGACAGTTTCATCCACTGAAATCAACATGGAAATGCTTTTACATAGAAGAATTCAGTGCAGCAGAACACCCGCATTTCTGGCATACAGTCAGAGTGAGAGATATAATTCCTTTTACACAGGCAGTGTCATCTCATGGAATCATTGTAGTAGTGGAGCTATAAATAGAGGCTTTTATAATACACTCCTAAGCATTTTTACTCAAATGTGAGTCTTATTGAGCTCAGTGCAGCTTACATTATTGATCAGTGTGTTTTGGCTCACTCAGATTGGCTTTCTCATCCATTTCAACTTTGCTGTTGAAAACCTGACAAGCCAGACTGATCTCTCTGGCTGTGTTGAGTGCCAGCTCTCTTACCCCACCACTACCAGCACCCACCACACAACGGCATGTGGCGATGGAGGAGCCTCGGGGGCTCTGGGAGGCAGGCAAAGGCTGAGCAAGGCTATTTAGCCTGCCCACTTCTCCAGAAGCCCCAGCAGCCCCAGGAGAAGGACAGGGAGGAGGTGGCTCTCTTACCCCACCACTACCACCACCCAATGCCAAGTGGCAACGGAGGAGCCTTGGGAGCTCTGGGAGGCAGGCAAGGGCTGGGCAAGGCTATTTAGCCTACCTACTTCTCCAGCAGCCCCAGCAGCCCTGGGAGAAGAACAGGGAGGAGGCGGCTCTCTTACCCCACCACTACCACCCAATGCTGAGCGGTAACAGAGGACCCTCAGGAGCTCTGGGAGGCAGGCAAGGGCTGGTCAAGGCTATTTAGCCTGCCCACTTCTCCAGCAACCCCAGTAGCCCCAGTAGCCCCGGGAGAAGGACAGGGAAAGAGGTGGCTCTCTCAACCCATTACCATCATTACATCAAAGAAGGAAGACCTCCTCCCCTCAGCTTGAAAGATCATTCATAGTCCTTGGACAATGACCTGTTTAAGAACCTTAGGGCTGTTAAAACAACTTGTAGATGGAAGGCATTGGGGAAGAGCTAATAGAGATCCACCCGGGAGTGGTGATTGAGGTTGTATGGGGCAGAGGAAGGTATGGTGTCAACAGAGTGGACCATTGTTACAAAAGAAGGCAGGTTAGATGTTTGAAAGTGATCCTGCCTTCAGTTCACCCTGTTACCCAGAGTAGGCTGGGGAGCTTGCCAACCTTGCCACAGAACCTTACCTTGCTCCTTTGCAATGCCAGGTCGATAAAAAACAAGACCCATATTATTCACATCCTTGGGGATGAAAAGGCCAATCTGGCATGCTTCATGGAAACCTGGCTGGGGGAGGATAGCACCATCACCTGGAATCAGGCTCTCCCAGCCGGGTATTCTGTTTATGAGCAGGTAAGGGAAAGTGGGGATGTGTGTTGCTCTGGTTCACAAAGACAACCTTTCCTTGACCAGGATACCTATTCAGAAAATGGACCACTTTGAGTGTATGTACCTGAGCCTGAAAACTAGCGATAGTATAGGGATTCTGTTGGTATACCGTCCACCCCGTTGCTTAACAGACTCCCTTTCCAAGCTGACACAGCTGGTCTCAGAGTTGCTGCTGGAGTTGCCCAGACTTTTAGTTCTGGAGAGGGTGTCAGTCGGGGAGAGTTGCTCCTCAAAAATTGAGTTAAAATACAGTGTCCCGCAGGGTGTTATTCTGTCCCCGATGTTGTTTAACATCTATATGAAACCACTGGGAGAGATAATTGGGAGACATGGGGCAGGATGTTATCAATATGCTGATGACACCCAAATATATTTCTCCATGTGTTGGTCAACTGCTATGACAACAGATGGCAGTTCTTCCCTCAATCAATGACTCAAAGTGGTAATGGACTGGATGAGGAAAAACCAACTCAAGCTGAATTCACACAAAATGGAGGTACTTACAGTAGGGGCCCCGAAACCAGGTATTGAGCGGCAACCTCCAGTCCTGGGCGGGGTCACGCTCTCCGCTAAGGACTGTGTTTGCACTCTGGGGGTGCTCCTGGACTCATTGCTTCACGTGATAGATCAGGTGAATGCGACACTCAGGAGCTCTTGTTATCAGCTTTGGCTGATACGCCAGCTGTGCACTTTCCTGAAAGTAAGGGTCATAGTACATGCACTGGTAACCTCACGACTCAACGTCTGCAATGCACTCTACATGGGGCTACACTTATACCTAACTCGGAAACTGCAATTAGTACAGAATATGCAGCCAGGATGATAACTGGAACATCAAGGAGTGGTCATATTTCACCGATTTTAAGATCCCTCCACTGGTACCTATTGGTTTCTGAGCACAGCATAAGGTGTTGGTGATGACCTTTAAAGCCCTACATGGCTTGGACCCAACCTACCTTAGGGAGTGCCTGTTTCCATATAATCCACCCCACACCCTCAGATCCTCTAGGAGGAAGCTGCTTCAACTGATGAAAACTAGGTTGGCGGCGACCTCCCAGAGGACATTTTCCGCTACTGCTCCCAGACTCTGGAACGCCTTGCCAGAAGAGATCCATAAGATAACCAGCTTAGAAGGCTTTTAAAAACTCATTAAGATGGGTCTCTTTCGGCAGGGCTATCCAGAATAACTATTTTTTCTATTTTCTACCACACTCCCCCACATTTTTTAGAATGCCTAATGTTTTAAACTCTGTTTATGGTTTTAATCTTTGTTTTTAACTGATATCTGAATTTAATATATTTTTAAGGAGAGGTTAGTGTGTTTATTAATATGATTTGTTGAATATTGTGGGATAATTTATGTGTTGTTTTAAATGTAAGCCGCCTTGACTGCTTTGGCAAAAGGCGGGGTATAAATTATTATTCAGTAAGGCCTTTGACAAGGTTCCCCATGACATTCTTGCAAGCA
>CM034701.1:278760406-278773716 GCA_020142125.1 Phrynosoma platyrhinos
TCTTGTCTTGAACTTCACAACATTTCTCTCCTTGATTGCCTTAGAATTTATTTTAGGGGCAGGTTTCTGTGAACTGAAAATTTCACAAGAAAAGCAAGGAAAGAAACTACTTGATGCATGTCATTTCAATATAACATCAAACTGCCCACGGTTTAACATATAGCAAAATTTACTCAAAGGCCCTAAGATCTTAAATTCCACGTGCTGTAGGCAATCATGGATGTTTTCAGATTCAATGGTAGATTCAATGATAGATTCAATGGAGAGAATAAGGTGTCTACTTCCATCTAGTGGTTACAAATATGAAAAAGAAAGGAGAGTTTGTTGTTTGGGCATGGAAAAATGATAATTTTCCTGCTAGTATTAAATAATTAATGCTATTGACAACAGCTGCATGGATTAAGTAATAGAGGCTCCTTAGTTTGTTTGTGGATAGCACTAATTTTAAGGCCAGCTCTAAATGGTTCAACTGAACTATATGGAACATTTTATATGTTGCCTGAGCTTGTTGAACTCTTTGACTGAAAAAACTACCTACATCCCCTTGAGAATTACCATAATTCTCAAGACTGCAAACTTTCATAAATATTTTACACAAGTTGCTCCATACAAACAATACACATTAAGATTTTTAAAATATCAGGTGAGGGCGGAATATCTACTGGCAAGTGCAACAGCACACTCTGTACTGCCAGCAATCACTTCCAGAATTTTAGACTGCACAACTTGTATTTGGAATTGTTTTGACCAATTTGTTTTCTTTGGATGGTTGTGCAACTCTCATTCATTCCAGGAGGACTTGTGCAGACATGTCTATTGGATGGCACAGGGATAATCCCAGAGCATTTCCCCCAATATTTAGATGAAAATGAAGAAACCCAGTAGTATTTTGTCTTTAATTTTGAAAATTCAGTGGATTTGATGGAGGTAGCTAAAACAGGATTCAATGTTGACAGTTTAATCATCCACTTCCCAAATCAGAGGCCTCATTTTTTTCAGAGTGAAAAAGATGGTAATGTTTAGCATCATACTATTCATGTAATGTAGTGCATAGCTCAACCCATAGGTTAAATGTGGTTATGGGCCATTAAATGTCCAGAATCCAGAAATTCACTGTGAAGAAAATTGTCTGTACCCTGATTGGGGTCCACATTGAAGAACCATAAAATATTGTATGTTACTGAATATACCCAAGAAAAACCTAATCAGGGTGTAATAAAATGAGAGGAAAACACATCTAAACTTCCTGCAAGTTAGAGATAGGGTTGCTAGAGTGAAAACTGGAGAGGGGTTCTGTAGCAAACTGGAAAGGGGTCCTGGTTGTGTTGAAAATGGAATTTCAACTTGGTTATGAGCCATTTTTCAAACAACACCTGCTAAAATTCCATTTTCTACACAATTATTAAAGTATAGGAACTATCTCCAGTTTTCAGTTTGGCAACCCTAGATAGGACTTTAGTTCAAGGGAGCAGCATACTCAGTAGTTTAGCCATGAGGCAAACTCAGTTTGTTTTCAATTGATTTTAAACCATTTTTGAATCTACATGGTGTTCTCTTTACCTCTTTGGGCTTGGGGAGTGGAGGAAAGAACTAGGAGCATATAAGGAATTTGTCACTTCAAGATAAAGCTGGACACAAACTTGCTTGATTCTCATTAAGTTGGTAAAGCTGTATATAGGTGGTGCCATGTCAGGAGGTAAGTAGATCACATTACTGAATTCTCCTCTGTATAAAAATAATTTCTCATAGAGCAGTGGTTCTCAAACATTTTATCCTTTACATCTACATGTGGACATTATGCCCCCCTGCTTGATGTAGTATATGAATTAAAAAAATTGTTTGTTTGTTGTTGTTAGGTGCCCCTGAGTCAGTTCCAACTCAGAGCAACCCTGTGGCGGAGACATCTCCAAGAACACTTATCTTCCACTGCCTTGCCCAGATTCTGCAAGCCCTTCTCCATAACCCCCTGATTGAATCTATCCATCTGGTTTGTCTTCCTCTCTTTCTTCTACCCTCTACCTTTCTTAGCATTATTGTTTTTTCTAGTGATCCGTGCCTTCTCATTATATGGCCAAAATACGATAGTCTCAACTTGATCATCTTGGCTGCCAAGGAGACCCCTGGTCTGACCTGTTCAAGAACCCATTTGCTTGTCTTCTTAGCTGTCTGTACTATCCTAAGTATTCTTCTCTAGCACCACATTTCAAATGAGTTTATTTTCTTTCTGTCTGCTTCCTTCACTGTCAAGCTCTTGAATTCATACATGGCAATTGGGAATACAATGGCCTGAACGATTCTGACTTTAGTGCTCAGTTGTATGTCTTTGCTTTCAGTATCTTTTCCAGTTCTTTCATAGCTGCCCTTCCCATTCCTAGTTTTCTTCTTATTTCTTGACTGTAGTCTCCATTCTGGTCAATGTTTGATCTTAGATATGGGAATTCTTTAACTATTTCAATTTCCCCATTGTCCAGATTGAATTTGTGTATTTCTTCTGCGGTCATTATTTTTGTTTTCTTTATGTTCAGCATCAGACCTGCCTTTGCACATTGTTCTTTGGCTTTTCTTATTAACTGTTCCAATTCCGGAACATCTTCTGCTAATATTATGGTGTCATTTGCATATCTTAGGTTGTTAATGTTGCCTCCTCCTATCTTAACTCCTCCTCTTTCTGTTTCTAATTCTGCTTTCCTTATGATGTTTTCAGCATATCAGTTAAACAAGTAGGGTGATAGGATGCAGCCTTGCCAGACCCCTTTGCCTATTGGGAACGACTATGTTTCCCTGAATTCTGTTCTGACAGTGGCCTCTTGTTCTTGGTACAGATTCTTCATCAGGACTATCAGATGTAGTGGCACCCCCATGTCTTTGACTGCATTCCATAGCTTTTTGTGATCTATACAATCAAATGCTTTGTTGTAGTCTATGAAACACATGCTGATTCTTTTTTGGAATTCTTTGACGTGCTCCATTAACCATTTTATGTTTGCAATGTGGTCCCTAGTGTTCCTTCCCCTGCTTGCACCTCTGGAATTTCTCTGTCCATGTATGGTTGGAGTCTATGCTGCAGAATTTTGAGCATTATTTGTTTAGTGTTTGTTTAGTGTATTCATATTTTAACATCTGATATGGAAATAGCTCACCTCCAACTCTTCCTCCCTCAGTCTCAGACTAGTCCAATTACCTTCCTTGACTTTCTATTCCTCTCCAGAGGGAAAAATTTCAGGAAGAGGAGGAAGAGGGTGGAGTTAGGGCCCCTAAGACTTGTTCCACCCTTGAACAACTCAACCCGCTCCCCGGTGGTCCTACCCCACAGTTTGAGAACCACTGCCTTAGAGTATAAGAGGAAAACTTCCAGCCTGGAGTCCTGATCTGGCCTAATGATGTAAGCAATCTTATGGAGAGTCTGAAGAATACTTCTTCCCTCGAAGCCTCATCCTGGATGGAATTCCCACATTATTTCCAATCTATTGTTAGAAATAAGACAAGGATTCACCCCCTGGTCTCATCATTGTTCCCATTGGAGAGGTACATGAGAAATAGAATACCACATTTTCTCTGATACATGAAATCCTCCTCACTACCACCATAGGAGAATGTACACATCACAGGGGGATGGAACAGATTGGTATGAAAGAGTGATCCAAGTCTGCTCCAGCTGAAAGCGGGTTGGGACTGTACCAAATACATGGCCTGCTTCCAAAAGTGGGCCACAGCCACAGGACCCAACATGCACCACCAGGAGCCAGATTATCCCAGCTCCTTTTGTTAGAATATAGATGGGTTATACAGTCAAAGGTGAAATGTAGAGATGTGTGTCTGAGGTTTTTTCTCATGAGAACAATATCTAGGCAAACAAAAACAACCCAGTCCAAATGGCCAGAGAGTCATAACATCAGAAGTTCCAAGCTGGGAAAGACAGCCGAGAACAGATAACAGTAACCAAAACATTGTTAGGCTTAGGAAAGAAAACCATGTGGTGGATGATGGACAGCAAGGGGATGGGTTATCAAACATTATACATATAATATCCAATCAACATAAGGCTAACAACCAGAAAGTGGAGAAAGGGCAGGACTGAGAAATCCCTTTATCTAGAATCATTTATATTTCTTGCTTTCTTCCTGTTTGTGTGTGTGTTCGCAATGAATCTAACTAAGGAGTTAATTTCTGGACTATAATATGCTTATATTGCTTTTATAATGTAACTTCTGCATCTGGAAACATGGATCTGTAACTCTTTTTTGTTCAACCACATCAACATGATGTGATCCTATGGTGGACTATATTTTTCTTTGCTTATTTTTACCTTTTGAAACAATAAAGCTCTACTTTTAAAAGTTTGGATTTTTCCCTGGCTATGCTGGATTTTCAAGCACACCACACCAATAAAATTTAACACCTTTTTGCTCCAGTCCACAGGAATGGAGCATGACTTTGGCGCAGCTTCAGGCCACTTTGGAGGTGTGCACCATTTGAAAGTCACACCTCCAAAGCAGCCAAAAGCCACTTCATTTGGCCTTTCTGCTCTGGGCCAGGGATTTCTTTTCATTCCTCTCATCTGCACAAGAAAATGGGAAGGAGTCTGTGCCTCTGTGTAGAGAAAGTCACTGAGGAAGCTGGGAAAGGCTTTGGAGAATAAGATTGTTTTAGGATTGTTATAAGGATTAGGATAAGTGTGGGGTACTTGGAAAGAGAAACTCTCATTTTAGGGCCTTTACAGACTGCCAGAAATAATCCAGCTTGAGACCACTTTAACTGCCCTGGCTCAGTGCTAGGGAATCATGGGAACTGTAGTTTATTATGGCATCAGAGCTGTCTGACAGAGAAGTCTCAATGTTTCAGAAAAAACTACAATTCCCATAACTCCCTAGCACTGAGCCAGGGAAGTTAAAGTGGTCTCAAGCTGCATTATTTCTGTGGTCAATACACTTTTGGTTTTCCTTTTTTTACTTTTCTTTTTAAATCCTGCATCAGAAACATCTATATGTAACTTTAAAGACTACATATTGTACTGTGAATTTGAGTGGTCTTAATAATGATTTTTTCCCATTGATCCTTTGAAGTTTGTTTTTGTAAACAAAGAACATTGTCAGATTCATATTATAACTAAATCCAGTGACGAGCAAAGCATCTATGGGCCACCTAGACAGGGACAATCATATGTGGCCCCAGGGTTGTTTTCTGGCTCCCTGGGCCCTAATGGTTTGCCCCAAAATGCTACTTTTCTGCCCTCTTCAACAATTTGAGGCTTAAGAGATGCCTTAAAAAAGCAAGAAGTGACTTCCAATCACTTCTTCTTGTTATGAAAAGCCTCTCCTGGGCCTAACATGGCACAGGATGCCCAAAATGTAGTAAAAATGAGCCTACACTCCTAGACGTCATTTGGGGGAAATTGTTTCTGTGGGTCTGTGGTCCTCCAAGATTTCCTGTGGGGTTAAAGTGGACCATTAGCTTCCCACAGCTGCACACTCCAATGCAAAACCTAAATGGATTGGCATGCAATTTAGTATTACAAATGCCTCTCTATTTGTGTGTCTCTCTGTGTGTGAGACCATTTATCAGGCACTTCCCTCCTTACTGCAAGAGAGGCTCAAAACCATCCCTGTTCCCTGCAAGTAAAAGTGTGGTCTCTTCAGCCTGTTTTAGAAATTCAACATCAGATTCAAGGAAAATACAATGGTAAGTGAACACACATTGCACCCTTGTGGCATTTAGTTAAATTGGATCTCTGACTCCCAAGTTGCATTTTCTTTATTTTATTGTATGATATTATTACATTATTTGGATTGATTTTTTTTATTAAAAATGTGGAAAAGCAGCCAGAAAATAATTAAAATAATATACTTTTGTATAGGAAAGTCCACGCAAAAGACTCAAGTCTAACAGCTTTCTAGAATTCATTCCTCCCATTCTCTGGTCTGAACTCTCTAATATCAATAAAGACATGGATCTTCTGCATGTTGTTGTTGTTGTTGTTGTTGTTGTTGTTGTTGTTGTTGTTGTTGTTGTTATTAGCCTTAGATCTGCTTTTCAGTCATAGCGGGGAAACTTTCCAACACAGGCATTGTGAAATGAACAGCATTCCCTTGCTACCTGTGATGAGTACAATTTAAATACACAAAATGATGGAGAATCATATCTGATTACTTGTTACCAGTAATGCTGATTAGTGGTCCAGAAACATGAGTGATCCATCCATCAAGAATCTCTTTGTCCTAAATATGTCAAACATTTCTTCTTTATCGTTGGCTTGCTTTCCCCCATGAGTCTGGCCTACTTTTTTATCTACTTTTTTGTATAACTTATTAAGGTTTAGCTCTTGGCAATGACCACCGCTAGATAAACTCCCTGAAATTTTCTATTATTTGAGCACTCCACCAATTCGACTTGTAGTAAATACAAATAAGCTATTTGACAGTTTTGTTTTTAAGTTGAAGTATTACTGCTGATGTTGTAGACAAAGTTATATACAGAAACATCAAAGTGCTTTAGTTTTCCTGTAACTGCAATAACCTTTTTTCAAAGTATTTTTATGCATTTTAACAAATGGAAATGTAGACAGACGAATATATAATGCTTTTGGCCTACATTTGGGCTTTTACAATGCACTGGTATAAGAACACTCATTAGCATTTTATTTTATTTATTTATTTATTTATTTATTTATTTATTTGCATTGCTTCTTGCAGAAACAACTTACATTTCCATGAACCATTACAGAGCCCAGATAGTTGGGGATTCTAAATGATTTAGATGAAATTGGAAATAATAAATGGGAAAAAAAAATAATCTATGACCTATTAATGTTTTCCAATCCAACAGAGGTCATACCCTTGTAGGCTTCATTGGCTCACCCACCCCCATGTTCTTAGCAGTTGTGCCAAGCCCTATTGCTACTTCAAAACTATAATAGATCTATTGAATGAATTGGTTTTACATACATGTTGATTCACTATTCAAATATTGATTCAATAGGCTTATGCTAGTCAAGACTAATCAAGAGAATTCTAGCCATTTTTTTGTAAATGAATTTTTCACAAACAAGTCAAAAAATATGGGAAATTATCAAAAATGTGAAAAATTCTTGTAATGTTGCCCAGTTGGAGAAAACTTTGAAATCTTTCATTTTTACATGCAAGAATAAAATAAGCACTGATTTACATCCTTATTACAGATGGGCTATACAGACCGGCATAAAGAGCCGGCCTAGGGTTGGAGTTGGGGCATGGCAACTGCATGCCTGCCATCCCGACTCCACCCCCACATTGTCCTCATGCTGCCCACCCAAACAAAAGTGATGCTGAATCTGCTATACTTCTTCTTTAGTAGGTGTCTTCCCTTCGTGTTCATAAAATGTCTCCAGTTTTTATTTCTTTCCAGTAAAATTGATGATTCAAGTGTGATTTCACAGTATGGCTCAAGTTTAGCGGGACAAGATCATTGTGTCCCATGAAGAGGGCCACAGTCCATGAAGGAAAAAATGGTATAAAGCTTTTTCTGCAACTGACAGCATTTCTCAGTTTTGAGTCTTAGCACAGCCAATGTCTTGTCTTGGTGCAGCTTTTAGACATACTGAGCCAAAGGAGTGCAGAAGAGCTGCTGCCACCATGACAAAGGCCACTTGTTGCTGCTCCAAAAGGGAGTGGCATTTGCCAGCTCTTTTTTGAAGTGACAAAGTGCAAGATTGGGTCCATGGTATGCAGTTGCCATGGCCCTAATCCGGTGCTCCCAGGGGCAGCACGGAGCCACCCCTTAGGGGCCATTTGTACAGCCTCTGAGAAAAATGCTTCAGTGAATAAATGCTGTACTTTTTCTCTTGACATGCTTTGAAATTGTTCTAATTTTATGGTTTGATATCTTCATTTGTTTAATTGTCTTATTATAAAATTTATGTATTTTGATTTCTTTTTAATCATCATTATTATTTTTGTTAGCTACCTTGAGTCCCAGCTTTGGGAGAAAGACAGGATGTGGCATCTTGGTGTGATCATGTGTATGTATTGAATTGAATTTCATGCACACTGCTCTGTCACAACTGATGGTTATCTAAAGGAAGAAGGGACATTGGGGGAGAGGGGTCTTATGGGGGGAATAGCAAAACCAATGGGACTGAGAGTAACCTGGAATCAGAGTGGATACAGGAGACCTCTACAATTGCCCAATCCAGCTAAGACACATTGATTGGCTGAGTTAAAATAGCTGCACAGGGATTTAATGGACAGACACAGGTGGCAGCCCTGCTGAACAATTTACTAGTACAGTTTATTCATGACAACCATATACAGGTTATAGCCATCAAATTACAAAAATGATTACAACCTTTTTAAAACATTTACAGTCACAGTTGGCTCTATAGCATATAAAGCAAAATATTTACACTAAAATTGCAAAAATGTTTCATACTAAACATACCACAAAGTTATGTAATCTATTCAAATTGGTATAATCTGTGTATTGCAGATTCCCATGCAGGCCTTTATCCTCAAAATCTAATCTAAGTTTAGCTGCTTTCACAGAAAATCTGCCAGTGTTAAACATAACAGACTTAGCCCAGGTCATTTTGGTTAGCTATAAGTTCTAAACTTCTCTTCAGAAACATATCTCTTGGAGTTTTATATATCCTACTATGTCACTTATAGTGTATGGTCTCTTCAATATCCCCACTTCCACAAATGCAAACACACTACTAAAACACACTGATTGGCTGAGTTAAAATACATCCACAGGGATTTAATGGACAGATGCAGCTGGCAGCCCTGCTGAACAATTTACTAAGTATAGAACCATTTGGCCCCATTTCCCCTCAACCTTAATGTGCATAGACCTTGTCCATAGGGTAAAGGATATTATATTTGACAGTTACTGTCATGCCCAGCCTGGCTGAGGACTCAGAGAACTTGGAGGACAAACTGGAACCTCAGCTTGAACCTGAGCCTGGCCCTAATTCTGCCCTGCGAGCTCAAGCAGATCTGTGGCCTCCAAGGAGGCTCAGCAACCAAGCATTGCAGCAGCAGAGCCTTCACACACAGAGACAGAGAAGAGGAGGACAACATACCTACCTTCCACCAGCAAAGAGCTCAAAGGGCATGCCTCTGGTGTTCAAGGAGGCTTTATGAGAAACGTCATCTAATCACCAAACAGCTGAGCTCATGAGAGCTGGTTATATAAACTGGGGAAGGATGCCAGACCAGTTGTCAGAGTACGCTTGATCCTGACCTTCCTTTGTCTTCTCAGCTTTTATGTATGTATGTATGTATGTTATTTGAACCTTATTCTCAGACTATATACATGAGTATATCACTGTCCAGGTCCTTCCAAGCATATAATAAAAAAGTATGCTCCAGCCTGTGAAACAAATATCATAACAAAAATATTTGCCTATACAGTGGACAAAGTGTGTCATCAGACACTAAAACAGACTGATGACTGATTCATAACTTACTGGCAAGGTGGCTACCACTTTGAGCTGGTCCTCACACTATTGATAATGTCTGTGAAGGTAATTGAGATGGACATGACTGAATAAAGTAATTCATTCCCACATGAAAGTTGTTTTTCCTTGAGAACAAGAGACTGGGACAAATTCATCAGCTTCATATTTTAATGGGGAAACACTTAATTTGCATCTTCCAAGAGTAAAAACAAAATGGAATGCCTCTCACTGATGAAATCCATCAATTTCAAAGGGGTGCAATGAATCTGGGAATAGGGAAACACAGAGATGCACACTATAAGTTTACATTGTGAAAACATGCATGCAAATGTTAAAAAATGTCTATTTTTAAGCATATAAATAGCATCTACATGGGGGTGTATGGGAAATGCACCTGAAAATGCACATATAAGTAACAAAAGACTTGCAATCTATTGTGGACATGAATTAGCAAATGCTGTCAATAGAAAAAAAGTGAGAACCTGAAACAATTCAAGCCAGGGGTAGGCAACCTTTCCCCTTTATGGGCCGAGGGACTTCAGCTCCCAGAATCCCAGAAGCTATTGGCCAACATGGGACTATTGGCCCACATGGCTGAGGCTTCTGGGAGCTGAAGTCCCTCGGCCCTTAATGGGGAAAGGTTGTCTACCCCTGGTTCAAGCTTTTCAGAATAACCCATCACTACTGGGAACCATCTAACCTCCCCCCCCCATCCTGAAGGGAGAGGTGGTCCATCTAGTCTCTGTCCCAAAGAACCACATGCTGCCGGAAGACCAGGCAGGTAAGGAGAGAAAGAAGATGACCAGCCATCTCTGCCCTCCCCCAACCAATGAAAAAAGAAGTGAAGAACTAAAGGGAGGGAGTGGGGATAGGGATGAACTAAAGGAGAGAAGACACAAGGGAAGGGAAGGAGGGAAAGCTAGGAAGGTATAAGGGAATGGGTAGGAAAGCAAACAAGCAACAACGGGAGGAATAATACAGGGAGACAAACAGCTAATTGGCAGCAGCAGTAGTGGTGGGTGTCACTGACAGGAGTGAATTGTAATGATATCATAGCTAACATTGGTTGGCACTGTGCACAAGGAGGTATAGGTGGCCCTTCTTGTGTAACCCATCACCTAGTAAACCCTATGATGAGACATCTCAAGTGAGACACAGGCAGGATCAGAGCATTAACAGAAAGGGAGGAGGGAGAAATTAAATGATATTATACTTGCAAGATTAGCCAAGAGCATAAGAAAGATGCCAAGACAAATAGCAGATACACTTAGAAAGGCAAATGACATCCAAAGCAGCATTACACAAAAAACAGGGAACATAGCAGTACTGGGAGTGATTGGGTTAAAATATACAGGAATGGGCCACTTTAAATCAGACAACCATACAGTGTTCTACTCGGGTAATGAAAAGAGAAGAAGAAACAGGGTGGCTTTCATACTAAGAAATGATATGGCAAAAGCAGTCAGCGGATACAATGCAAAATCAGACTGAATCATTTCACTAAGGCTCCATGGTAAACTTATGAATAGCACCATAATTCAAGTATATGCACCAACTAGAGAGACAGAACAGGAAAAAATTGACAACACACCAACACAGGATGTCAAGCTGATCATTGGAGATTGAAATGCAAAAGTTATGGATTAGGCAAAAGAATCAAAAACAATAGGCAGATATGTATTAGGCAAAAGAAATGAAGCAGGCGAACATCTGATAGATTTTTGAGAAGCCAGCAAACACATTGCAAACACATTTTTCATACAACCAGAAAGAAGGCTACACACATGGACATCACCATATGGTCAACACAAAAATCAAATAGATTATACCATTGGAAGTAAAAGATGGAGGAACTCTATACTGGTGGCCAAGATTAGACCAGGAGCAGACTGTGGCACGAATTACTCATATCAAAAATAAGATTAAGACACAAAAAGAAAACAAAACCAGTGATTATACCAAAATATGATCTGAATAATATTGCAACAGAATTTACTGAAAACATAAGAAACAGATATAATAGACCGAGGAACCAGAGGAACTATGGTATGAAACCAGCGACATAATAAAAGAAGTATCCTGACAGAGACTTTCAATAAATTAAAAGAAAGAGAAAAAATAACATAATTCAAGACCAGGAAGGAATAAAAAAAACATTAGATGCAATACACAGAAGAATTATACAAAAGAGATGACAAAATGAAGGACATATGGAGCGAAGAGCCATATGAAAATGAACCCCAAATTCTAAAAAATGAAATGGAAAATGCATTAAGGGAATTAGCATAAAACAAATCACCAGGAACAGACAATAATCCAATTGAACTGCTACAATCCACATTGACAGAGTCAACTCTAGTGCTAATCAACATATGTCAACAGATATGGAAAACAAAATGATGGCCAACAGATTGGAAGCGATCAATATACATCTCTATTCTCAAAAAGGGAGACACAAGAGACTGCAGCTACTATAGGACCATAGCACTGATCTCCCATGCAAGCAAAATCATGCTCATAATTCTGCAACATAGACTCCAACCATACATGGAAAGAGAGATCCTAGAGGTCCAATTGGGGTTCAGGAAAGGAAGAAACACCAGGGACCACACTGCAAACATATGGCTAATGGAGAGTACCAGGGAATTCCAAAAGAAAATCAGTGTGTACTTTATAGACTATAGCAAAGCCTTTGACTGCATAGATCATGAAAGGCTATGGAATGCCCTTAAAGACATGGGAGTGACAACACCTCTGATAGTCCTGATGAGGAATCTGTATTCTGGACAAGAGGCTACTGTCAGAACAAAACATGGAAAAACCGAATGATTCCCAATTGGCAAAGGGGTCAAACAAGGCTGTATCCTTTCACCCTATCTGTTCAACCTACATGCAGAACATATTATAAGAAAAGCAGGCTTGGACACAGAAGAAGGAGAAGTGAAAATAGGAGGAAGGAATATCAACAATGTAGGATATGCAGACAACACCATAATACTAGCAGAGCACCCCACAGACCTGGAACACCTACTAAGGAAGATCAAAGAAGAAAGTGCAAAGACAAGCTTAATGTTGAACATAAAGAAAACAAAATGAAGAAATAGAAATAGTAAAAGAATTTTCATACCTGGGATCAAACATTGATAGAAATGGGAACAGCAGTCAGGAAATCAGAAAAAGACTAAGGATGGGAAGGGTGGCTATGAAAGAACTAGAAAAGATTCTAAAATGCAAAGATATACAACTCAGCACAAAAGTTAGAATCATGCAAACAATTGTATCCCTATGTGAGAGCTGAACAGTTAAGAAAGATAATAGGAAGAAAATCAATTCATTTGAGATGTGGTGCTGAAGAAAAGTGCTGAAGATCCCATGGGCAGCTAAAAGGACTAACAAGTGGGTCCTAGAGTAAATCAAGCTGGAAACCTCCCTGGAAGCCAAGATGACCAAACTGAGGTTGTCATACTTTGGACACATCATGAGAAGAGAAGAGTCATTAGAAAAGACAATGATGCTGGGGAAGGTGGAGGGAAGTAGGAAGAGAGGAAGGACACATGCCAGAAGTATTGACTCTATTCAGGAGGTCATGGGTATGGGATTGCAAGAATTAAGTAGAGCAATGAAGGAAAGAGGCTCTTGGAGATGTCTCATCCTTAGGGTCACCATGGATTGAGAATGACCCAAGAGCAGTTAGCAACAAACTGAGAACTGGCAACACATTGTTTTCCTGAGAACAACAAGATCCAGCTACAGATATGCAATAAATATATGTAAATATGCTAAAATATTAACCAGCTAAAATATTACATGTGAAAGGGATCTAGGAATCCAGGTGGACCATAAGTCAACATGAGTCAACAGTGCGATGCAGCAGCTA
>CM034701.1:278798571-278822412 GCA_020142125.1 Phrynosoma platyrhinos
CGTCCAGGCCGGTGATTTTGGGGCTATTTCGGCCCTTAAAGGCCAGGTAAGAGTCCTCGCCCCCTCTGCGCTGCCGCCACCCAATATACATCACTCTGAAATTGGTCCTCTGGTGCTATCAGTTGAAACCTATTGACAATGTTGGTGTTGACCTCTGTATAATCCCCAAAATGTTCTTTACTGCATACTTTCAGAAGTATTTTCTTCTCTCATATGGCTCTCATTGCACACTGAAACCAGCAAAATGGACTTGCTCTGTGTACCATCATTTACTGTTTAAAATAGTTTGTAGGAGTTTTAAAAGCTTGTTGTTTAATAGGGTATATATGTTTTCCGTCCATTTGTACATCATTTTCAGTACATAAACAAAATATGCTTATATTTTGGTAAAAAAAGTTATAAATAAAATAACCTGGGTAACCAACAAAAAGTAAACCACATCATATAATGATATCCTTTTCATTATATTCCTCTGAAAATGACAAATATTGGACATAATGGCTGACATCCTGTCCCATAAGCATGATGTCATAAGTCTGCCTTATGACATCACAGTACACATTTAAAAGTCCTCCCAAACCTATCTTTTCAACAGTACAGAATATGGTCATTTCCATGTTGCCATTGAGCAGGGAAATGAGCAGAGACGAGTCTACCACTTTTCCTGTAGCTGGATATACTGAGATAGGTTATTGTCAAAATTTGAGTGGGGAAGGAGTTGGGAAAAGGCCCTAAATTAGAGAATAGTTACTTTTGCTTTTTTCCTTCTACATTAAAATGTTTCACATCTAATGTTACTTCCATCATGAAAAAATGTGAGAACTTTCTTAAATTCCCCACACACATACACACACACCAAACAAACAAAATTCTCACCCATCTACCATGTACAAACTTAATAGGCAGAGCTTTTCCCAGCATAGAGAGGACAATGTAGCAGTTGAAGATGAGTAGACTGTTTTCGGAGGGGAGGTTGCCCCCTAATTCAGAACTACAAATATGGTTGCATATACACAAATTCCAACCCAAGCTTTTAAGAGCTAAGCACACAAAGCCTGACTAGACAAGCAAATCTGTCACTTTCTCCCCAATCTAAATGTTTTTTTAAAAAAAACACCAGGTTCTTTGCATCCAATTTATTGTATAAACTGTGTAAACAATGGGCCTTTGCAGACTGCCAGAAATAGTGCAAATCGAGTCCACTTTAAGGGTTAGGGTTAGTGCTAGGGAATCATGGGAATTGGTTTTTTCCTGAGACATTGAGCCTTCTCTGTCAGAGAGCTCTGGTGCCACAATAAAATACAGTTCCCATGATGCCCTAACCCTAACCCTAACCCTTAAAGTGGACTCAATTTGTACTATTTCTAGCAGTCTGCAAAGGCCCAATATCTGTGTAACAGGGGTAGGCAACCTTTCCCCTTTAAGGGCCGAGGGACTTCAGCTCCCAGAATCCCAGGAGCTATTGGCCAACATGGGACTATTGGCCAACATGGCTGAGGCTTCTGGGAGCTGAAGTCCCTCGGCCCTTAAAGGGGAGAGGTTGCCTACCCCTGCTGTGTAATTTTGGTAAATAATTAAAAAGAGAGGGCGGGAGCCCCAAAATCTCTCCATCCTAAACAAGAGCATTGGGTTAATTGTTAGAAATAGTATGTAGAGAGATCTTGTTGCACCTTTGAGACTAAGGGCCTTTGCAGACTGCTAGAAATAGTGCAAATTGAGTCCACTTTAAGGGTTAGGGTTAGGGAATCATGGGAACTGTATTTTATTGTGGCACCAGAGCTCTCTGACAGAGAAGGCTCAATGTCTCAGGGGGGAAAAAACAATTCCCATGATTCCCTAGCACTAATCCTAACCCTTAAAGTGGACTCAATTTGCACTATTTCTGGCAAGAAAGAAAATGGCAGCATGACCTTTTGTAGACTTCAGTCTACTTTATGCATTTGAGGAAGTAGCCTTAATTCTATGAAAGCTCGTGCTGCCAACTTCTTTCTTTCAGTTAGTCTCAAAGGTGCTACAAAATCTCTCTACATACTGATTATACAGACTAACATGGCTATATCTTTGAATTCTACCAATGTTAGGAATAATGTTGATTATTTTAGGAAGCATAACATCTTCTTTGCAGAGATGACAGTGAATGAGTATTTTGGAAACATGACACTGTAGATTAAAACCTGTTTGTTTAACATAGGGTTTCCAACAGTTCAACTGCTTTACACAGAAAGAGTCCTTAAAAGAATATGCACTTAAAAAAAAGTTTAGATAATGCAATATATCTTTTAGTGACTGGTGACTGCTTTCTTGCAACACTTCTCTTCTCCCCTTCCTAATGTCATTCCACATCTTTAAAGATGCACATTCCTTTACACTGATAGTATAATTTTACAAGGTGTTAAGCAATCTCAGGTTTTAGGCTTCAAGATTGATTATAGTAACTTAAGAGAGTTTGAGTCCAAATATTCACTCCCAGAATCTAGGGAAAAAATGAGTGATTTCTTATCTTTTTAGATAATATTACTCTTCAACACCTTCATTAATAGATATATTTATTCTTTGTAGTGCTTGCTTAGTTATAACATCTTACCTCTTACTCTGACATTTCCTCTGACTATTTGCATTTAAGAATAGCAGTAGCATATTTCTAAGTGTCTCCTTTCCAAAAATAATATATTTCTGTATTTTCCATCTTCACAGAGTTAGATTCCAGGCTTCACATCTGGTTACTGCTACATTGGCATATATCAATAGCTACTGTAAATATATTACATAAAAGAAGAAAATGTACTTCTCATCTTGGAGTCCTTAAAGCGTGTATCTATCTATAGGGACATGTAATTGAGAGTTTAGCAGAAAATTGGTAATTCTGAGACAGGCGTCAGAAGAATATTGAGGGTAAAAATACTGGTCAGAAACATGTTTGTAAAGATTCTCAACAGTCCAGGATTCTTTTTGAGGTTTTGTTTTGTATGTTTGTTTACAATTTTTGATTTTTTTTAAAAATAAATCCATCACTTGTGGAAAGGGAGCATACATGTCAATTGAGTCCCTCAGTGTTTGCAAGCAGATATACTTTCACCTACTGCAAAGTCACAATTTGATACAATTCTATGAGCATAATGTGGTCAAAATGAAGCACCTTTTGGTTCTCTTGGGGCCTTTGCAGACTGCCAGAAATAGTGCAAATTGAGTCCACTGAAGGGTTAGAGTTAAGGAATCATGGGAACTGTATTTTATTGTGGCACCAGAGCTCTCTGACAGAGAAGGCTAAATGTCTCAGAAAAAAAGCAATTCCCATGACTCCCTAGCACTAACCTTAACCCTTAAAGTGGTTTTCAAACCCTCAATTTGCACTATTTCTGGCAGTCTGCAAAGGCCCTTGGTTTCTTCAGGAAGTATTTAAGAAAACTGTTAACACTCATTACATTGTGCCTTGCATTTTGCTATTGCTATTATTTTGCACTTTGATTTGAATGCACACTAGCTAATCTCAGATTTGTAGCATAAAAATAACTCAATGCTTCAAAGGAATACTAAGGGTATGATCATTTTACCTTTGTGAAAGAGTACACATGCAGAAAGATGTAGGGAGCAGTAAACATAAGCTACCTTGTTGGTCTCTAGCTAATAATAGATTCAATAACACATGTATAGCAAAGCTTGCTTCACACTCAATTGGAGCCAGTCACATTGTATCAGGGGGAGCATAACAAGATGAGATGTGTCATTTCCAACAGAATTTCAAAGAACAATTTATGGAGAAATGGGGGAAGGGAGAAGATGCCACACATTCCAGATATGCTACGCAGACCACCATGCCAAACCAACTGGATCAATTTGTTAATATTAAGGCTCCTTGCATGTTTTGCAGGGCTCAACAACTTCAGTCCAAAACACACTGCAAAAATAATCTAGTTGGAGATTACTTTAACTGCCCTGGCTCAGTGCTAGGGAATTCTGGGAACTGTAGTTGTGCGAGACATTTAGCCTTCTCTGACATAGAGCTTTGGTACCACAATAAACTACAATACCCATCAGCACTGAGCCAGGACGGTTAAAGTGGTCTCAAACTGGATTATTTCTGCAGTGTATTTTGGACCTTATTGAAATAATGAGTTCCTCCCATAACCCCCAAAATACATACAGTGGTGTAACACCTGGATCTATTACTAATGCAGATGTAATTATCCACTAAGGGACAAAACAGACTGGCCTGAAGAGCTGGCTTCCTGGTGGCTTGGGGGCATGGCATACGCACAACACATGTCCCACGGATGCCAGGAAGCTGCCACCAAACCGCCAGAGCAACCACATGGTGACAGCTTTTTGGCACTTTGGTGGGACAGTATTTACATGCCACATGCTGCCAGAGCTCAAAAAACTGCCGCCATGGCTGCAAAGGCACTATTTTCCCAGCACAAAAAGGAGTGGCTTTCTGTTACATCTTTTTGTGCCAGGATACAGCTGGGTTGGGCTGTAGCATGCAGTTGCTGCCGCCCTAACCCGGCACTTCAGGGGGCAGCATCAATCCACTCCTTCAGGACAGTCTGATTCTCCTCTAAGTTTCTTCTTGAGGGCAGCAATGAGTAATTTCAGCAATTTCCTTTCCACTGCAGGAAACTTCATTTTCTACATGGAAAATATTTCAATGCAAAATATTAATTCCTTTGCAGAAAATGCTGTTTTCTATGCAAATCATCCATGTGTGAATTTTATGCAGAATAAATGCCCATTACAGTATTTTTTTGTAAAGAAAACTGATTTTTCTCTGTAGGACTTAATATGTCTGCAATGAAATATTATTTTCCATGCAGAAAATGCTGCTTTTTGCACAAAAACAATCACATGGAATTTTTGTGCAGAATTAGTCCTGAACTGCAAAATTTGTCATCAATCCATTATTCTTCTCATCAGGGTTTCTTAATACTCAAAATATATGGTTTTTGCTTTTGTTTTGTTTTTTACCATTTTTTCAAATATTTTGGGGGTATTCTTTCCATCCCTAGTCACTAACAGAATTCCAGCCACCAGTTAGACATCTAGGCATCATGTAGTCAAGTTCTTCTCAACCAGAGAGGTTCCTAAAGTTCTTGGATTTCACCTCCCAGAATTATTTGGTCATATTGGTTAAAACCAATGCATCTGGAGCTTCCCTGGTTGAGAGTCACTAATCTAGCTATTAAAAATCATGGCAGATGTATTCTCTGTTGTCCACTGCAGCCCATAATATCCATGTTTGTGCTTGACTTTTTTGTAACATCTGTTTAAACCTAACGTTTATATCCTTGCCATAGTGAATTTCTGAAGCCCTTTGTATGACCACATTCACAAAGATAAGAGGGGGAAAGGGAAAGGGTTGTTGGGAAGCAATTCTGAGTAATAATAATAAATAATAATAAAATTTATTTCTATCCCTCCCCTCTACAGCACAGAGTAGGATCTTAGATACAAACAGATACATTACCAATTGGCTGAATTCTGGAAAGGGATGCAGCTTTCAAATCTAACTGAACCTACATCTCTTCTATCTGACTTTCATTGCAATCACCACATCATGTGCTCTCCACTGTGCTGTGTTTTGTGCTTTGCATTTTAATGCAAATCTAATATAGTTTTATGTTGACTTTCTAGTGAAAAATACAACATTCATTTCCTAAGGCTTCCCTATGGACATTTGAATGGTTCTGTCTTATTATACAAAACAGTGTTGGGGAAAATATAGCTATCCTATTTCAAAGGGTTAAATCCAGTTGCTATCTAGTCAAGAAATAAGAAAAAGACTAGGAGTGGGAAGGGCAGCTATGAAAGAACTGGAAAAGATACTGAAGAGCAAAGATTTACAATTGCCTACTAAAGTCAGAATTGTCCAGCGCATTGTATTCCCAATTACCATATATGGATGTGAGAACTGGACAGTGAAGGAAGCAGAAAGAAAGAAAATCAATTCATTTGAAATGTGGTGCTGGAGGAGAGTATTTAGGATACCATGAACAGCCAAGAAGACAAACAAATGGGTTCCTGAACAGATCAGACCAGAGCTCTCCTTGAAAGCAAAGATGATCAAGTGAAGACTATTGTACTTTGGCCACATAATGAGAAGGCACGGATCACTAGAAAAAACAATAATGCTAGGAAAGGTAGAGAGTAGAAGAAAGATAAGAAGAACACAAACCAGATGAATAGACTTGATCAGGGGGGTTATGGGGAAGGGCTTGCAGGATCTGGGCAAGGCAGTAGAAGATAGGGATTCTTGGAGATGTCTCATCCACAGGGTCACCATGAGTTGGAACTGACTCGAGAGCAGCTAACAGCAACAACAAAGCCCCAGCTAGGGTAGATCCATTGATGCAATTGCTGATCAATAACACATGTGCAAACTGCATTAATTCAGTGGGTCTACTCTAGTTGGTGTTAATAACAGGATTTAGTCCTAAGTCAGTACCATCATGAATGAAATAACCATGATTTCTTCTCATGCAAGGGGAAGAAGCTGTAATCTGTTCTTCAGTCCTGCAATATAAATGTATATAAATGAAACACCTCATTACTTGACTTAATGTGGGATGCTTTTAATGTGTAACATGCATGTTGTTTGAAAAAGTAGTATATCACACCCTTTGTAATGTCACAGTACATCTGACTTATGCAACTAGCAACCCATTACTGGCATTGAAAAGACTTTCATCCTAAGTCAATTTACTCTAGAAAGTGACACTAGGTTTAGGTTTCTGATAGTGTATACATTTCAGTGGCTGTAAGGACAAGGTGCTTTAAAGGTCCCCATTGAAATTTGCAATATGTAGATCTCTCATACTAATCTAGTATTCTTGTACTGTAGCAGATATTTCAAGATACCAAGTAAAGAATATCAACTCAGACTTTAATCTGAGTATTATATTACTATATGTCATAGAAAAGATTTGTTGTAATAGTGATGTTATCTTGTAACCAAGTATATTGCTCTGTTTGGGGTGACCCATTTAAGAAATCAGCTGCTACATGATGGATGAGTTGTTATCTCCATGTGGATTTGCTGTCAACACTAGAAGAAGGACACTGCAGAAGGACAGCTTGAAGGCAACAGAAGGTGAATCATGGTCCTGAAGTTCTTACCTGCCAAAGAAGGTCAATTCTTCTTTCTAATGGAAGATGAAAGAAAAAGTTGTTCAGCTAGTGCCTTTTATCACTATAACATCTTGGAGTGAAAATACAGGTTTGTATCCTTGTAGGACATTTCTGTTGGCAAAACTGTACAAAAGGTTTATATCTTGCATGACTAACATGAATTATAATGCAAAGAACTGATGCAAAGAACTGCAACTGGGTTGCTTTCTGGTGTCCTATGTTTTAGACCATAATGCACCAGTCGTGCCTCAGTTGCACTGACCTAATTCAATTCTATGGTTCTTACCTACAAAACCATAAGTGGTTTCCAGCTACAGTTTCTGAAGGACTACTACTTTCTATATAAATCTGTCATCACTTGGTGTGAGGTCCTGTTACAGGTCCCACCACTAAAAGCATTCAGTCCAGTGGATATGCAAAACAGGGTCATTCTGTGACAACATCCTGATTTTGGAATTCCCTCCTTTTTGTACATGAGGTTAGACTGACTTCTGATCTGTGGTAAAGACTTTTCTATTCTGCACAGCACTTTGTAGGTTTTTAACTGTTGAAAACTGATTATATTTTTTGGCATTGCTTAGTAATATTGTTCTTTCCAATTGGGTTTTAAATTTAGCTAAGACTTGTGTTATATGTCACTTTAGAACCAAAACCCAGCCTTGGAACCAAAAGCCAATCTATAAATATTGTAATTAATCAAACAGACAAATATAAGTAGCACCATGGATGATAAGGGTTCTTGTTCACATTTCTTTCAACTGTTTCTCCATATCTTTGAGTTGGTATGTACATGAGTGCACGCGCGCGCGCACACACATGCAGAGGCATTCAATTTATTGTAAATCCAGAGGAAATTTTTAACAAAATGTATAATGTTGGGTGCAATTCAGCAAATTTATCAATGATTAAATCTTATTTAAATCAACCAGAGTTAAGGTAATTATGACTATGGGCCTAAGCAGACTGTCAGAAATAGTGCACATTAAATTGAGGCACTGCCCTGGCTCAGTGCTAAGGAATCATGGGAACTGTATTTTTTTCTGGGACACTGAGCCTTCTTTGTGAGAGAGCTCTGGTGCCACAATAAATTACAGTTCCCATGATTCCCTAGCGCTGAGCCAGGGCAGTTCCTCAATTTAATGTGCACTATTTCTGACAGTCTGCTTAGGCCCTAAGACTCATTCTGTTGCAGTGGATGAAAGTCTGTCATAAACTATATGTTCTTGAATTGTGTTAACATATTGTCACTGATAGACAAAAAGACAGAGATTCAACCTGTATCAAATGTTCAGTTATAATCTTATATTATTTTGAACAAATTTTAGCTCCATGTTCTTAATATTGATCCATAAATATATATCATCAACTATATTATCTCTTTGTTGTCTCTTGAAGTTTAAGATTTAAAATTATACTTTCTAGACAACTCTGACAGTCAAATCAATTCAGGGACAAAATAGTCAGTCTATTGTCTGCCTATGATATAGTACAATGATAAAGTTATTTTCATATCCTGCTGTTTTCATGTCCTAGAATCAATAAACAAAACATGATGGAATAATTAAGCATCTCAGTACATCCCTCAATAGGGCCAATATAGCTCAAGACATTTTGCTGCCAGAGGACAAAGGGCAAGAACGATGTTGCCCACATGCCATGTGCATAGGCTAATTTGAAAAGTATTTTCAAATACTTTTCCAAACTTTAGTCCTCCAGGTATGTTGGACTTCACATCCCAGAAGCCCTAGCTAGCTTGGTCCAGAGTCAGGAATTCTGGGAGCTGAAGTAAAAAAACATCAGAAGGAGCAGAGTTTGGGAACCACTTTGTCTAACATATGTGAGGACACAGACTATCTTAGGGCCTTTACAGACTGCCAGAAATAATGCAGCTTGATTCCACTTTAACTGCCTTGGCTCAGTGTTAGGGAATCATGGGAACTGTAGCTTTTTTCTGAGACATTGAGTCTTCTCTGTCAGAGAGCTCTGGTGCCACAATAAACTAAAGTTCCCATTATTCCCTAGCACTGAGCCAGGGCAGTTAAAGTGGACTCAAGCTGCATTTTTTTTTTGGCAGTTTGCAAAGGCCCTTAGTGGCTTCCAGTAAGCTGTGAGTAAGGGCTGAGGATTCCAGCCACAGTGTGAAAGGCAAAGAACACTTGAAGATCTAGTAAAAGGATGAGGAGATGAAAAGAACTGTGGCACTAAAGGTTGACTAGAAAACACCTTGGACCTTATCCCACGCTGCTCTCAAAAGTGGCAAGAAAGCAATATGAGCATCATTGCAGTACTATAGCGCTAGTATAAATATGACGCTAGCGCTATAATAGCACTATGGATAAGCTAGCGCTATTGCAATGCCCGCTGAAACCGACATTCAAAAGAACCCGAATGATGCTGCATTCTGAGCCGTTTCTTGTTGGATTCTGAGCGACGTCGTGTAATCACCCGGAAAACTATAGCGCTATAGCGCCTGATTCTTAGCGGATTCTGAGCGACGTCATGTGATCACCCGGAAAACTATAGCGCTATAGCGCCTGATTCTTAGCCGATTCTGAGCGACGTCGTGTGATCACCCGGGAATGTATAGCGCTATAGCGCCTGATTCTTAGTGGATTCTTGCTGCTTTTGGCCCCGTGAGATAAGGTCCATAGAGACATCCACAGCCAGAGGCCATTAACACAACTATTTAGGATTTCAGCTCAGGAGAATTGGACAGCTAGGAGAAAAATGTCATTGCCTGTATATAATGCCTGAGGAAGCTACCTCTCTCCAGCTAATGGAGCCTACACAACCACTAAATACCACTGAGCTTGGTAAAGTTAGTCCTTTGGACTACAGTTCCTAGAATCCCCAAAAGAGATTGGATAGTGGTGATGCTAGCTAGGTATTCTGGAAGCTGTACTCCAATATATCACTCTTCAAGCTGTGAAATACACTTGCTATTCCTGTAACACAAGTAGTACTATTCAAAATATGTAAAGCATATTGGCTTCCTCAAAACATCAAATATGGTTCATTTAAATCACTTTCTGCTAAAGTGCCCAATGTTTGCCAGGCAGTTGCCATTAGGGTCATTTGGCCAGGAACAATCCAGGCTCTGAGATTTTGGCAGTGGCACCTGATGGCATTCCAGTCCATTGTGGTGTCATTATGTAAACACTTCTCACTGTCCACCTTAGACAGACACAAAATGTCTTTAACTGTGGTTTAACACATGGAATGGGATGATGGGACTGGCAATGCAAGAAAACTATTACAGGTGTAGTGTAGTTGCAGCTGCTCAACATCTGGATCCCATGTTTTACTGATAATGTCTGATTAGAAGAAGCACATGCAATAGGTGGAACATACTGCAAATCCTCTTATAAGCTCCTCCTTTGTATCCTTTCAAAAGAATTGGGGGGAAAGATCAATCTGAACATAATGAGCAACAACAAAAAATATTTTCTTTTGCTTCTTTTTGCTACTCTTAGGGGCAATGGAAAAAGAGAAGGGAAAATGAGCAACTGCTGACACTGATGTAGAGCATATTAATACTGTGAGATCCAGATCTACTCAGGAGTAGGTCCCATCAAACAATCTATCCTCCTACTGTTGCACAGCAGTTGGCAATAGCACAAAGAGAGATAGCTTGATCACCAGATCCAATGAAAGCAATTGGTAAACATTTTGAAAGCAAGGTGGTAGCACTGCAATTTGCAAAGTTCTTGAACACATCTTTCCTCTGAAACCAAAGTAGCATGCCAACTGGGAAGAAATTAGAAGTCCAGGAAAAGGTTAAGCAGTCTGGAGGGTTTTGGAAAGGGAATGAATAACAAACTGGGAAAAGAGAGTGGTGAACTGTATTAACCATGCTTTGTTTCCATCATCAGATTCTCATAGGGCTGATGCAGATGCCCCATTTGGGGCGGCTCTCCCTGGGAGCAGTGGATGGGGACCATGGCAATCACATGCTGCAGTCCCAATCTTCTGTTTTGCCACCCCAAAAAGAGCAGTAAATGCACCATGCGGATGGGTGTACAGTGTCAGGGGGGAGTGGGAGCAGCTGGCATGTGGTTTCCCCACCCCAACTTCACCTCCAGGCTGGCCTATAGTGCCATAGTCTCCACTGACTTGTTATTCCAGGCCAGCAACAGTCCAACCCTGAGAGCTGCTCATTCTCTACATACTGTACCACACTGGCATATCTAATGATAAATCTTAAAAGCAGACATGCATGCTTACCTCTATCTCAGCTTTTCCTGCTGGGAAATGGAAGGGGAAGAACAAAGGCTTGCTTTTGGATTTGGGATCACCTGCTTCTGATCAAAACAGAAGTTACAAGGAGTAAATACAACCATTGTTTTTACTACATGTTCTATTGTATGGGTGGTAAAATTCCACTGGCATTTGGAAAGGTGATGCAAAAAAAAAAAAATCAGTCTACAACAAAAGACACTAGGATTGCCATATCTCAGGTCCTGGCCCTGAATCTTCAGTTTTCATGGGTAAGCACCAGGTGAGAGGAAAAATATGTACATTCTCCATTTTTAGTGGGTTCAGCTCCAGGAAAGGGGAAAGCACTGTGTACAAATTTCCAGTTCGGCTGTTGAATCAGCAGCTTCCTACAATTTACAAGGAAATTTTTATTTGTTGCAACAACATGCAAAGACTTTCCAGCAATAATTTTCCTTAGCTAGCATCCTTCATTCTTCTTTGTTTTAGCACCAGGGCTTGCCTTCCCCTCTGCATTTCATCCACCTTCTGGCTAGAAGTAAGGAACATTTAATTTAGCCTACTTATCTTGTCTCCCTAAGTAAGTAAAACAAATAATCCTCCCATTTCACCCTGATTTGGAACAGCCCTTTTAGATAAGATTTCTGTCTTAATTACTAAATAGCATTCTCTCTCAGTGTGTGTGTGTACAGTATCTTCTAGTGGTTCCCAATTTTTGGTCCTCCAGGTGTTTTGGATTTCAAATTCCAGGAGCCCTAGTTAGTGTATGTGTGTTGGATACATGTTGGATGTAAGTGTGGTTGGTACCACATCATACTTAATGACTTAATCACAAGGTGCTCTTCCTAGGTCTCAGATTTTGGCCAGAAACCTTTGGGCCTGGAAAAATCCTAAACTGGCAACCATTGGGGGAAGCAGACGGCTGCTTCCGGGTCGCCGCAGGTCGGAGTGCCAGCAGAGCTCAGCCTCTGCACCGCAGCGCACCTCCGGTGACTCTAAAAGGAGCACCAAATTGGTGCTCCTTTTAGATGTCAGGGAAAGTGTGCCCTAAAAGCGGCGGGCGCACTTTCCCTGACTCTTCTGCCGCGGCGCGTCCGGTCGCCGCAGCGTGAGGTCATCCCTGGAGCGCCGGCCGTGCGGAGGGCCGGCGACTCCGAGGGCGACCTCAGGGAGAGGAAGGGGCGCCGCTCGTGTGGCTGCCCCTCCTCTTCCAGGCCTCCAAGACGGCGCAATTAGCCGTCTGCCGAGGCCCTTAGAAGGCACAGTTTTGGCTAGCCATTCAAAGGTCATTTGCATGAGCAAAACATATAAAAGGCATGTAAAATAACAAAAAGTATAGAAGTTGGGAGTTAAATTAGATGTGGATGAGCAAGACAGTCCACTCAGTTTCCTGTCACATCTGATTCTCCCAGTTCTATAGTTAAAGCTGCTGCTTATGTTGATTTCCTAAGGAATTTTAGCCTATAAATTGTTTTGACTTGTTAGAGGAAAGGGATCTGACCTTGGTAGGAATAAGCTTTATTGATGATTTACAATAAACATTTCAATATTTGTACCCATGTAACATACCAGTAACACAACCTCTCAAGTAACTGTTAATAGCCTGGAAAATTCCAAATGTACTACAGCAGGAGAAAGAGCATCTCTCTTTACCCAAAGAGAGTTCAACAATGCTATCCTGACCTCAGTTCTCCTTGTAATGGATGACCACATTAAAGTTTAATGATTTTTGCTAAGTGTTAGGTCTGTGGTTTGTACTGTATCTAAAATAAACAATGCTAGTTTCTGAAAATTCATACCCAGTTGCTTTTAAATGCTAATTTCTAGAGGACAGGGATTCTAGTGTGCGTGTGTTTTTCTTTCCCTCAAGATTTTTTTTTCATTATTAAATGGTGTGCCTCAAAAATGCATGTTTAAAAATAGATATTTTCTGGTTGCATAAACTGAAAGAATTCTGTAGGCTTCTCTTGGAATGTCAAGCGTAGTTTAGGGAAACAATGAACACAATAGAGTACAATGAAGAGTAGTTAGGACAAACCGAAGTAAAATGTTTCAAGGACAGGAGGAAGAGGAGGAAACAGAGGAAAACCACCAAAGGCTTCTAGTATAACTATTCTTCTGAATCAAATACTGCAAATCAGGTAGTGTGCCTCCAATTACATAGTAATAGCAGTTTCATCCTAGGGAATCCTGGGATTTCTAACTCTTTTAGTCCAGTCTTCTGAACTACAGTATTGTATGTTTCTAGCAGAGAATTCCAAGTACCTCACCAAACTAAAATTATTTAACATTGTACTAATATGGTGTTGAACTGATATAAATATGCAGTGCAGACACACTCAGAGAAAATGATGGGTGTCTCAGATTAAATCTGATTTTTCTTTTGGTGTAATCCTGACTACAGTGAAAGATAGAACAGTGAACTCATCCAGATTAATGATTAGTGTCAATTCAGTCATCTCCCATTAATGTCAAAACATGTAACTTTGGGTTGCTCTTTTCCATTTCCATAGCCATGCATCCCTTTGTAAAAATGTTGAATTGGCCTCTTCCTTCTTCTGCATCAAAATGAGTCATTTCCATTTTAAAATTGTTTTTTAAAACAATCTCTGTAGAACATTGTCACTGTACCACTAAGCTACAGTGCTGCTATTGTTGGGCCAAAGATAACAAAATCATACACACTACATATACACACCAAGAGAGTCTCTTGGCACTTTCAACTGAGGTTGGAATCTACTGATGATCTCCTTCCCCATCCTTTTTTCTATTTCCTCTGCCTCTCCTCTTTGCACACACAGAGAGAAACTTGCTGATCACGTTTTGAATTGAGAGACTTAGGACATTATCACACGGGGCAAATCTACTGGTTAATCCACACAAATCCCAAACAAAAACTGGATTTGTGCCTCGCGTTTTCACACGACGTCGCACAGAAACTGGACAGAAACTGGTGTTATCCAAGATCTTTTGAAATTCAGTTGTTTGGAGAAAATGCAAATGCGAAATTAAGGTAATTTCGCATTTATCGTAACGTGAAAAGCAAATGCGCATTTGGGAGCATTTCCCTGCTTTTTCCCATGGTTCCGCGGCGAGCATTCCTCTATCTGCGCATGTGCAAGAAGCTCATTTCTAGTACATTTACGGGCTTTTCTCACTTGTGTGTGAATGTTAAATGCGCTTACTGTAATTTCGCAATTAAGGTAATTACGTGTGAAAGCCATTTGCGGAATCAAGGTTTATTTTCGGTTTATTTTCGGAATGCCTCATTTCCACCTTATTATTGCTTTCTGGCCCACGTGTGATAATGTCCATAGGGATGGTGTCATCCCCCAACCCCTTCTCCTTTGTCTTCTGTGCTTGTGCATGCCCATGCAAGCAAATACACACTCACAAACAGGCCCAGATTAAAATGTGCAGGAAAGGAATGAAAGGAATAAAATAATAAATAAGGAGTTGCCACAGAACTCATTTTTGCAGTGTTCCAGAGCTAAACTTACAAAAACAAAAGATATCTGAGACACAATCCCTGGCCTATATGTTGTGGTTTGTGTAAGACTGAGAGTGGGAGGGTGGGAGCATGGTAATAATATTAATTGAAGCTTATCACTATAACAATAATTAAGCAGAGAAGCAACTTAATAGACTTTAGAAGTCAAAGGCAGGCATTTGAAGGGCAGAAGCAAAAGGAGTTAGTGAATGATGAAGCAAACAGTGGGAGGTGAGGGGATGAGACACAACCCACACTCAGGCTGGCATTCTGTTAGGCAATGTACAATTCTGGGCAATGTACAATGTTGGTATTCCTTTCCTCTGTCCCCAGCACCTAAAATCTCCCAATTTACTGAACAACCCCTGAAGCCCCCCACCCATTGCCATTCTGTGCTTCATAGCCAGCAGTCAAAATTGGAGAAGCATCTAGGTATGTTCCTTAGCCAAATGCAAAATGATGACAGCAGTGCTGAGATCTGTGAGGATGCTTCTCTGATCCTTCCTCCATTGTCATGAAGCAATGAATGGCCCTATTGGGAGACTCCAGGGGTGTTTCAGTAAATCAAGGGAAGGGTATATGTCTTCATGTATGGATATTTATACTTTGTTAAGGGAATACTGAATTGCCACCTGAATGTCCAACTTACCACCCACCCACAAATGATCTGAAAAGCATTTTGTCTGAGGGGGAAGCCCACCCTGCTGGTAGAAATAAAAAGAATTGGAAAAGGAGGGGGAGAATCCAAAAACTTCTGGAATTACCAATGCATCATCGGAATATCAGAAATATGTTAAGATAAGATTCTCTAACATGCAACTATGGACAGTTTGTTGTACTACTAAGAATCAATCAAAAGTATTCAGTATTCTGAAAGCACTAAAAGCACTGGATAATATAAAACAGTTGCCTCATAGAGAAGACAGTCTTCAGGCATACTTTAAATGCCCCATAGGAACTGCATTTTACATGGAGAGTGCTGCTCTTGCTTTCAAGAGCTCAGTGCACTGCAAAATTAGTAATTTCAGATCAAGTAGTCTCTCATAAATGTATTGAAGGATCAGTGCCTAGCAAAAGAGTAAGAACTTTTGTTTCAGTTTTTGTTGCTGCTGCTGTGTGCCTTTAAGTTGTTTCTGATATGTGGTGACCCTAAGGCTTTTCTTGGCCAGATTCGTTCAGAGGTGGTTTGCTATTGTCTTCCCCTGAGGCTGAGAGCATGTGACTTACCCGAGGTCACCCAGAAGATTTCCATTTCCAAGAAGGAATTTAAACTCTGGTCTTCACAGTTGTACATCAATTAATATAACAATTCTGTGCTTTTTGGCAAGTAATTATCCATAGAAACATGTAGAATGGGAGTTATAAACAGAAGCTGGATGGCCATCTGTCAGGGGTGCTTTGATTGTGAGTGGCAGGAGGTTGGACTGGATGGCCCTGTGGTCTCTTCCAATTCTATGAACATTGAAGAGACAAACACAATTCAGCCTCAAGTAGCATAAATGATCCCCAATGCAGAAACACTATAAGTTTTAGCTTTGAGTTCTAAATAGTATTGTGTATATATTTGGACATAGTTTTCCTTTTCATGCAAAAATCCATAAACTTAAGGTCTAAAACGGAGCAATTTGTAAGTTACCATTAGAAAGCAGCTCAGCTGCCAATTATTTATTTATTAGAACATTTGTAACCCTTTTGGATTCATCTTATTTAGACTGTTAGTGTAGAACAGACAGTTTAATATAGTGAAAGGCGCATGCATTGTGGGGTGCATCTACACTGCAGAAATAATGCAGTTTGACACTTCTTTAAGTGCTGTAGCTCCATCCTATGGGATCTTGGGATATGTAGTTTTTGAAGGTCTTTAGCCTTCTCTGCTAAAGAGTGCCGCTGCCTAGAAAAACTAGATCCTAAAAATTCTGTAGGAGTGATAGCAGTTAAAGTAGTATCAAACTGCATTATTTCTATATCATAGATGCACCCATCATGTCATAATGTAATGCACATGCCTTCTGTGCATGTAGCACTACTAATGTAATACAGTAGAGTTGCAGACAATATATGAGTACAAGGCTTCTATAGTTTGTGGAAACTCCATTTTCATCCCTCTCTGAATGCCAAATTCAGTGCTTAGATTCTGTTTCCATGAGGTCTTGTACATCCTGTTCCGCAAGGTATGATACAGCCTGTTTTACAAAATGGTGCACATCTTGTTCAGCTAGGCATTGCTTGAGTTGGTAATGCTGGTTTTTCTGTCATCATTTGTGCACCACTAGCAGAATAATACAAGGCATGTAATTTTTTTCTGCTAGTCTACTACTGGATATTAATGTTTGAAGATAGTTTGTGAGCTTTAGAATACAGATGACTGGTTGCTTGTGAAAGCTAAGCAATTGGAATACATAACACAAATTTTTGTATTGAATTTACTTGTTGCTGATATATTTCCAAGCTCAATTCAGATTGTTGGACCTAACATTCTGATGGTTATCTCCTTAATGGCTTGGGACCAAGTTACATGCTGCTTGTTTATGAATCTTTTGGGACCTTTTGGCACCCCTATACTCATATTTGCAGCTATTAAGTTGTAGTCCCATCATTGCAAAACTATCTCCCTTGGGCTTCATCCGTGGATGCTTTGAAGCAGTACCTGCAGCTCTGATTGTTTAATTCTGAGTTTGTTTGTTTTCCTGAAACAGCTATTAGTTGAATGGCAGTCTGCTGTCAAAGGATAATGGTTCTTGCCACAGTTTACTGGTATTTCATTTCTGTAATCGCTTGCATTGTAACTTCATAAGCCACTTTGAGGAATCATGCTGTCCAAAAGTCAGTAGCTAATCAGATAACTGAAGCTCCACTTAGGGCCTTTGCAGACTGCCAGAAATAGTGCAAATTGAGTCCACTTTAAGGGTTAGGGTTAGTGCTAGTGAGTCATGGGAATTGTTCCCCCCCCCCCCTGAGACATTAAGCCTTCTCTGACAGAGAGCTCTGGTGCCACAATAAAATACAGTTCCCATGATTCCCTAACCCTAACCCTAACCCTTAAAGTGGACTCAATTTGCACTATTTCTAACAGTGGCACTTTTCTCTCCATATGTGACTGCATAAAGCTTGAGGCAGGACACCAAAATACTGATATGTTGGGGTGAAGGGAACAGAAATAAAAATTATAGAAAAGGGCATGGATGCAAATAAGGAATCTGGAACAGAAGCCCAGAACAGAGGTACAAGGTTCCACTTGTGGTCCATAATGCATAAAGGGTGTTTCTTTACATGATGCACTGGAATTATGAGAATTTCCAGGCCTTTAAAATAAGGCTGAAAGTTAAACACAAATAGCAACCCAAGACTGCCAGACACAGATAGCAACCCAGGCCTTAAGAAATGGTATACTTATAATCAATCAACTGCCAGGTTCACCTGAAGTTTGCTTTCTGCATGTCTTCCCAAGGGAAAAACATAGAATCATAGAATCATAGAGTTGGAAGAGACCACAAGGGCCATCCAGTCCAACCCCCCTGCCATGCAGGAACTCAAAATCAAAGCATCCCCGACAGATGGCCATATATGCAAAGGATGAAAAGATGGGGCTCCATTTTTTAAAAAGTCTAATTATTTCACCTATCAAAGGAAATGATTAGCCAAGAAAGATGGAGTCTCTATTCTTTGCTTGACTGGAAAAGTGTACCATATCCTCCAACTGTCCCAATTTGGCAGGGACAATCCCAACTAATCCTCTGTCATCCCACTATTTCATCACTTTTTAAAATGTCCCAGTTTCTCTCTCCTCCTCTCACATTCCCCTTAGCAGACTTCTATTGCTGCAAACTGTGTTCAAAGTGCAAAGGAAGTTTGTTCTCAATTAACTCAGCCGGGGGGGAGTAAGCCTGGGCAAGAGCAAACTGCTGCATCCTCTCCTAGCTTGTGTGTTCATCTTCATGCATAATTTTTGCCATCTTGACCAAAACACTGCCATCATTTGGTCACACATGTCTTGATTTTCATCTATGAGATGCTGCAGGATATGCAGTACAGTTATTATCAGATTTTTATATTACTCTATAGTTGGGCCAGACACTTCTGCGAGACTTCTTTTTCTGACAATGGTACTTCATGGTATCAGGTGAAAATATGAGAGGGAACTGTGAAGTAAGAACAACTAAAACAAAAACTACAGATAATAATCTGGAAAGTCCATACTATAAAATATAATTTATTAAAAACCCCTGGGGGGATGCCTCACATGTCACCAGAAAGACTGTAAAGATGGTGCCCTATAGTACCTGGTGAGCCCCCCTGTGCAGGTTAGTCCACAGATGGAGTAACACTACTGAAATTACCTTGCCCCTAGCTGTTTCTGACTCACTTTGTTTTGGGACTACTAAGATTTCAGCATCACAGCTACAGGGGACAGAGAAAATGACATGGCATACTTTTTCTTTTGTTCCAGAAACCAACAAGCAATGATTTTGCATTTTGAAAAGCTTGTTTCTGCTATGTTTTATTGTTGTGTTTATTTTGTGGTCTTGCCCAGAGAACATGTGGTTATGATTCAGGCACAGGAAATGACCCATAAACATAAAATGACCCATAAAATAAGCCAGTATGCTGTAGTGGTTTGAGAATTTACTATGACTGGAGTCCAGGGTTTGATTCCCTGCTTGGCAATGGAAAACTCACTGAGTGACCTTGGGCAAGTTACACACTTTGAACCCCAGAAAACACCATGATAGTTTCATCTTAGGATTGTCAAATGTTGAATGGCACATAACAACAAATAGTAAATAAATACATAAAATAAGTAATGAAGAAGAAAAATAGCAAGACTTTGAGAGGAACTGGGTATAAGCCAATATTCTTTCAACAATGTCCTCCTGTCTCATTGGCTGAGAAAGGAATTGTCTGAGATGTTTTGTCAGATGCCTTACAACTCAGTGACTATTTGAAGCAAGGCTAGGATTGAAGCAGAGCTTGGAACAGTTACTTTTTAGTCTACAATGCCCAGAATCCACCAGACAGTGTGGGTAGTTGTTCTGGAATTTTGAACATGTATTCCAAAAAAGTAGAACTTCCAAACTCTAGATTAAAACATGCTTCTCGTTCTTTTCTTACTGTCCTTATTTAAGACAAGAATCTGATGGAAGATGTGACACTCAAGCCTAATAATAGTGGCATGGTGTTACAGCAACTTGAAGAAAGTATTGTTATTGCTTAAATGTCAATAAATACATAACAAATAAATACATAAATAAAGCTAAAGTTCTAAATGCAATCAGATTTTGTTAAGCTTGATAGCCTTCATTTTAGAGTCTACAAAGTTTTTATAATGAGTGAATGCAAGGAGACTCTAGCAGAGGTATCATTAAAATATAATTGATCCACTCAGTCTTGTGGATACTGGGTTATATGTATTTCTTCCTAGAAAATCTGTTATTTTTACTTTCCATGGCTTCTCTTGAGTTAGCTATCATTCATGTCTCATGTAACTTGCCTTGATAGGCCACAAACACATACCAGGAATTTATTTCATAGCACCAGCTGTTAACATTGCTGGAAATGCAAATTATTTAGAAAAGATTCATCCTTCCCCTGCAGACAAAATGTGGGAACAATTTCCTTGCATATATAAACATAAAATTGACTGAAGAGATAAATAGGCACTATTAAGTGAGTTTGTGTTTATCAGAAAAGAATGTCTCATTCTTCTACAGTATCCTGTTGGATTTTTCTCCCTGTTATAAGTAGTTCCATATAATTTCTAACAATTTCTAATAATTTCATATTTTGCTAAAAATAAAAAAGACTAATGCTCAGAACCAAATCTATGGACTGTTACAATGTGAGATGCTATAATTAAAAGGTTGCCTGTTATATGACTTGATTTGTTACAGGCTTAGATGTTACATAAGTTCACCATAGAGTGTTTGTTTTGCAAAAGCGATTAGTAGTCTCAAAGTTTTAAAAATTAAATATTTAGTTTAGAAATACTCAGAATAATCATACCACAAATCCTCTAGGATAGTTTTCTGATTTTAAAAAAAGGTTTACCTCTTGGTTTTGAATAAAAGGTTGCTCCTGGGCCTAAAACACTAAAAGTAAGGGAATCAGACATGGCAAAATTGCCACTCATGCCCCCTTAAGATTATGGCAGGTGTGGAGAACAGGCAGAATTATGCCAAGCTAGCAATAGCCAATCAGGAGTACTCTGGTAACAGCCAATAGAATCTTGGGCTGTTGGTGATAAAGAATTCTGTGGCTGACAGTTGAAATCAGAGAGATTGAAAATGAAAGGATTTTATGAGAGAGGAAATTTGGGAGAGGAAAAAATGGATCATCAATTTAGACTGAGGCAAATGGGAGAGCCAGTATCTCAAATACAACTGTTATTGAGGTAAATAGGTTGCCTCAAATTGACATGAAGAGATTTCCAAGATATTATAGAGGAGATAGCACTGACTCCCTCTTCATAAACTTTGAGAGAACTTGTGAAGAATTAAAGATAAAGGCTGAGGAAATAATGACTTATTTAAGATCACACATCTGTGAAGGATTATCAGAAATATATGCTGAAATGAGGGATAACAATTCCAAAACTATGGCTTGTTCAAAGAGATGGTAAAACAGAGATTTGGGTTAATTGCAGAATTTAGAAGTTTGAAGAAACGAGGGGATGAAGCCTATGATCAATTTGGATGTAGATTTGATTACCTATTAAAAAGTTGGATAAATTGGTCTAAGGTGAATTCAAAAGAGGAATTACAAAATTTAAAAGGTTTGGAGCAATTTTACAACATCATTCCTCAAGAATTTAAGTGGTTGGTACAAGATCGAAAACCTCAGACAGGTTGGCAAGCTTTGAAGGATAGATCTGGTGATGGGAAAATTTAAGTCCTGGCAACAGGATTGAACAAATGAAGCTAAGAGGAAAAATTTGGGGTCGAGAGAATGATTCTGAGGCCAATAAGAGAAGTAGTTGGACTAGAGAAAGTCACCCAGATCTGAGCTATAAAACATGTTATGAATGTGGCAATTGAGGACACTTGAAATATAATTGTCCTAAACTGAATAATATAAAAATAAAGTCAGGCACAAAATCAGCATATTATATAAATTTAGTCAAGCCTACAGAGAAAGGACCTTATCCCACGGGGCCAAAAGCAGCAAGAATCCACATGGAATCAGGCGCTATAGCGCTATAGTTTTCCGGGTGATCCCACGACGTCGCTCGGAATCCGCTAAGAATCAGGCGCTATAGCACTATAGTTTTCCGGGTGATCCCACGACGTCGCTCAGAATACAACAAGAAACCGCTCAGAATGCAGCATCATTCGGGTTCTTTTGTATGCCTGGTTTCATCGGGCATTGCAATATCGCTACCTTATCCATAGCGCTATTATAGCGCTAGCGCCATATTATACTAGCGCTATAGTACTGCAATGATGCTCATATCGGTTTCTTGCCACTTTTGAGAGCAGCGTGGGATAAGGTCCAAAGACTGTTGCCACAAGGAGAGTTCTGAGCCAGCAGTTGCCATGGAAAAAGCAATTGAGAGAGTAACTGACTCTGCCAGCTCATAGCTCCCAAGAGCTTGTTTATTGATATCACCTGCATTTCAGGAACTTAGCTCAGAAGAACACAAAGTTATACAAATAAATGATACTTGTATCTGGGGTTAGAGAGACTCTGGAGCAGAAGTGTGTATAATTAAACCACACTTAGTAGAACATCAGTACATGTGCCCAGATGAAACCATGATTCTGAAGGGTTTGAGGGGGCTGCATTTTCAATTCTGGTAGCCCAGTTAAATATCACATTCAGAGGACATAAGATTTCATGGAAGCTTGCAGTCCACAATGATATTCCAGTGCCCTGTCTCATTGGGAATGATTTAGATAGACATCTTAGATATGCCTTAATTACTACTAGGCAACAAGAAAGGAAAAATTCCTCAGAACAAGGCAAATTAATACATGAAAAAAAGAAAGGAAAAAGTTTGGTCATAAATGATGATGTTAATACGGCTAATGAATTTAAGGGAGAATTGACTGAGGTGATTGGTGCAAAAAAAGCTAACAGAATTTTGTCAAGATTAAAAGAATGATGAAAGTTTGAACCTTTGTTCACTCTAGTTGAAGAAGACTTAGAACAGGGGTAGGCAACCTTTCCCCTTTAAGGGCCGAGGGACTTCAGCTCCCAGAATCCCAGGAGCTATTGGCCAACATGGGACTATTGACCAATATGGCTGAGGCTTCTGGAAGCTGAAGTCCCTTGGTCCTTAAAGGGGAAAGGTTGCCTACCCCTGACTTAGAGTTAAGTGAGGAACATCCTCACAGATTCAAAGTCATACAGCATAAATTATACAGAGAAACTTTGAAATTCAAGCATAATAATCAAAAAGAGATGCATAGACAATTAGTTGTTCCCATGAAATATCATGAAATGAAATGAAATGAAATATCATGAAATATCATGAAATGACCAACTGCCCTTCTTCCACCATCAGAGGAGGAGCCAGAGGTAGAGCCTCTGAAGGCAAGCCTTGGACCATCAGCCATAAAGTCCTTTGTCATCTGAGATGGGGTTAAAGGACTCGGTTTATCCTACATCCCAATTACTCCATCTTGTCAGTGGCTTTAAATCCTATCACCGCACCTGAGGCCGGGAATGGGACGGGGGCGGCTATTGGAGTTGTGTTGGGGAATGGGAGGTATGGTTGTAACAGAGGGAACAGATGTTACAAAAGAAGACAGGATCGGTGTTTGAAAGCTATCCCGCCTTCAGTTCCCCCTGTTTCCCAGAATGGCTTGGAGAGCAGACCAACCATTCCACAGAACCTCACCTTGCTTCTTTGCAATGCCAGGTCAGTGAAAAATAAAACCCATATCATCCAGGATCTTGGATGAGGATGCCGACCTGGCTTGCTTCACAAAGACCTGGCTGGGGGAGGATAGCGCTGCTATATGGGCACGGGCCCTCCCAGCCGAGTACTCTGTCAGTGAGCAGGTGAGGGGAAGTGG
>CM034701.1:278843078-278855304 GCA_020142125.1 Phrynosoma platyrhinos
ATTGCTGAAGACATACACCTAATGTGTTTAAATTATATGAATGTCCATCTTCCAGCTGCTTTCCAGCAAACTTCTCAAGAACATGTGTGGTGTAAAGAAGCATGGGATCTGGCCCTTAGCACTGATCTATGCTATGTAAGTGATTCATAACAACCTAGGTCAATTTTTGGACAGATATGCAGATACAGTGGGCCCTGCTTATCTGCAGACTTGCCATCCGTGGATTCCAGCATCCGCAGATGGCAAGCCCCCTGTTGTTAGTAATGACAGTGTGTGTGCACTGCCATTAGGGACCACATTTACAGTTGCACCCATGGAAGGAGGACCAGTTGGCAGCCCCAGGCCAGCTAGGTAGGTATTTGCTACTCAGAGGGAGCCTTTGCCAGGTACTGGAGGGCATGTGTGGGTGAAAGTGCCCACCAGGGGAGGAGTGTAGTATTGTCAGCAGCAGCAGCATAGTCTCTGCTAAGGGTACCATGGGCACCCCACATCCCTCTCCTGGCTGGCACCCTTGCCCGCCTGTCCGTGTCTCCAGTATTCAGCAAAGTCTCCCTTGGGGCAGCCAGTGCCTACCCATTTGCTCTGCCATTTGTGGTTGCACCCATGGGAGGAGGAGGAGGAGGAGGAGGAGGAGGAGGAGGAGGGCTAGTAGGCAGCCTCGGGCCAGCTGGGTAGGGACCTCAAGGGAGACTTTGCTGGGCACTGAAGCCATGGGTGGGTGAGGGTGCCAGCTGAGAGATGAATGTGGGGTATCCACACTGCCCTCGATGCTGCTGCAGGAGTCTCAGATGACCTGGTTGTGGGGGCACCTCCCTCACCTGTCCCTCATGGAGCAGGTGGCATCCACCTTGGCACAGTCCCAGCTCTACCCACTGCCCTACCAGTTGCCCTGTGCCCCCTTCTGCTCCCTGGACATCCCTTGCCTGGCTGGTAGGAGCAAGGCGGGTGCCACCTACTTCATGAGGGATGGAGGAGGGATGAGGCCCCAAAGTCAAGTCAGTCAGGAGTCTCACAGCAGCAGCACAGCTTCTCCCAAGGGCACCCCACACCTCTCCCCTGGTGGGCACCTTCACCCACCTGCACCCTCCAGTATCTGACAAAGTGTCACTCGGGGCAGCAAGTGCCTACCTAGCTGGCCCAGGGCTGCCTGCTAGTCCTTGTCCTCCTCCCACAGGATCCTCCCGCATGGGTGATGTGGTTGTCCCCAATGGCAACACAGCTATGTGCACGTGCTGCCATTGGGAACATGAAACTTGAGCATCTGCAGATTTTGGTATCCTCAGGAGGACCTGCAGATATCAAGGGCCGACTGTACATTTTCAACAACTGTGAAGATGCTCCCAGAAATAGTCAGATGTTAGTATTCCTAATGTTTGATTATCCTTCATGCTTTGATTGATATTCTGCAGCCACATTTATTGTAGGAGTTGCTTGATAGCTTCTACCTGACTATGAGGAAAGAATAGCAAATTACAAAGAATATATTGGCTAACATGTAATACTTGGTTTCTGACACATAGAATGGCCTGTATTCTTCTACACTTGCTGAGAAAAAAAAATTACATAGCTTAGCAAAGCTACTTTTGATCACAATGTGAAAAGAATTTCAGCTGTTCCATCTCCTTAATTGGATTTGTAATGCATTTGCAAATGGAGCAGTACCTTTCGCTCCGCTACAAGAATATGCCAAGGTTTAAAAACAATACAGCTGAATGTATTTACAGAATACACTGAATATTGCCAGGGGACATTTGAACATTTCCTATGGCGAATGTTAAACAATGCTTATGTGTATGGGAACCTAGGAGGGTACAATTCATTTTCATCCTGTTCAGTAACAGCACTCAAGCATATGTATTATGTTAAAGATTATTTTCACTGTATGCATTGAGATGAATGACCTGTGGAAGGCAACGTCTAACCAGGAGAAAAGGGTGTAATTTCCCCCCTCACCAGAACAAGGTCAGTATGCTTATCAAAAAAAGAATCAAAATCCAGAAGATTAGTGCACAGAAAGGAAATAGAGGGCCTGCCAAATGAGGAGGCATGGCATCACATAGGAACTGTCTTAACAGTTGGAATTGTTCACTAAATATGACTGTATTATGGGCAACTTGATTAATGAAAGGTTGCCCCCTCATCTTTTGCCCAAAACAAGCAAAGCAAAACAGCTTCATTTATATACCGCTTCATACCACGCTATGGGGTGTCTAAGCGGTTTACAACTGTGAGCTGATTGCCCCCCAACAAGCTGGGTACTCATTTTAGTGACCTTGGAAGGATGCAAGCCTGAGTCGAGCCTCAGCCCTGGCTGGTATTGAACTCACAACCTTGTGGTTTATGAGCGAGTGGCTGCAGTACAGGCATTTAACCACTGCACCACCAGGGCCACCCAAAGAATTTAAAAAATAGTTTACTGAGTAGAAGATTAACATAGACCACAACATGGTTGAATTTTTAATATGCATTCCTGGGAAGATAGCATGGCTGATTATATGGATGGATGGGATGTGAGATGACTCTGATACGGCTCTACAGCCAAAATGCAGGATGGCTGAAGAATTTTCGGGTTCAATAGAAATCACCTAACAATGCTTCAAAATGGAGTTGACACTGGTTGGCACAAAATGTCATCCACATCTAGAAACTTTCAGACATTTAATGAAAGACAGAGTATTATGTTTGGTCCAGAAAGCAATAGCACCACAGCAAAAATTGAGAGGTAGAAGGTTTTTGGACCCTCAAAAGTGTGTCTCTTTTTGGGGATATTTTGTAAAAAGGGGAGCAGTTGACAGAGCTGTGTTATTGCCATGGCAACCAGACCAACATTTTATTCTGCCTTGTTGAGCTAGAAATATTTCATCACAGCAGAACTAAAGGATGTCAGCTGCTTTGCCAGTGGGATCATTTTATCCTCTACCATTCTGAGTGAGGGTAGAGCAATTAGCTTTGTTTAGCCTCACCAGTCTCACCAGTATAAAATTTCTGATGATCTGATATGTTAAAGAAGAGAAAGATAGATGGCAGCATATTGGGAAAATGGCAGCAGATCAGGTAAAGATGGCTGTGAACAACCACTGGGAGAATGTTTACATAATTGAAAATTAGGCTTTGAGGAGTGGGAAGGGGCTCTCCAAATCCTCCATTTTTGTGGGTCCTACAGAAAATCTATCAACAGATAGGCTTTTTTGTGGGTTTTTCAGGCTGTGTAGCCATGTTCTAAAAGAGAATGAAAATGTCAGCCACAGATTCTGGTGAAATGTTAGGAATAAACTCTTCTAGAACAATCATGAAAAAATCATGAAATTTACATGATGTAACTTAAACCTATGTCCTTGAAAGAAAGGAAGACAAGCTTTCCAGGCATCACTTATAAGAAGCAAGAGATGTCTGAAGAAGATTCAGCCATATTCCATAATACCATTATAAACAAAGGATATAAGCAGTAAAATTTGCTTTCATAGGTTGCAATCATAGGCATCAAGTTAGAAGGCTTTAAAAGAAGAGACAACTCTATGGAGCATAGAAGTTCTCCATGGCTATAAGCCATGATGAGTATATGCTCCCTCCAGGATCAGAAGTACTATCCTTCAAAATATCAATTGCTGGAGTGTTACCCAAATTGCAGGGGGTCCCAAGAGGGCACACAATTATTGAATTCAGTAGGGAAATTAATTTAGCTTATTAGGAAGCAGTGAGAGGGCTGCGGTAACAGTAGACAGGACATACATATAACTGTTCCAAACACAGAACTCCAGGAGCAGGTTCCAAATTAGTTAGTTTTACTTATAACAAGGGGAAACCAACTTTTATTCAACATCACTAGCTCACACATGTACACAAGAACTAACAATGTAAAAGGTGGGAGCTAGATAGGAATTCAGAGAGTAAGGCAATATGTTACTGGTTCCAGAGAAGGTCATTCAATCTGGGGAAGGCTATTGAGTGGATCATGCCCAGATCACTACGTGGAAATGGGTTGGCTAGTGATACTGAGAAGTTTAACTGAAATCTCACAGAGTGTCTGCCTGGTTTCAACTGAGACTGAGTTAGAACATCCCAAACAACCATTTATATAAGCTAAACTGTGTCTTTGGGGCATTTTGAGTGGATTTTTCCAGGAAGAAGAATAACCAGAGATTTGAAAATGATTGGGCAATCAATTCAACCATCGTAAACAAAAAGGTGTCATTTCCAGGTGGCAGTGCCCTTTGATTTCCAACTTTCCTGGCAGATACCTGGTGCCTTTCCACTAGCACACTCCTATGTGAAGGGATTATACAGATTCCAACCTCAATGGGTCTATCTCGTCTACCTGTGCTAGTGCTTCCAAGCTGAGTCCACCAGATCTCCATATTTGGGCAGACTACCTCCTAGCATTGGGGCACACTTCCATTTCTATATGATGAAACATCCCTTTTTAAGATTGAGTTGATATCAAAGAGATATCAACTAGGGGTGATGGAGGGCTAGTCCATGTAATAATGGGGATGACACTGAAAAAGATCTATTTCCCTCACATTATGCTTATAAACAGAAGTGTATGATTGGCAACTGTGTAAAACAAGGTGCTGCATTAGATAGGCTTGTGATTTGATAGATAAGCTTGTGATTTTCTTATGATGGTCATAAATCTTGACTCATATTTCTATCCTGCCTTCTGCATGTCACTGCTAGTCTGTTAGTCTTGGAGAATTACTGTATCAGGTGCATTTAGCCAAAGAGAGAGCCAATTTTTATTCTATAAAGTTTTGGCAAATACTGGTTTAGGCTGCCATGCTGGGCATTATGACTGCTAAGATGAAAGAAACTTTTAATGAAATGCCATCTTTGGTTCCTCAGAAACAGCCTTTCAGCCGTATGACATTAGCCTCTAGAGATATATAATCAAAGTTTGTTGGGTACAGTACTGTGTTGACTTCCTGAAAATTTCCAAAATACCTCTGGAACTTGTAGCAGGAACTGGTGTTTATTCTAATCAAACTGCTTATGACAGAACTGCAGCCTCCCAGTACTGTATCTTTCCAAAAGATTAAAGATGCCTGAAATAAAAAGGATGCACAGAGTTGTAGCTAAATTCAACACTTAACACCACAATCTTCCTTGACAACACATTCCTTGCACTGCCATATACTGGTGGCATAGTGATTAAATGCCAGTACTGCAGCCACTCACACCCACAAGGTTGTGAATTTGATCCCAGACTGGGCTCCAGGGTCCACTCAGTCCTCCATCCTCCATAAGTCAGTAAAATGAGTACCCAGCTTGTCGGGGGCAATTGGCTTACACATTGCAAACCACTTAGGGAGTGTTAATTCACTGATAAACAGTAGAAATATACTTGCTATTGCTATTGCTACATTCAAAATAAGGTTTTTGTATAGTATGCATCATACTCTGGCAATATCATCAAGGGTAGGTCTGTCACATTGTTTTTAGACAACTAAACATTTTGGTTTTGGAAATCAGCAAGATGAATTTAAATTCCTTATAGTATACCACTGATGCTTCTCAGAAAGTGTGTGTGAATTGCAGCCAACTGATTGGATAAGTACACATAACTGGTCAAATACTGAAGGGGGAATGCCTTAGGTCTAGAAGAAAATGAAAATGATTTAAGCTACTTTTGATCAATACCTAGCTGTAACATTGAAGATAAAGATGAACCAAAATGATGATAAATCTTTGGAACATCATATCAAGTCAGAAAGGTTGGATGGCAAAAATGCCCATAAATGAAGATAATGAGGGGAGGGAGGGGGGATGACAAAAAATTGCAATATACAGTAAGGATTCACACTTTTTTACCTTGTCCCTAAAATGGTAAGCAAAATTTAAATGGTAGAATAGAAATGAATAAGAATTAAATATTCTACAGAAAAGTACTATGGACACCATGGACAGCCATAAAGACAAATAAAATGATCCTGCATGGGAGGCCTGGGAGGGCCAAACTGTACACACTCTAGCAATAAAATAAAATAAAATGCCCCCAATGAATCCAATCATCTTCTAGAGAATATGGGAGCATTTTCACCACGTTTGGGAGCTTTCCATTTTAGGCCCAAGAGAGGCCATTTTAAAGAACAGTAAATGAGTGGAAGTCATTTCCTTTTTCCTTCTTGTTTCAAATATGGTATTTCTTGGGCCTAAATTGGCCCAGGAGGACACCAAATATGGTAGAAATTCTCTACTAATCATCTAGTTGGTATTTGGAGACATTCTGGAGCAAAAAAAAAAAAAAGCTCCTTGGGGGCTCTTGTACCCACAGAAACAGCACTAGGGCCACATGCAGTCCCCAGGCCCATTGCTGTCCTACTCCAAATCAAACCAGAACTCTTCTTAAACAAATCGAGACTATTGTACTGTGGGCATATTGTGAGATGACATGACTCATTTAAAATATTGTAATGCTAGGAAAAGTGGAAAGTGATAGGGAAAAAAGAAGACCACGTAGATGGCATAGTGGAGTATGTAGAACAGAAGAAGAACCAGTCATTTGTAAATGGGTGGAGGAGATTACTATGGAAACCTTGGATTACCAAAACAAACAAACAAACAAACAGGGACATATAATAGGGTCCAAGAGCAATTATCATCAGAATCCAAAATGACTAACCAAAGCTATCACTATGGCTCAATGGAAAATGACAATGCTCAAGAAAATGGAAGATAGTAGTAAAAGGCCACATAATAGATAGATTAATGTAATAAGCAAATCCATGCCCCAAGTATGCAAGGCTTGAGCCAAGATGGTTGGTGATGGGAGCTCATGAAGGTCTATTGTTATAGGTCACTTTAACTGAAACTGGCTTGCTGGAAAACTACAGCAAATACATGTGGAAATCCCAGTAATCTTCCCAAAGTCACTCCATTTTTCCTAGCAGCACTCATTTCTAATGGAAAGAAACTGTGGGACTTCTGCTTCAAACTTGTGTAAGATGAGTGACTCCAAAATTAAAAAATATCATGTGGCATTTTCAGCCTGTCAACACCACAGTCCAGTAGGTAAATAAAATGAATGGTAAAAATTTTTGGGAGATAGGAAGAGACAAAATAAACAATTTAGCTAAATATCTAATTTAAAAAATCCCCCCCTCCAAATCCATAACCGTGGACTTTGAGGCTCCAAAGTATCCATAAAAATGATGGACCCATGCATTCAATATGTGAATTATAAGTTCATAAGCAGCAAAGGTGGCCAAAACTAACAGCGCGAGACTTATTTTAAAAAACAGAAAAAATGCATCATATAATCTCAAGGGCCAAAGATGGAAGAGAGTGCTGGTGTCAGAAACTGGTACAGTAACCAATATTCAACACTACTTTTTTAACTTTTGTGTTTCTTCATAAAGTTGTAGCAATGTCTTATGCCTACTTGGACAGATTCCCTATATGCCACAGTTATGTATTCGGGGTGGGGGGATGGGTAGAAGACATTGTTCATTATTTACTAAGCTGCTCATGATACATTGACTCCAGGACTTACTTCCTGGGAGATCATTTTGAGAGAAACAGCTGATTGAGTGACAGTTGACTGAAGAGTAATCAAGATCACCCCTTTAAGGTAGTGCCCCCAAAAGGCTGGCTGGACATTGGTAGAGGTGTCAGCAATGGAATTAAATGGGTATCAGTTCTTTGGTTCAGATTGTCAATGTTGACCTATAGTGATATACTCAGTTTTGTTCCTTTAGTTCCTACCTTTTAGGTGATTTTCTTGTCATACAGAAATAAGTGTGTTTGTTTTCCATTACTTTATTTTAGCATGTATATTGTATTAATATATGCCTGTAGCTGTAATTATGACAATGGGGTCCACTGTAATTATAACTGATTATTCCACTGGGGGGAAAAAACACCTACATTTCCTTCCAGACAGTACCTCATCAGAAGAGCTTTCAAGGTACTGCATACTGGAGCACTGGGAAATGACACCTGTAGCATTCTCATGGTCACAGGCCACATCAAGAACAGGTACTTGGAGTGATTATTATTATTATCATTGTTATTATCATTAATTTCTTATATCCTTCCTTTTGCCTGAGCAATCAAGGTGGCTTACAAATATAAGATACAAATTAAAAACATACAACAATAACAGTAATACAATACCCCCCCCCCTTAAAAGACTAAATACAATATTTTTCAGGCTAGGCCCAATGGAGTTGGCCCGCCTTCTCTCCCTCCAGATGATGGTGGATGGAGGGAAGGCCTTTTTCCTTTTAGGGAGCGAGATTTAAAGCATCCACTTCTCCCCCAGCTGCAGGTGATGTAGTTGATGCTGCTGTGCTGCAGTTGGGTCCCTACACTTTAATGCCCTTTCCGCTCCTCTTCTGACACACAGCAGGCCCTGATGTTAATGGGCAGGGGAGGAATTCCACAGTCTGTAATCCTCCAAGGATGCTGCAGGTGATGTTGTTGCAGCTGCTGTTAAGTGCTACTCTCTAGGAACCTTCAGGCCTCAGCTTCAGTCTCTTCTGTCTGCTAGGTTTTAAAGCAGGGCAGAAGTGGTGAGGTGGCAGTTGGTAAGTGCTGGTCTCTAGGAACCTTTAGGTCTCAGCTTCTCTTGCCCCCCCCCCCCCCAAGTTCCTGCCACAGCTGATTCTCTCACTACACTCAGTAACTAGAGGTGTATTTTTGTTGTTGCTGTGTACTTTTAAGTCATTTCCAACTTATACACTGTAGAAATAATGCAGCTTGACACCACTTTAAGTGCTGTTGCTCCATCCTATTGAATTCTGGGATTCTAGAATTTATAGTTTTACACACTCTTTAGCCTTCTCTGCCAAAGAGTGCTGGTGCCTCACAAAACTAAAAATCCCAGGATTCTGTAGGATGGAGCCATGGCCATTAATGCAGTATCAAAGTTTATTATTTCTACAGTGTAGATGCACCCCAGGAGAACACTGCAGCCATCATTCGAGTGTCCTGATTACTGCAATGATTTTCCTGTTCTTGAAAAGATGTGAAACAAGCTCAGAGAAGCCTGGGTTTCATATAGCAATTCCAACAACAAGCACATTACTATACCACTTATCAGTGCATTTAAGCACTCCCTAAGCCAGGGGTTGGCAACCCAGTGGAACCCCATTGTATTTAGTCTTTTAAGGGGGGGGTGTGTGGCCCGCAGAGGCCTTGGGACTGACCCCTGCCCGGTCCTGCTGCTGCCATCTTTTATGGCCATGCTGGGCCTCTCAGAGGCCCGGTGCGGTCGAGGGAGCCCTCCTGGGGGGGGGGTGCGGCCGCACGGGGCCTCTCCAAGGCCCGGTGAGGTCGAGGGAGCCCTTCTGGTAGTGTGCACACCACCGTGGCCCAGGGTGTGCATGCGGGGGGACAGGGGGATCTGTCCAATCCCAAAAAAGATTGCCGACCCCTGCCCTAAGTGGTTACAATGTATAAGCTAATTGCCCCCAACAAGCTGGGTACTCATTTTAGTGACCTTGTAAGGATGCAGGGCTGAGTCGACCCTGAGCCTCTGGCTGGTATTGAACTCATAAACTTGTGGATTGTATGAGAGAGGCTGTAGAACAGGCATTTAACCACTGTGCCACCAGGGCTGTTGAAATGGGCTGTATACTGCCCAGCGATGGGTGAATGCAATAAGATCCACCTTTAAAAAGTTACATCCCGGGTCTATCCCAGCAGTGAAGCTAATGCAATAATCTCCATAGAAACCCTTTGGATGAAGTGCTGTCTGTCTGAAAAGGTGGGCTTTTGGAGTCATGTTTTGGTTGTTAATGAGCATAAATGTGAATCTTCTAAGTTATGAGATCAGAAGTCTGGCTTATGAGCTCATAGCTATTGAACAGGATGCCAGCCATAGTGTTTTATAATGAACATTGTGTCACAGGCAAACAAAATGAATAATCTCCAATCAAGTTTACAGAACCCCTTAAAGAATTATGGGGCTGACACCTGAGACGTGTGCACTATGTTAAAAAAAAAAAGAGAGAGAGGGATTTCTGTTCCTTTAAAAACTCACAGTGCTTTATTTCTTATTATGTAAGAGAGGAATAGGCTATGTAACCAATAATTAGCATTCTAGTGGAGGCTAAAAATCTATGTAAACCAAGGGTGAGGAACTGGTGGCATTTGAGATGTTTCACCCCAGCCAACAAGTGCAGTGGTCAGTGTTGAAGTCAGCTGTGATCTAGCAACATTTGGAAAGTGACAGGTTCCACACTCCTGATTTAAACATGTAATTTAATACAAAAAGGGGTTTAATTTTAGAGAAAAAGAAATGACTAAATGTTATCTTGAAATTAAACATCTTTGTAACCTTTAGCTGTTGGAACAAATTTCTTAAAATGAGATCCATGGGGGCTTACCATGGTTCACCATGAGAGCAGTGGACATCTCCATTCTCTCTTTCTTTAAAAAGGGGGCTACATTGATGCTTCAGGCTGTATACTATTGGTGGGGGAAGATTAGAAGAAAGGGTCAAGTTGAGAGCAATAGTGCTGAGAATGCCCAGAGCAAATTATGCAACATCATGACTAGTGAGGGACAGCTATTTCCCCTCCCCCCCCACACACACATATCCTACCTCAGACCTCAAAATTACTCTAGCCATCAGCTGATTACTGGGATCTGGGAGGTATTTTCTTATGATGCCAAACAACTGGCATTTTTTTGTATTGTCAACCATCTTGGTTCCAGCCTCCCTACAGCATTTTATTTGAAATGCATTGCTTATCTTTCAATATGTAGTTTGTCTTTTAATATGATTTTATACATGATTTTATATTCTCTGACCTTTGGTGGATATGGATTGGGAGGATAATAAGGACCCATTGTTTTAATGTAAAAATGTCATAACTAGGAAAAGTGAAGTCAACAGATTTTGGACAATTGCCGTGGGATGAGGACCACCCCATTTATCTCCTGTGACAGGCATTACCAAGCTTGAGTGACTTTCACTTTCACTTTATCAAGTTAACTTTATCTTTATTTAAGTAACTTTACATAATTAAGCTTACTCATATATTTGGCATTGAATATAGTTTTTAATTATATTGATATTTTATTGATGCAATTTTGTTAATTAACTGCATAAAATCCTGTTAACAAATAATAATAAAATAAGATTTCAGAGCTAAAAGTAGCACAGGGATGATTTATAAATAAGTATGGTGCTATCATTCATACTAATGCTGTACAAGTTAATCACAAACTATAGAAAGGTGTCTGGGTTTAAAATCAATTACACCTAGTCAGAAATCATTGTACCAGTCAATGAACTTCATAAAATAAGGAGACTATAAAATCCTTGTTTAAGAACAAATGGATAGGCAGAGTTTGGAAACATCTTGGAGTAGACATTATATTTAACAGCATGGACTATGTCCAAAATAATTGTAGTGAGTTGATGGATTTCATCCAAATGTAGTTTAAAAAATGGGGAAATTGAACATATCATTATTGATGAGAATACAGCCACTCAAAATTATTGCTTTACCCAAGCTGTTATTTTATATCCAAATAATACTAGAGGCAATTCCAAACAACATTTCAGGAAAAGTTTATTGTTAATTTGACTAATTTATTAGGAATGGAGAAATAGCAAAGGTAGCATCTACTGAGCTTCATAGGCCAAGGGCCAAATTGACATTCCACCCTCCAGTAGTGTGGGAAGGTGTTGGATTCGCTCTGGGACCCATTTATTTGTCTCTTTGAAGGTGCATGCTATCTGTAGAATTCTCTTTCACAAATTTCAAATGAGTTGATTCTCTTCTTGTGAGCTTTCTTCACTGTCTAGATTTCACAACTAAATTTAGAAACTGGAACTATTATGGTATGAATGATTCTTGGTATTTAATTCTATATCTTTAGTGGCTCTGGTAAGCTCCAGCAAGTCTCACAAGATCAAGAGACAGTTCTTCGATAAACAGAACAGTATGGGATGTTGTAGTTATAGGGCTGAAATGCAGCCCTTGGACCACTCACTATCTAACATACCTCACATAATTATTATGAGGCCTGATGGTAAAAATGAGAAGGATCATGCATGTTAGCCTGAGCTCCTAGGAGAAAAGTAGAATCCAAATGTAACAAATATTTAACATAAATATTGTTGAGCATAAACTACAATTTAACATATACACATATACATGCACCAAAGTATTGGGTTAATAGCTACAAAACTAGTAATTATACCAAAATTGCATTGGCCTTTTTAGCTGCTGCATCGCACTGTTGACCCACAAGTTGAACATGAGTCAACAGT
>CM034701.1:278855404-278871088 GCA_020142125.1 Phrynosoma platyrhinos
GCCTCTTGAGAAGCCACAAGCTCTGCTGGAGGCTCTGCTGACAAAGCAGAGCAGCTAGAGCTGAGCTGGGGCTCCTCCGCTGCAGACTCAGGACCTGGAGGAAGTTCTGACTTGTCCTCCAAGTCCTCATCTAGGCAGGGCATGACATCACTCCCCCTCCCATCAACCTCCCTCTCACTTGAAGGAGGCTGAGGTCAGTTGGGGAAGTGGTGATGAAAGGCCTGAACCAGACAGGAGCATGGACATCTGTAGCATCTTCCCAGGAGTGCTCCTCTGGTCCATAACCAACCCAATCCACCAGGTACTGAAGGCAGCCCTGATGACAGTGGGAGTCCAAGATCTGAGCCACCTCAAATTCCTCTTCCCCATCCACCAGGACTGGGTCCGGCAGTGGGACTGAACCAGTAACAGGCCAGACCCCTGTGGTCAGGAGCAACAAGGACAGGTAAAAAAACAGGGTGGATCCACCATGTCTGAGGAAGCTGGAGCCGGCAGGGTTGACCTGGGCCATGATCTTGTAGGGCCCCACAAACTGTGCATCCAACTTCCAGCATGGCCTCTGCAGAGGAAGGTGCCACATTGACAGCCAGACTGGATCCCCCACCCTCAAAGGGGGACCTTCCTGGTGTTGCCAATCTGGTCACTTCTTATATGCCTCCTTGGCCACCTCGAGCTGCTCCTGCAACAAGGACTGTGCAGCCCAAAGTTCCTGGAGCCATTGATCTGCTGCAGGGATCAACAAGGCAGGAGCAACAGCAGGAAACCCTCAAGGATGAAAGTGCCCAGTGGCAAAGAATGGAGTCTGCTGGGTTGTGGCATGGACTGAGTTATTGTAGGCAAACTCAGCTAATGGAAGCAAGTTGGCCCAGTTCTCCTGAAGGCAACTGGAGTAGCACCGCAGGTACTGCTCCAGAGTCCCATTTGTGCACTCTGTCTGCCCATCCAACTGGGGATGATGAGCTGAGGACAGGTAAGGCACAATGTCCAGGAGACGCAGTAGACTGGTCCAGAAACAGGCAGTGAACTGTGTCCCACAATCCGAGACCACTCCCTCAGGAAGGCCATGCAACCGGAAGATGTGCTAGATGTCTCCTTCGCTGTAGGGAGGCCAGCACAAGGCACAAAATGGGCCATCTTTGAGAAGAGGTCTACCACCAACCAAATGGTAGTATAGCCAGCAGACATGGGCAGGTCCATGATAAAGTCCATGGACACTACTTTCCAGGGCCCAGACAGCATCAGGAGGGGCAGCAACAAACCCGTGGGCCGACCTGGGTGGTCCTTGGCACAGTGACACACTGGGCAAGTGTTAACATACTTAGCTACCTCCGCCTGAATACAAGGCCACCAAAACTCCTGAGTGAGGAGGTGCAGTGTCTTACAAAAGCCAAATTGTCCTGCTGACTTACTGTCATGGCACAATCTCAACACTGACTGCTGACACAGGCCAGCTGGCATGTAGAGGCAACCTAGGTGGTAGAGGAGGCCATCCTGTAGGGTGAAGGAAGAGGCATCCTCTTCCACAGCATGTTGGGCTACCAGCAGGTCCAGGCTCTGGAGATCGCAGATCTGGTCCAGCAAAGTGACCTCCCTTGGAGCAGCAGCAAAATTCTTGGGACACAGAATGGTGGACTGGAGCTCTCCCTCTGGGTCAATGGTGTAATCTGGCTTCCAGGAGAGAGTGTCAGCCTGCCAGTTCTGGACTTGAGGCACATACCAGAGGTGGAAATTGAAGTGGGCAAAGAACATAGACCACCACTTCTGCCATTGAGAGAGCTTCCACACCATCTGCAGGTGCTCCAAATTGTGATAGTCTGTGTGCATCTGCCCCAGGTGAGCCACCCCTTCAAGAAAATGACACCAAGTCTCAAAAGCCACCTTGATTGCAAAGAGCTCCTTCTCCCAAATGGTATAGTTCTGCTTGGCAGACATGAACTGTTGGGAGTAGAAAGCACAAGGCAAAAGGGGTGCCTGGGGCCCCATCGGCTGGAGAAAAACTGCCCCAAGGATGACATCTGAGGCATCCGCCTCAATGACAAAGGGCGTCTGTGGATCTGGGTGCTGCAGTATGGGGGCCATCATGAAGCGTACCTTGAAGGCCTCAAAGGACTGTTGCATGGCCACTGTCCACTGAAAGTGTGCCTTCCCTCCAACAGTTGGGAGATGGGGGCTGCTGGGGTTGCATAGTCCTCAATGAACTGCATCCTCAATGAACTGGATGAACATGGAACTAGATGAACTGGTAAAAGTTCACAAACCCTAGGAACAGCTGGATGTCCTTCCTGTTGCAAGGGGGCTGCCAAGACAGCACTGCCTCCACCTTGGATATATCCATGGCCATGCCCTGGGCCAAGATCCAGTAGCCCAAGAAGTCCACCTCTTGGAGGTCAAAGGTGCACTTCTCAAGCTTGGCATACAGCTGGTGCTCCCAGAGCCTCTGGAGAGCAGCATGGATGTGGAAGTCATAGGCCACCTGGCTAGGAGAATAAATCGTAAGTAATCCAAATAAATGATAACGAAGTGGTCTAGGTAGTCCCAGAACACATCATTTATGAAATGTTGGAAGATGATGGGAATATTGCACAAACCAAAAGGCATGATGGTATATTCATAATGACCATACCATGTCTCGAGCTCTTCCGTTTGTCTCTGGCCCAGATTCTTACCAAGTTGTAGGCCCCCCAGAGATCCAGCTTGGTGTAGACATTAGCATGGTGGAGCTGCTCCAGTAGCTCTGGGATAAACGGCAACGGACACTGATTCCAGATGGTAATCCAGTTGAGTCCTTGGTCCTCTGCAAAGGCCCAGATCCCCACTTTTCTTGTACACAAACAAGACAGGTGCACCTGCAGGGGACTTGGAGAGACAGATTAATCCCTTCTGGAGGTTCTTTTCAAGAAAGTCCCTCAGAGCCACCAGTTCAGGCTCTCAGAGGGAGTAGAGATGCCCTGCAGGGATAGGGGCCCTTGGTCTGCTTCCTTTTTCTCAAATACATCAGTGAAGTCCTGATACTTCACCAGCCGTGTGACTGAACAGTCCTGGGTCTCTGCTGCTATTGCTGCAGGGAGCCACTCTGGCTAATAGTGCTCCTGGTAGTATTCAGAGGCAAACAGGACTTCCCGACAAGACCATGAGATGTGCGAGTCATGCCTCGAGAACCAGGACATTCCCAAGATTAAGGGAAATGATGCATGGCAGCCAGCAGAAAGTGGATCTCCTCCATGTTGCCCTGTATCTTGAGGTGGAGCACAGGCATCTGGTGGGTCATGGAGCCAGACTGGAAGAACTATCCATCAATAGTCTCCACTGGTCTGGGATCAGCTAGGGTCTCCAAAGTGATCCAGTGGAATTTTGCAAACCCCAAATCCATGAAATTGTTCAAGGCCCCTGAGTCTAATATGGCTCCTACAGTGAGGAGCTCTGCTGTGGGGAACCTGAGATTGGTGGCCCCCAGCAATGGTCCTTTCTGGGAGCTGAGCTGGTGGAAGTGGGTTCAAGAGACTCTCCCAGGTCGTAAACCCACTCACCACCTGGGACAGCCCATGTCCCTGCAGCGTGGGACTTGATGGGTCATTCACAGGCAAAATGCCCCTGGAGGCCACTGTACAGGCAGAGCCCCTCCCTCCTCCTGCACTCCTTCTTGGCTTTGGTGAGCCAAGGCCAAGCCCCTCCCAGCTGCATAGGTTCCTCAAATGGCCTGGGGGGGACTGTTTCAGAAGGCGCAGCTGAAGTCTGGCATGTAGGAATGGAGGATGGCGGGAGAGTGCTCCAACGAGCCTGCCTGTGAACAGAGAGACAGCAGTCTCCAAGTGGCCTGCTGGATCAGCAAGCCAAAGTAGCAGGGGCTCAGATCAAGCCAGCTCATCCAATACAGGATCTGAAAGCACAAAACAGAATTGAGCTTGCAGGGCCAAATTATTCCATGACAGGTCCTGGGCTATCAGATGGAAAGCCGTGGCATACACTGCTACTGTTCCCAAGCCTTGCTGGAGAGTCCTGATAAGGTGCTCCACTGTCTCAGCCTTCACAGGATCACCCTAGGTAGCTTGCATCTCCTCAATAAAGTCCTGCAAGCTATTGAGGAGAGGGCTCTCTTGCATAAGATATGGAGTAGCCCATTTGCTCGTAGTCCGAGAGAACAAACTGATAATAAAAGCTACCTTATGAGAGTCTGTGGGGAAATCTCCTCTGATTCCAAAATGCAGCTTGTAGCTAGCCTGGAAACTATCCAACATTGTCCTTTCTCCGGAAAACTTTTCATGCAGAGCTATCAGGCATTTACCTCGTTGAGCCAAAGGATTAATTTGAAGAGAAGCCAAATTTGAGTAAGTTGCCTCACCTGGGTGGACAGCTGCAGATTCCTCTGCACCAGCGCCTCCATACTGGCCTGCTATCAGTGTAATGAGGGGGCCAGAGGTTATTCTGTCGTGGAGAACCAGTGGATGGGCTGATAGCCAAGGCAAGGGAAAGTCAATTGGAGGAATGCCAATGCATTAGAGATGTGGTGCTAGAGAAGAGTGCTGAGGATCCCATGGACAGCCAAAAGGACAAACAAGTGGGTCCTAGAGCAGAACAAGCCAGAAACCTCCCTGGAAGCTAAGATGACCAAAATGAGGCTGTAAGATGACCAAACTGAGGCTGTAGTACTTTCTACAAATCATGAGGAGAGAGGTAGAGGGAAGTAGGAAGAGAGAAACAATAATGCTCGGAAAGGTAGAGGGAAGTAGGAAGAGAGAAAGGCCACATTCTAGATGGATGGACTCTATTAAGGAGGTCACAAGTATTAAGGGGTTGCAGGAATTAAACAAAGAAGTGGAGGACAGAGGGTTTTGGAGTTGTCTCATCCATAGGGCTGCCATGAGCTGAGATCAACTAGAGGGCAGTTATCAACAATAAATTTCTCCCTATTCCACTGAATCTCCAGGCCCTGGTGAAGAGTATTCCTTCTATGCTTTAACCATGTTCCTTCAATGCTTTAACCACTTTCTGCTCAAAATCTACTCACAAAATTCAGCTCCTATGCCAGTTCCATGGGCCAGAAAGTGTTATAGTTTGTAGAATCGTAGAGTTGGAAGAGACCACAAGGGCCAGCCAGTCCAACCCCCTGCCATGCAGGAAGACACAATCAAAGCTTTCCCAACATATAGCCATCCAGCCTGTTTATAAACCTTCCGACTTCACTCTTGAAGTCAACACACTCTACTGTCAAACAGCTCTTACCATCAGAAAATTCTTCCTAATGTTTAGGTGGAATTGCTTTTTCTGTAGTTTGAATCAATTGCTCCATTTCCTAGTCTCTGGAACAGCAAAAAACAAGCTTGCACCATCCTCAATATGACATCCCTTCAAATATTTAAACATGACTATCTATCCAGTAACCTTCTCTTTTCCAAGATAAACATACTCAGCTCCATCAGCTGCTCCTGCAGAATCCTGTAGGACACTTTGCTTTGTAATACCTGTGTAATAATAGAATGAACACAATAGAATAGAATATTATTTAACATAATAGAATAATATTAAAGTCTATATAGAGAAAGACTATAATATTCTATATTCTATTCTCTTCTGTTGCTGTCATATTAGTGTTCATAAATGAGAATATGGTTTGGTGAATATCTTGAGCAATAATTTGCTGAGTAAATGAGTACCTTGTGCCTGCACAACTGAGCCATCTGTAGTCCAGAAATAGGTCAGCATCCAAGAGATGGTGTCCTGTGCCTGCAAATGGAAGACATTATCACCCTATTTTATTTTCATGAATAACTGTCTAAAAAGCAGGTTTTATCTTGATTAATTTTTTCAGATGACTGTTGGCCCAGCAGCAAAGAGAACTAATCTAAAGAACATACAATCCACAAATATTCCTGTCTTTAATTAAATAAATTGCTACTTTTAACATTTTAGCTAATTTCTTAACTTTATAATGGTCCTGGATTTACATCAGTATTACAACTTTTCATTCTTGTGTCACAATGTACATAGCTGTGGTTTCACACATGATCACATGTGGTGAAAATTGGATAGATGAGTGCATCTCCCCTATGTAGGAAGATGCACAAATTCTTATTTAAACAGAATGAGAAGGGGTGTTTTTTAAAAAAATAAAAATAAAATAAGTATAAGGAAAAGCTAAATCAATTGGTGTTTTCTAGTTTAGTGGGGGGAACTAAGACAGATGTGAAAGGAGAACTATGAGTAGTGCTGAGATGTTACATAGAAGGAGAACTCTACTCTTCTAATCATTTAGCTCTTGGGTCACCCAGCTGATTTGATTGGCAGTAGGTTTGGAAACAGTAGTGTCACTGGGGGGTGCAGACTGCACTGGGTGACACCACAGAGGGGGTGACACCCAGTCAGGGGCCCCCTGCCCTGCCATGGTCCTGTTCTCCTCAGAAGAATGGGCAGGAGGGAATGAGCCAGGCTGAGTACCTGTGCACCTCTCAGCTCCCCTTAGCACCATCCTTTTCTCCTCTGAGGAGAACGGGGTGACACTGAGGACTGCTGGGAAAAGCGTGTGCTTCTCCATCTCCCCTTAGTGTCATCCCTTTCTCCTCTGAGGAGAAGGGGGTGGCATTGAGGACTGCCGGGAGAAGCACACGTTTCCCCAGCTAGCCTCAGTGCCACTCCTTTCTCTTCTGAGGAGAAGGTGGCAGTACTGAGGACTGAAAGGATAAGCATGCACTTCCCCAGCTCCCCTTAGCACCATCCCTTTTTCCTCTGAGGAGAAGGAGGTGGAGGCAGCAAGGATGTGTAGGAAGCCTCATTGCAGATGCCTTGCCCCTTCCACATCTCAAGCCCTGCCTCCCACTCCAGGTGACAGCAGTGGCAGGGACACCACTGTTTGGAACAAATAAAATTCACTGCCACAAGGTGTTATGCACCTTGGTAGATGCTAGTAAAAATAAATAAACAGACATATTAATACAGGATAGGGCTTGATTAATCTGATCTGTCTTTGAGGTGGTGACTAGAAGTGTCCAAACTCCTATCTGGGGAACCAAGAAAGTGAACCAGGAAAGTAGTGAAACTATCTGACACAGTGGAATGTAGTCCAAATTAATTTTTAAGGTGTTACAACTGTAATTGATTCTGTGTGTATTACTTCTGATACATGGGTGCCATACTTGTACTGAATCATATTTGAAGGTCTAGCAATAAATTGTTGGCAGAGGAAAATAAAAAGACTGGAAATAAACAAGCTTCAATTTTATTATTATAGACAAATAGTGTTGGCTTGGCTTGAAGCATGGATCCAAGCATTCAATAACCCCTTTTATCTAATTATCTCCAATCCCATTCCACCTACCTGCTGAGGGGCACCATAGAGTAACAGCTGAGGAATCCACTTCACCATAAATCACAGGGTAGTTCCCTGACACCTGGCAGTGCAGATCATCTGACAGAGCCTGAGCCAGACTTGACCTTACTGCCTTGCACCCCCAGGATTTCATAAGGGAGCCTCCAACAAAGATGAGTTTTTTGTGGGTTTCCCTGAAGACTGAATCTTGATGAGTTTCCCTGAAGACTGAATCTTGCTTTATACCACACACTGCTACAGTTGTGATAACTGCTGGTTTCCATGAGAAAATACAGCATTGAGCTTGAATCTGACTGTCATGTGAGAGCACTGAAGAGTATCATTCCTAGGTATATCCAGGGCTACTATGTTGGGTATATAGCAAAGTACAATAACATCCAAAATCCACTAAACAGTGATACCTTTATTGGGCCAACCAAAATGCACAATATGCATGTTGCAAGCTCTTGAAGCTACACTGACTTCTTTATCAGGAAAATATATTAAAAATCATACAGGAGAAAGAAAAACACAACAGTGTTAGTCATAGGCCTGCAGTTTGTCAAGGTTTTGTAGTTTTTGTCCTCAGTTTCAGATGGCATGGAGGGGTATTCATGCAGATAGATGCCTCCTCCTCCTCTTATGGGTGCTGAGAAATTCTTAAAGTCCAGGAAACAAAATTTAAATTTCATTAGCAAGACAAAAAGCTACTGCCTTTGAGATCCAATTTGACTCAAATCCTTTGTGAGGATAGATGCACCTTCGGAGGAAACCACCATGCTTTTCCATCAGGAAAACTTCTGGGTGTTATTAATGCAAAACATGCCAATACAATCCCATTTTTTTTAAAAAAAAAATGTTTTTTTCTTTGTTGGCGGTAGAAATCTCAAATAGTAAAGTCCCTGTCCATTTGCTCTGTTATTGTACATTCCTAGATATGTTGTTACTTTCCCTCTGAATACATCTGTAAAATCAGTGTTCCTTAGAGTGAAATCCTAAATAGCCAATCCTCACAAGAACAGGGTGACCAGGTTACTTTTCCTAGATGTACCCTATATTTCAACCTCCTACCCAGAGATCTGGGAAGAATGCCAAAATGTCCTCTATTCTGAGTCATTATATCTGTCATCCAGTTACTGATCAGGCAAGCAAGAGGTAGCATAACAGATTTATCACTGCCACCACTGCTAATTTTAGTGTTGCTGACCATGTGGTGTTTCCTAGATCAGGAACTTAAGGTGTTAAAAGATATTCCTGCTTGTCTACTGAGAAAGAGATGGGATTATGCTAATTTGACCACCATCTTCAGAAATGAAAAGATCAGTTATAGGTAGGAGACCCCTGAAGGTTTAACCTTCTAGTGGAAAAAAAGAAGAGTTAGAATATCTACAATGGAGCAGGCCAATAATTTTATCTGGCAGTGTGTTAGACATTGGAAATCCCAGGGTAAAAATGATAAGATGGAATTAGACTATAGGGATGATGAAGAAGAGGAGTCGGAGTGATGTTTAGGTGCCACTGCCCTCCCACAAAGTGTAGATGAGGAGAAGGGATGTGATGATGGTGATGAAGATGATTTAGTGGATGAGGATGAAAGTGATGTGCCAGAGGAGGACATAGACGTAGAAGGGCAGACTTTAACTCATAGTAGAGAACTTACCAATATCGAGACTGTGGTATCGGATATTAGGCTGGGAGTGGAGGAATTTTTTGATAATTGATCATTATATTCGATTTGGGATTATTTTACTCCACTGGGTTAAGACAACAATATTTGACAGATTGTAAGAGGGGTTCATCATGCAGTTAAAAATAGTCTCATGGAATGTACAGGGGATGAACATGTCCCAAAAGAGGGGAAATTTTTTTTCACTATCTTCAAAAGCTAAACCCTGATATTTGTTCTATTCAGGAAACTCAAATAAAAAAGAAAGATATTAGACATCTACGATGCCCCAAATTGGGGATAGAATTTATCTCAACTTCTCAATTCAAAAAAAGGGTGTGGCATTATATATCAAAGCTTATCTTGACCCCAAAATTATTTTGGAAGATGTAAATGGTCATTTCCTAGCAGTGGAAATTTTTTCAAACAGGCAAAAAAAAAAAATTATAATTGGTATCTATGGGCCTCTTGAAAATAAAAATATTTTTTCCATAATTTAACGAATCAGTTAACAGATCTGGATTATGAAAACATAATTTTGATGGGTGACTTAAATGGTGTGGTGGACCCTTTATTAGATAGATTTTCAACTAAGCCAATTAAAAAAGCTCAGGGAAAACTTCCAAATGAATTTTTCGAAATCACTGATCTTCTTAACTTAAAGGACGTCCATAGAGCCAAAAATGGAACTTCAAAAGAGTTTTCTTTTTATTCGAATAGACATAAGTCTTTTTCTAGATTGGACATGCTCTGGATAACGGAGCATCTTATCTCTAGAATAACTTCTGTCAAGTTTATGCCAAGGGTTTGGTCGAATCATAATCTGTTAGTAGTTGAGTTAAAATTTGGGGGAAAAACATTTAATTGGAGGTTGGATTTAAATATCTTGAATGATTTGAAGATCCGAGAAGAAATTGGAAAACATATCAAAAATTATTTTGAGAAAAATGTTAATAAATGAGTCCCTATGCATACAGTCTGGAACGCTCATAAGGCAGTACTAAGAGGTGTATTGATACAAAAATCAGTACAACTAAAAAAGAAAAAGAAAGAAAAAGAACAAATGCTTAATAAAGGAACTTCAGGGATTAGAAGTTAAATTAAAAGATAACCCAGATTCCGCCGAAATTTTAAATGAGATTAAAAGTGTGTGTGTTTTCTGATGGAGGTGTGGAAAGGCAAGAAAGATATAGGTTTTTGAAGCAGATCCATAGCAGCAAGGGGAAGGGGGTGAAAGTGTGCAATTTGGGTTGAGGAAGAAGCATGCAAGAGCAAATGGGAAAACTACAAATGAAACTAATAACTTAAATGTAGATTCACTCCATGAATTGTTGCTAGTAAAGTACAATTTTAAGCATTTGTTTTGCTCAGAGTTCTGTAAATATATTGCAACCATTTTAACAAACATAAGTTCATTAGAAAAATATGGTTGAGTACATAATGCAATACAGTATATGTAATATAGCTGTAAATAAACCATATAAAATGAATTTATATTTATATTAGTGTTTTTAGCTTTTATTTGGTAATGTCCTACCTTTTTTCTTGAATGCCTTGCATTTTGTGGTGCCTTGCCCTCCTTTGAAGTTATGACATCTGGTCACCATATGGAAGAGGCATCTGAGGCAACTGTAGGCCAACTGAACCTATGCTGAATTCAAACTCATCCCAATCTAGTCATGATAGAAGTCACTTAGGACTACTCTTGCTTTGGTCTAATCATGAAATTGCAGCTGTTTCCCAGGCCTGGTAGAGATTTGGATCTAGCTTACTTCCCTATAACTGAGTTCCTTCTCATCCCTCTGCTTCACTGCCCCTTTGCTAAACTCTTCATCTAGTAAATCTTAGTACAGCAGGTCTGCCAACAGATATTTCAACCACTGTTGGTAGATCTCTGTAATTAGCCATCAGAAGAGAGTTCTGTTTGCAGAAAATAAGTTTTGTCACCAGAAAAACCTTGTGCCCAATCCTAAACTGCTACATCTGGCACCTCATTAAATCAGGATTGGCCATTTTTATATATTTAAAAAAGTTTAAAATAGCAAACATTACTTTTTATGAGATCTTTGTGTACCAATTGCAGTTGATTCATATCCTGAAATTTAAATTTAGTGTATGTATATAAACAGTCCATATACAAAACAGAGGACAAATTTATAAGAAACACTCAACTGCCTTTTAATCAGGCTTTCTGTTACTAGTTGTTCTAATCAAGAAGGAGGAAATTTACTTAAAGGTACCAGGTGAAATCTATATTGCTTATAATGTAACAATGCAAATAGGAGAAAAATATCAAAGCCTAAACAGAAATCCTGAACTGAACGCTCAATCAGAACCTCAGTGATAAGGTACCTGGTGACCTTCTCCTAGGTGATGAGTACAGAAGAGCAATGCTATGTATTATACATTCTAAAATATGCCTTTAGGCATTTGTCCCTTGCGTTCATCAAATATGAATTCACACTGAAAATAAGTCCATCACAATTACCTTTATAATGCTAGCTGTCAAACACTTCCATGCTTATTTTAACTTGATAAATATTTACTTTAAAGTGTCTGAAGAAATATTTTAAAAGCAATTGTTGGCATGTTAATGCACAGAGCTGCAGGCCTTCTAGGAATTATTACTATATAATATTACAATATAACCAGTATTAAAAATCAAATCTTCTAAAAAAAGAGAGAAAGAAATAATGTGAACCATGCACCCCTGATCTTTCCAAAATAATGTTGTCGGTAAAGAGGTCTGTGGAAGTCAGTACCCTTGTGATATATGTACAAGAAATCCACACTGATTTTCAGGTTGGCAATAATAATATATTTTACATGTCTGTTCTTCCAAATTTGCTCCCAGTCAAGTAAGCTGGGGAAGAGAATAGTTGGCAGATTTAACTGGTATGAAGGCCTGTATGAAAGCTGAAATTTTCAAGTCTCAAACCTGAAATGTATAAAGAAAAATGGAAGTACCCCTGGTCATAGATAGAATTAATTTTTCTCTCTATTCTTAATGAGTAACTAGGAGTAATAGGAAGAGCAGCATCACTTAATTCAGTGAAAGGAAAGCTGGGGTAAAGTTCAGATGATCATGTTACTAGACCATGTCAAATTCATTTCCAACAAATTACGTACTGCTACAAGTAATAGTGCCACCTTATTATACAGCCTTAGAAAATCAGTGATCCTGTTCACTTCCTGTTTTACTTTTTAAAAAAGCTTCCTTTTAAGACCTGGGGAATACGGCAACACTCTCCTTTAGTACTGAGTGTGTTGGATAGCCTTTGGTTCAAACATTAGCTTCTGAGGATTTTTCAAAGCCATTATTCACACTTTCTCTCTTCACTTTAAAATGTGTACAGTACTCACAGGAGAATTTGATTGTGTTTGTGGCCTAATAAAAAAAAATGTCTTCCGTTACTTCCAGCCCTTCCCTCAGGGCTAAGCTGCTATCAGATTTATGTTTTTATCTTGTCTTCATTGTCATCTGCAGACAAGGCAGCCATGTGGGTAACATTGTTCTTTTTCATATCTGCCATTCTACTATTTCCTTGTGTATTTGGATCCTGTCACTCCACTAAATAAGTCGGCTTACCTTTGCCAGCTTCAATCTTCTTCCAGAATACCCCTGGATGTTGTCAGATCAAAGTTGCCACCAATTTAGCCATGATGCCACTGGTGAGACTTGAGCTGAAGCCACACTCAGCCAGCACTTTTTTGAAGTCAGGGAGCTTTTAACTTCAAAAAACTGGTGGCTGGATGTAGCTTTGGCCCACGTCCAACCCAGGCAAAATTTGGCCAGTGGCATTGTGGCCAAATCAGTGGCAATTTACATGTGATAGCATCCTGGTGTATCCCAGAAGAAGATTGAAGCTGGGGAAAGGTTTTAAAAGGTTTTTAAAAAATGTGATAAGCTCCTTTGTCTCTTATAATTTATAATACGCTTTGCTTTTCTCACAGATATCTATGTGGTTTGAGTCTTAAGCTTCCAAGCTTTCATATTCATCTTGTGCAGAGATACACTGATACCTTAACAAGGATGCCTTTAAGGACAGAATAATCATTTACATATGTTGCCTTTTTTTAATTAACCATTATGGATAAGACCTAAGGTGGCTTATGACAAGGTTAAAACAGGACAAAGCTAAAAATCTGATCATAAAAAAGGAAAAACACAATTAAGAAAGCTATCATATTAAAACTCCATTAATTTTGAACATATAAAATCATTTAAAAGCATAACAATAAATATAAAAATACAGCATACACACCCCACATGACCTCCAACATTCGACAGATGAAGAGTGTGACACATAGCCAAGCAACATCAGAGTGTGGCTAAGATGGCAAAAGTTATGAATGAGGAAGGACAGACAAGCTAGGAATGTTTCAGCAGTTTTCCTTTGTCCAAATCTACTGGTATGTGCAAGATTCTGTCAGTCTCTCTCCTCTCTTCTACCCCCTGCTCAGTTGAATGAATTTAAACTACTTTTTAAAAACTTTTAACTCAGTTTGTATCAACTGAACTAAGCTGAAGACAATGGGGGAAAGTAAGATGAGGTGAAAGAATATGGGATATTTTTAAAGCAACTGAAAAGGTGGGACAACATAGCATTAATCAGGACTATTCCTGCCAAATTAGTACATTTAGAGGGATGTTGTTGTAGCTGTGGGCCTTCAAGTAGTTTTCAAATTATGGTGGCCCTAAGGCAAACCTATCATAGGCTGTGTAATTTACCCAAGGTCATACCATGGGTTTCTATGACTGAGTGGGGAATCAAACCCTTATCTTTAGAGATGTAGTCTGATTTCCAAAATACTGCATTATACTGACTTTCACAGGTGGAGGGTATGAGCCCATAAAAGAAGAATCTTCCATAAACAATGAATCATCAAATGCCTATTTAAATAAAAATGTTTTTACCTGCCAGGGAAAGGACAGCCGAGCCTCCCACTGAAGATAATTCTGCTAATAGGCATGTGACAGTGATGGGTCCAAAAGGAAGCCCTTTCTTGAAGATTGAAAGACCTGAGTAGATTCATATGTGCAAATATGGTCTTTCACATTGAATTGTGCCCAGAAAAAAACTAAGTACCCAGTGAAACTGTTTTTTTTTAAGTTTATTAGAAAACTTAAAACAAACAAACAACATACAAATACATTAAAACAATTACAAGTAAACAAATACAACACACATTACAAATACAAATACAAACAACATCTATCTTCCATGGTCATTGCAAAGGATCAGCTGTTTTTCTTTATAACTGGACCTCTTAATCAATAATAACTATACATCATGGTCTATGTTTTCTTTTCGGTGCATATCTCTCTTATTTCCTAATATTTACCATATCAACATTATCATCTCATTCATCAATTCTAAATATACTTATATAAGCCTTATTGTTATAAACACTAATACAAACACCCAGACTCCTGAATTATTATATAAATATCTTTAAGCTACAAACCTAAATAATGTAATTATATATAATTATTCTATTCTACGTTATTCTATTAACGTTTTAAACTTTGCCTCTTATTGTTATACCAAATATACATACATTATGCCTTATTTTTGTAACGTATGTTACCAAAATCTTACTATTATAAAGTCCATTATAATATCTCTTTAATCTCTTAGAAACTGAATAGAATCTTTTACCCTTTTTTTTCATATTCATACCAGAGGTTCCACTCTGTATGAAATTCCGTTAATGACTTGTTTTGAACTAGCCACGTCAGTTTTTCTAATTCATATGTTTCGTACATTTTAATTCTCCATTCTTCCACTTTTGGAATCTCCCTTCTTCTCCAGTATTTTGCAAGCAGTGTTCTTCCAGTGATGATCAGTAAGTATAGTAATCTTCCGCCTCTTTTTTCAGTTTCACTCTTCATAATATTTAAAAGATATATTTTCGGAACCAATCCAATACTTGTATTTAATATAATCATAATTTCCTTATTAATTGTACTCCAATATTTTTGTACAACCCTACATTTCCACCATACATGAAAATAAAAACCCATCTCCTCTCCACGCTTCCAACATAACGGGTTATATCCTTTATATATTTTGGATAATCTATAAGGTGTAAGGTACCATCTACACATGACTTTATATGCATTTTCTCTCTGATCTATATTAAATATAATTTTTTAAACTTTTTTCCAGCTTTTTATCCAGTCATCCAAATCAACATTTTGTTTTAGATCTTTTGCCCAATTGATCATATAATTTTTGACCGTGTTTTCTTCCGTTTCCCAATTTCTAATTAAATTATAATATTTTGAAATAACCTTATGATTTTCTCCGAGTAGTATCTTCTCAAAAATTTTATCCGCTGCTCCAATCCTTTCTAATTTATCATCCAATTTAAATTGTTCATATAATTGCCTGTACATAAACCAATTAATATCCCACCCTGGCATCCTTAGTTCTTCTTGAGATTTAAATCTAATTTTGGAATTGTCAAACTCAATCAACTCTTCATATTTAAGCCATTTCGCGTTTTTATATAGCATCTTCATCAAAGCAGCTTCAGCAGGGGATGTCCAAAATGGTATTTTTTGACACCATTTTACCTTATATTTCATCCAAACTCTTAAACAAGACCTGCGTATATGATGATCCTTAAATCTTGCATCACCCTTAAATTTGTCGTAAAAAACATAAGAATGAAATCCGTAAGTTAAGTCTGCCCCTTCCAATTCAAGAAT
>CM034701.1:278871188-278886073 GCA_020142125.1 Phrynosoma platyrhinos
TAGATCTATTGCCTTAGTTCTATGTCTTTTATTTTTCCATATAAAATTTAATATATCTTTATTCCATACTTTGAGGGGGTTTTCACTATCAATTATGGGAATATTCTGAAAATAATACATTATTTTTGGAAGAATTGACATCTTAACAACAGCTATTCTTCCCATCCAAGTTAAATTTAATTGATCCCACTTCCTCATATTTTCTTTAATTTCTTGCCATATTTTTTGATAATTATTTTCAAAGAGATCTGAATTTTTAACACTAAGCCAGATTCCTAAATATTTAGTTTTATTCTCACATTTAAATTCAGTTATTTCCTTTAATTTTTCAATCTCATTTTTGCTGATGTTCATAGTCATCATAACTGATTTATTTTTATTTATTCTATATCCAGACACCATACCAAACTCATGTAAATACGCCATAACTTTCTGAATACACTTTAGTGGATCTGCAATCGTTAAGACTAAATCGGCTGCATATGCACGAAGCTTATAATTTTGTTTTCCAATTTCTATCCCATTAACTTCTTTACTATTTCTGATTCGGGTAAGTAAGACCTCTAACACCAGAATAAATAATAATGGTGCGAGCGGACATCCCTGTCGCACTCCCTTCTGTATCGCAAATTTTGATGTCTTGTCCCCATTAATTACAATATACGCTTCTTGTTCCAAATATATATTTTCAGTCCATTTTATAAATATTTCTCCTGCATCCATTTTTTGAAGAACCCCAATCATGAAATTCCAATTAACATTATCAAATGCTTTCTCTGCATCCAGAAAGATTAAAGCCAATTTTCTCTGTATATTTTTTTGGGGAAGGTCAATAATATTTATTAAATTTCTAAAATTTTGTTTTGTTCCTCTGGATGGAAGAAAGCCATTTTGGTCATCGTATATCCAATTCCCTAAAATATTCTTAAGACGATTTGCCAATATTGATGCCAAAAGTTTATAATCAGTATTTAATAGTGATATTGGTCTGTAATTGTTAGGGTCTAATTTGTCCTTATCCTGTTTTAATATCAAGGAGATATTTGCAGATTTCCATGATTGGGGAATAGATCCTTCGATGATATTATTCATTGTATTAAGTAATGGTGGAATCAACTGTGGTGCAAATGTTTTATAATACTCATTTGAAAAACTGTCAGGTCCTGGAGATTTAGAAGATTTAGCATGCCCGATTGTCTTCTCCAATTCTTTATAAGTGATGGGATGATTAAGCCAATCTCGTTATTCTTTCATTTTAAAAAAAGCTATATTATCCAAATACTTCTGAATCTCTGTCTCTTGTGCTGGATTTGCCTTATATAAATCACCAAAAAAAGTCCGCAAATACTTTTTTAATCTGAGCCTGTGTTGAGACTATTTTATTACCCTTTCTAATTTGCGTGATAGTTCTTCTAGCCCTTTCTTTTCTAATCATATATGCCAATAACCTTCCAGGTTTATTCCCAGATTCATAATATTTTTTTTAATATATTTATTTATTTTTTCAATTGGTTCCATAGTTAAGATAGACAGCTGTTCTTGTATACCTTTAATTTTATCTTGTATCTCAGATGAATTTGGCTCCTCTTTCAATTTTATCTCTAATTTTTCTAGCTCCTTAGTACTCATTCATTCTTTTCTTTGTACCTTTGTACCTTGTACCTCCTTAGTAAGCTTTTCCTCATATTGTCTTCTTTTCTTTCTCCATTCTGAAGTTTTTTGTATAATAATCCCTCTAATCACAGCTTTATGCACATCCCATACAGCATGTATAGGGACGTCCTTATTCAAATTCTCTTGAAAGTAATATTTTATTTGCTTTTTAATTTCTTCACATATTACATTATTTTTAATATATTCGTATTTAATTTCCATTGAAACATTGTTTCTCCAAATTTCAATTCATTTAGTATCAGGTTGTGATCAGACCAGATCACAAATATTTTGATTTTAGTTACTTTATTTAGCAAATGGCTTGAGATCCAAGCCATGTCTAATTTAGAATAGGAATGGTGTTGGTTAGAATAAAAAGTATAGTCTTTTTCATTGCCCTTTTTTGCCCTGAAAACATCCTTCATAATTAACATTTCAGTCAGTGTAAAAAACTCTTTTGGCAAACATCCTAGTCCCTTCCTAATTATTTTTGTTGACTTTCGATCAATTCCGGGGTCTATGACCCCATTAAAATCTCCAAGCATTATTATATTTTCCTGATTTAGATCTAAAATCTTTTCCTTCAACTTTTTATAAAATTTATTTTTATTTTCTAGGGGTCCATATAATCCTATCAGCAAAAAATCACTTACCTTCCACCAAAATTTCAACCAGCAGATAATATCCTTCTGGATCACTATAGACCAATTTTGTGTCATAATTTGGATTTATATATAGAGTAACTCCTCTTTTTTTAAAAGGGCAGGCTGCAGTAAATTCCAGGCCTAACTTTGGATTTCTTAAATATTTTACATCTTTATTTTTAATTCTGCATTCCTGGAGACATCAAATATCTAATTTTAACTTCTGGAGATAATGAAAAAAAATTTCCGTTTTTGTAGAGTATTTAACCCCTGTACATTTAAATAAAGTAGTTTAAGTTGTTTAGAATACCCCATACTTTAAACCAGGGGTAGGCAACCTAAGGCCCGGGGGCCGAATGCGGCCCCCTGAGGCCTTTGGACCGGCCCCAGGCCAGTCCTGCCGCCGCCACCACCCCCTGCCATGATGACATTGATTATTGTTGTTATTACTTGTTCTTGGGGTAGGGGTTTTGCCATGGCTTTTCTCGGGCTGAGAGAGTGTGCATGCATATTTTTTTAATTTTTTAATTTTTAAAAAAAAATAATTTTAATTTTAATTTTAATTTTAATTTATTTATTTATTTATTTATTTTTGGTGCTTCGGCCCCCCCAATTGTCTCAGAGACAGCAACCCGGGCCCCTGGCTCAAAAAGGTTACCTACCCCTGCTTTAAACTATCTGCTTAAGTATCAAATGTCAACTTTAAATCAATAAACAAACAAAACTAAAATATATCTGATGTGCCTTTAAACCCCAAATCTACTTATCTTATCTTAGAAATATACTAATAGTCAAAATATAATCAGATCATTCACTCAAACCTCAATCATCAAAGTACCGTACTCCTCTAGACCGATTGGAGAGGTTATAGTCAGCAAACAGTTCTTGTTTCTATTCAAGTCATCATCGACACTTTGAAAGCCTTCAATTCCTACTGCCTCTTTTAAGCCTTCCACTTCATCCTCATCTTCTTCTTCATCTTCATCCTCTTCTCCTCTTTGCTGATTATTCTCTTCCTTCTCATAGTCTAATCCAAATAGAGCTTCTTGAGAGTCATGATTCCGAAGAAGAGGAGCACTGGCTCCCTCAATCCCCTGTGTATCCTCATTGGAAATCCTCGCTCTCTCATCCTCATCTTCATCATCATCCTTATCAGCGGGTTTCTGATCTTTTCTCTTGCCTTTTGCTTGTTTCCTCAATCTATCCATCATCTGTTTCACAAAGTCAGAAGCTTGCTCCAGTGATGAAATTCTAATTCTTTTTCTCCCCCACCAAAAAGTCAAACCTTCAGGAATTTCCCATCTATATTGAATTTTCTCTCTCCTCAAAAAGGAGGTTATCATGGAGTAGTTTTGCCGCTTCCTCAAAATACGGCCCGGGACATCCTTTAATATTTTTATATTTTGACCTTCAATAATAAATGAGTCTTGATTGTGCTTTGAGAGAAAAGAATCTCTAATTTGTCTTCTCACAAAATTGACGAATACATCCCTTGGTAGTCCCCTTTGTTTAGCCACCACCGAATTAACACGGAATGTAGTGTCTATGTATGACACTATGATGGCAGTACCTGAACAAAAAATCAGAGAAAAAGCCATTAAAATTCGAGGTTTAACAGAAGAGAGAAAGGAAAAATTATCAGAGAGGTTAATAATAAAAATGGCGGAATAGACGCCAGTGAAACTGTTTTAACAAGGGTATTATATATTCTGTCACTGCTCAAGACAGCATTCTGGATGCAGCATTTTGAACCCACTGAGATTTCCAAACACTAGAGTGCATTGTAGTAGTCTAAACAGGATGGAATCAAAACATCACAGATCACAAACCATCACTGTGGTGTGATCTGACATCTCCAGGAATTTCTGAAGCTGGTGTCCAAGTTTTAACTGCAAAAATACAGTCCTAACTACCACCAAATCTGGGCATCCAATTCTCAGGTTAGAATCTAGGAGTACATCCAAGTTTTGAGCTGAGATTTCAGTAGCTTGTAAACCTATCCAGCCTGTGCTGGATCCCTGTTCCTTGATCAGCCTTTTGACTGACCAGGAGCACCCATGTTCTGTCTAGATCAGGGGTAGGCAACCTTTCCCCTTTAAGGGCCAAGGGACTTCAGCTCCCAGAAGCCTCAGCCATGTTGGCCAATAGTCCCATGTTGGCCAATAGCTCCTGGGATTCTGGGAGCTGAAGTCCCTCGGCCCTTAAAGGGGAAAGGTTGCCTACCCCTGGTCTAGATTAAGCTTCAGTTGTTCAGCATCATCCTATTGACAGCAGACACAGGTTTAGTACTGAAACAGATTTATTAGAATTGGCAGGAAAGGAAAGATTATGTTAGGTATTATTCACATATTCCCAAACTCCAAAACTCCTGATGACCTGTATCAGTTATTATTGGAGTCAGCAACTTTGCATGCCTGATACTCTATGATAGTTTTTCTCTCTCTAGTTTAGTGCACGTTCTTTCTCTAGTTTAGAGTGCATGGTTGTGGTGACTTTCTGTGTATGTGTTTACCCACCTCTTTCTCTTCTTGAAGCACATATGCATCCCCTTTGTCTTTGAGAAACCCTCTTCACACCATGCTTGCTCTTCCTCCATTAAGGGTGCAGATGGGAGCTTCTCTATTCCTAAAAAGCTCAGACCTGAATTGACTTAGTTGTAGATTTTCTTCTTCTTTCTACCTATCTCAAGTATCATGTATAGCAAGATTGCAAGTAAACTTATTTTTATGCCTTTTAAAAAGAAGTCTGGATTTGATTTTTCTACTAGGCTAGATATACGTATGGGGTGGTGGCTGTTTCTTGCTGTTCTAAGCTTCTGCTTCAGTGCAATTTAAAACTCTGCTAAATAGATTCACCAAATCACAGTTGTTTTAAACTAAACCCAACAGTGCTTTCATATCAAACAGCATGGGAAATAGAAGTGGAAAAGGCTAACAGCTATGCTATTAAACAAGAATCCTTCACCTTCTAAGTTCACCCCTTCTAGAAGGACTGGAACCATTATAAAACAGTGCACCCACATCTCCTCCTAGGGAAGCAGGTCAGAAGGATACTATGATTGATAGTATTGAAAGCCACTGGGAGATCTAGCAGAACCAACAGAAACATAGGGGGGTTGCAGACTGCCAGAAATAGTGCAAATTGAGTCCACTTTTAGGGTTAGGGTTAGTGCTAGGGAATCATGGAAATTGTTTCTTTTTTTCTGAGAGATTGAGCCTTCTCTGTCAGATAGCTCTGGTGCCACAATAAAATACACTTCCCATGATTCCCTAGGACTAACCCTAACCCTAAAAGTGGACTCAATTTGCACTATTTCTGGCAGTCTGCAACCCCCCCATACTCATCTTGTCCTGTTGCCCATGTAGGTCATCCATCAAAGTAAACAAAACTTTCTCCATCCCATAGCCAGGCCTGAAGCCAGATTGAAATGGATCTAGATAGTCAATTTCATTCCAGAATCCTTGGCACTGAGAGGCCCCACAACTCTAGAACTTTACCTAACAAGGGGATATTGGAGACAGGCTGACAATCTCTGGTAAAATGAGGTCTGGGGAGGGTTTTTCTTTTTCAGTAATGGCTTTACCATTGCGTCCTTTACCCAGGATAGAAAATTGTCTTGACACAGTGAGGCATTAACTGCTCTACTTAACAGTTCAGCTGGTCCTAGTTTAGCTACCTCTCGGAACTAGGAAGAACTTTCATCTCTCCAAGGATCCTGACCACCATTTTAGGCTGTTCCCCAAAATAATGTATAGTTTGGATTATTGCCATGAATTCCACCTCATTGCCTGCTGGGGAGGGGACATCATGACCGACTATTTTGGCAGCATTCAATGATCAGAGAAAGAACAGCTACAAAGACATTGCTTGCCTCTCTCCCATGTAGCTCACCAGACAGAACATTCAACTACAAGAGGCAGTTTCCTTGGGAATGGAGAGCTCAAGACCAGGACTGGCTTAATCCTTCATGATTCCAGTGACCTGGGGGCAGAGGGGGAAGTCCGTTCTTCCCACAGAAGCCCTGGTGGTGCAGTGGTTAATACTGTAGCCACTCATTTACAGTTGCAAGGCTGTGAGTTCGATACCAGCCAGGGGTTCTAGGGTCGACTCAGTCTGGTGTCCTTCCAAAGTCACTAAAATGAGAACCCAGCTAGTTGGGGGGCAATTAGCTTACACATTGTAAACTGCTTAGAGGGTGGTTAAGTGCACTGAAAAGTGGTGTAGAAATGTACTTGCTATTGCTATCCTTTGGCCAGAGTAGGAGTTGCTTCTCCAAAGATGACTTTCTTTTCCTATCTCCATTCCCTTTAACTTTTGAACTATTTTTTAATATATGTAGAGCACTTAGAAACTTTTAGACAGTCTGTAAGTCATTATCATTTGTTCTTCTTCTTGATATTTGTGGTTTACTTTTAGATAGAAATGGCAGTTTTAAGATGGGTCCTGTCTGCACAGGCCAAGATATTCTCTGAGCTGCACCACCCCCATTACAAATGGTGTTGGGCAGCTGATCCCATGTCCACCACCACTGCAGGTCACTTTACTATGAGTTTAGAAAGAGGTGCCCAGCTATGAACATGGCTGGATGCTTCATTCTGACTTAAGAGTGAGCAACTGGCAACAGCAGCTCTGGACAGCTCTGCAAGACACATTTTAAACAGCCAGCCAGTATTGAAAGGGAGAGCTCCAGATCTTCTGATAAGATCCAGACCATAAGGCTTTGTAAAAGTTTTTTTTAGTATGCTATAAGGGGGTTATACCCACTTTTGGTGTTGAACAGGCCAGATGTCATCCAGTCTGTTAGCACCAGAACCAAGGTTTGTGCCATGTCCAGTCTCCTCACCAAGAGGATGGGAAGGAGCCATTTTATTGGCTTGTGCAGACATGGCCATAGTTTGCATCTAACATTTATCATATAAAATTTATTGTAATCTTTTTTTAAAAAAAATATTTGAATCAATTAGGAAGAGGGGCATTATTTGATCTAATATTTTGCTGTGTGCCTTCAAGTAGTTTCCAACTTGTGGCACCCCTAAGGGGAAGCTATCATGTTTTTTTTTTTTTTGCTTGGAAATATTTGTTCAGGAGGGGATTGCCTTTGTCTTCCTCTGAGGGTGAGAGATTGTGACTTTCTCAAGGCCATTCAGTGTGTTTCCATGTCTGAGCAGGGATTCAAACTTCTTGAATTATTTGGTTCAAAATGTCCTGATTTAAAGAACCAATCAGGCAACCACTATTATAATATTAACTATTATCCTCACTCCAACTATTCCTGGATAAAATCTTGATCCATTTCAATCTGGTTTTAGGTCATGGTGGTGGTGGTGATATGCACAACCTGGAAATAATGTTTGTGTAACCTGTGGATAATTAAATTTTAACAATGTGTAGTACATAAGAAGCCTGGATGAAATACAAAACCCCTTGCTCCAGTTTAAAAAAAATAGTTTTCAAAAAAAATGCTACTCATAATTTTATTTTATTTTTTAAATGTGCTACATTTAGGGTGCAATATTATGCATGTTCATTCAGAAGTGTTATTGTGTTCACTGAAGTTTATACCTCCTTAAATATTTAGGATTGCAGCCTGAAGCAATAATTAGTTGTTTCTAATATAGCTGTAATCCTTGCACGTTGATGGCTTGCTACCTCTTAGCTTGGTCCTCTCTGAAATGTTAGATTAGTCATATCAAAGTAAAAGCTCTCTGATGGCATTGGAAGTCATTAAGACGACAGTGTCAAGTGCTTGTTTTGTTTTGCTTCCTCTTCATTGATTACAATACTGTGACAGAAAATAAATGTCTTTTCACTAACAACTTTGACTTCATATTTCAAAACATTGATTTCTTACTTCTCTCCCCAATTTTTGCATTACAAAACAGGATGGGGCCTTGTTTTCACATTAGAATTCAGGGCAGAAAATGCTCATCACATCACATGGTTTTTAGTGATTGCTCACCACAAAAGCTCATGCAGAAATAAGAACAAATTAATATTCAATATGCTGCCACATTCCTTTTCCCCCTCCCCCTCTCTTCCTCCTTTTTACATCATTACCACTGTTTCAATTCTTCAAGTTTGTGTGTGTGCACGCAAATATATGATAGATAGATAGATAGATAGAGGAGCTTGCCTCAGCAAAACTCTGTCCTGAAAGACTCATGCAGTTGAGGACCCACAAAGGGACTTATATCATCATGACAGTATCCTGGCAAATTTTAGCTATATGTCAATTAGCTGGAGGGGGGACTTATACACAAACAAATACAGCAGAGAGAAAATCAAACTCTTGTGCATTAGGGTCTGTTTCAGTCAGGATTCAAGCTAGGTTTGGAAATAAACTGGCTTTGGTTGCCCTGTTAGCAGAGATCATTGCTTGTTGGAGCATCTATTATCAGATTGGGCCAGGGCTACATCTATACTACAGAACTACACTGCAGTCTGACACCGCTTTAACTACCATGGCTCAATGCTATAGAGTTGTAATTTTGTGAGCTATTTAGCCTTCTCTGTCAGAGAGCTCTGGTGCTACAACAAACCATAAATCCCATAATTCCATAGGATGGGGCTACAACAGTTAAAGCAGTGTCGAAGTGCATTAATTCTTCAGTGTGGTTGCAGCCCTTTATATCAATTGCAGCACTTTTGGGCGAAAGGCAGCACTACTAAATTTCTTCTCACTTTGGTAGTCTCTCCCATGAGTTACTGTGCATTTTACGTGGGCCTGCCACTGATAACCATCTACAAACTTTAGCTGGTCTGTAATAGGAGAACAAGATTTTAAACTTGGTCCATGAAAGAGTAAAAGAAATCATCCTCAACAGAATATAAAAAAAATTAACAATTGAAGGAGAGGAAGTTAAAAATTTTAGAGACATACCACAAAAAAGTTTGAGTAAAAGGAAGGAATACAAATTTATAACTCTAGCCTTGAGAAGGAAAGGAATACCATACAAATGGGGGGGAAAATGAAGGGATCTCCGTAAACTTCCACCAACAAAGATACACATTAAATTCAATAGCTAAAGCAAAAGATTTTATGCTGAGATTCAAAAGAGAATTGGAATCAATTTCACCAGAAAGGGACAAAGAAGAATGAAAACAACTAAGAAAAAAGGGAAAAAAGAAGGTAAAAAAAACCCCATAGAACAAAGGAAGAAGAATAAGAGGAAGAAACAGACCAAAAAGAGGAGGAGGAAGAACTTAGACAATTAGAATTTGTGGAAAGAGAAGTAGGGAGTGAAGGTGAAATATCTGACCAAGAAGAAGATCCAATAGAGGTTACAAAACTACATTAAGGAAACCAATCATTAAGGAAACACCGAGCTTATTGATATACAGTTTTGACAAGGAAAGGAGACCCAAGAATACAGATAAACGAAAAAGCTTTAACATGGAACATAAAAGGATTGAACTCTATACACAAGAGGAAGAAAGTCTTCCACTCTCTAGAGAGACAAAAATTAGACTAAGGGCCTTTGCAGAATGCTAGAAATAGTGAAAATTGAGTCTACTTTAAGGGTTAGGGTTAGGGCTAGGGAATCATGGGTACTGTATTTTATTGTGGCACCAGAGCTCTCTGACAGAGAAGGCTCAATGTCTCAGAAAAAAAACAATTCCCATGATTCCATAGCACTAACCCTAACCCTTAAAGTGGACTCAATTTGCACTATTTCTGGCAGTCTGCAAGGGCCCTTAATTTATTTACAGGAGACGCATATTAGAAATAAAGACATCAAATTCTTAGAGAAACCTCAACTGGGAAACGTTTTTGCATCCAGTAATAAAAAAAAGGGAAGTAACAATCTATATAAATAAAACATTTGAAGTGAGAGACAGAAATACAAAAAGCAAAAACAAGCAAGAGAAATTACCTAAAAACTTTTTTGAGCTCATAGAACATTTTTCTTTAGGAGATACTTAGAGAATAAAACACCCAACAGAAAAAGATTTTACTTTCTATTCAGATAGACACCAATCATGGTCAAGGCTAGACATGATTTTTATGTCCAAGACATTAATTAGAGGTATTTAAAAAGTAGAAATACTCCCAAAGACTATCTCAGACCACAACCAGTACTATTATATTTAACCAATAGAAAGTTTGTATACAATTGGAGACTCAAGGAAAACCTACTTTTGGAAAATGCAATGATACATGAAGCCAAAAAAGCCTTGAAAACCTTTTTCATTGAAAATTTAGATAAAGAATCATCGATGGAAACAGATTAGAAAACCTCTATAGCATTTATGAGAGGGGTTTTTATACAAAATGAAATAGAAAAAGGGAAGAAAAAAGAGAAAAGGAAAAGCAACTTCAAGAAGCCATTAATAAAAAGGAAAAATAATTAAAGATCTTTCCCCAAGATAAAAAGATAAGCCAAAAAAATAAAAATGCTTCAAAAACAACTAGACATAGAAATGACACAAGAAATTGGGGGGGGGGGGGACTAAAATTCACTAGACAAAAATTCTTTGAGCACTCAAATAGACCTGGGAAATAGCTTGCTTATAAACCTAGAAAAGAACAGGAAAAAAAGGTTGATATTAAAAATAAAAGGGAAAAATGAAATTATAACTAAGCAAAACAAAATCAAACATATGTTTTACAATTTCTACTCTGATTTATTCAAGAGATAAAACATGTTGAAAGAACAAAAAGATGCACTGAAGCAATATCTAGACACAGAGGACATTCAACATATAACAGATGACCAGAAAAAAAATCTTAGATGCCCCAATCTCAATAATGGAGATAACTGAAGCTATTAAAAAACAAAAATAAGAAAGGCCACTGGACCAGATGGATTAATGGCTAAATATTACAAAATATTGTAATTTAACATTATCGCTACAAAGGGTTATATCTAACTTAAGTGCAAAAAGCAAACCCAAGTCATGGGGGGAAGCCTTAATAACAATAATATCAAAAGAAGAAAAAGATAATCAAGAAATCCAAAATTACACACCAATTTCTCTTTTAAATTTGGATTCTAAAATATTTATGTCAATTCTAGCTGAGAGACTTAAAGAGTGCTAAAAGAATGAATCCATGATGACCAAGCCAGATTCCTACCAGAGAGACAGACCAAAGATAATTTAAGAATAGTACTAAATCTGTTAGAATTTTATGAAAAACATAATTATAAAAACTAGCAATGGTTTTCTTAGATGCCAAAAAGGCATTTGATAATGTAAATTGAGAATTTATGTTGACAGTGGTAGACAAAATGAGAATAGACCCAAAATTTACAAATTGGCTAAAGGCAATATACAGTGAACAGATGGCAAGAATTATTATAAATGGAGAAAAGACATCAGAGTTCAAAATAACCAAGGGTACAAGACAGGGTTGTCCCCTATCCCCCTTGCTTTTCTTGGTAGTAGTGGAAATACTTTTGAGAAAAATAAGGAATGACAATCAAATAAAAAGCCCATCAATAAAAGGACATTCATACAAAGTGAAGGCATTTGCGGATGACATAGTTTTGTTCCTAGATGACCCATTACAAAGTATCGAAAGAACAAATCAAATTTTGAAAGAATTCGGCAAATGGTCAGGATTTAAAATAAATAAAGACAAAACAGCTATAATAACTAAAAACATAGGGAGAAAAGAAGAGGAACTACTGGAAACTATTTCAAAGTACAAAGTCCAAAAAATGGTGAAATATCTGGGAATAAACATAACAAAGAAAAATTCAGAACTGTTCAGCAATAATTATCAAAAGACTTCGAACAAAATAAAAAGTGACTTAAAGAAATGGAATAATTTAGGCCTTTCACTAATGGGGAGGGTGGCAGCAATAAAAATGATGATCTTACTTAAGATGTTATACTACTTCAAAAAGTTCCCTATAATTACAAGAAAGATACCCTTTAAAGATTGGAATAAAGAAATGTCAAAGCTTTTATGGGGAGGAAGAATAAAATGAAAAATCATGTATGATGCTAAAGAAAGAGGAGGGTTAAGTCTCTCCAATTTGAAGCTATACTTCCATGCAAGTTGTCTAAATTGGATTTTAGACTGGATCAAACTCCAGAATATGAAATTACTGGATTTAGAAGAATGTAATGCTTGATTCAGCCTCCATGCATACCTTTGGTATGATAAAGATAAGATACACAAAGAACTAAAAAACAATTATATAATAAACCTCTTTTACAAACTGGGACAAATATTGAAATAAATTCTACCAGAAATTACCATTGTGGGTTTCCCCACATGAGGCCTTCATCAAAAGGGACAGATAGACCCCCCCCCCGACTCATTGGGGAGGGGTTCTTTATTGCGCCGGCCAAAAAGTGAGGCCGGATGCGTCATTGGCTGGGCGGTGGGGGAAGTCCTGCCCCTTCCTTCATCGCTTGGCCAATCATGGGTGGGATCTCTAGAATCCCATCTCGTTGGTGGTCTCGCTTATCGCGAGACTACCAACGAGATCTTAGGGCTATATAGCCCTTGGCTGCCTCATGGCGGCAGCCATTTTATAGGTAGACAAGCAAGGAGCTTGTCTGCCTTTCTCGCCTCTTGCGGTCTAGTCTGCGACTGGGAGCCTGGGGCTCAGGTCTTGGAAGGGAGGGCTGCAGAGGAGGCGCTCTCAGTTGGCGGCAGCAGCGACAGTGGCGCCCGGCACTGCCTTGAGCAAAGCAGCCCGGGGGATGGGCTTGGCTCGCCGGCTGCGACCGAGTGAGTTGGTCGGCCCCGATCATTCTCCTGGCTGGGAGAGGACTGTCCTTTAGGAAAGAGAGGCGGCCCGGGTGATGGGGCTCGGGGCGATGGAGGTGGCCAGGGCAGGGACAAGGCCCTGATCTTTCTCCCAGTGGGGAGAGACACGTCGACCTTTTAGAGAGCAGCCCTGGTGGAGTGGCTCTGCTCTGCTGCGGTGGCCTGAGGGGTGGAGGGCCCCGATCAATCTCCTGGCTGGGAAAGGCTGCCAATTTAAAGGCAAAGCCTGGTTTAAGGGCCCTGATCGATTCAGTGAGCCCATAGAGTTATTAATAAATAATAATAATAATAATAATAATAATAATAATAATAATAATAATAATATCACACACACACACACAACAATACTCTGCCTTGTTACACTTCCCAAAGCTTGCTGGCTTGCTTTCTGTGTCCCAAAAAGGGAATTTTGGGCCTTTGGTGATCAAAGTAATTGGTAGGCTCTTTGGCTGGGTCTCTACCTGGTGATTCCACACTAACCAACATACTCTGGATGGGTTTTGTGTCCCATAAAGGGAAGTGATTGGCCTTTGGCCATTTAACCTGGTCCCTATTTTGGGGAAGGTTATTGGGGGCCACGGGAGTTTTTTGTATGGGTTGACACTCTGCCCAGTTATAATAATAATAATAATAATAATAATAATAATAATAATAATAATAATATAGATTATTTTGTATGTCTAAATTCTGATGATATAATTATATATATATATATTATAATATAGAGTGCTAATTAAAATTATTTACTCTAAAAATTTGGAATTAAAAAATTTATTACTGTCTCTTGGATAATTATAACTAAGTCATGCCGTGCAGTAAGCCACAGTCTAAGTGGCGTGCGGCTTCAGCTGGGCCCAGTTCTGGGCATGCAGCACCAAAGAGACCAAATGATCCTCAAAATAGACATGATGGGATTGCAGCTCAGTTAACACAATTATGCCGCACTATGCAAGCATGTGTTGCTACGTGTGAACAGCTAGCTCAATCTAGGGTTCACGGTCAGAATATAGAGTCCCAATCAGCTATTATGTCAAGTGGGGATCAAGTTTCTGAGCAGCAGGTTACTTCAGTACAACCCAGTACCTCATCTGACATGTCTGTTCAGGATGTGTCACGTGGCCCCCTGATTTCATCTGCTATGGAGGTTGGTCAGCCAACCGTAGCAGATGTGATGGAACTGGTGAAGAGAGTTCCTGATGTGACGCAATGTGGAGCGTCTGTTACTGGACTTGAGCAGCCTATTCTAGCAGACTTATATAGTTTGTTACAGGCGGCTGTGGTTTCAAGTCAGGATGGTGTGTCTGCACCTGAAAATTTACACATTACTAACAAAGATGGGGGAAGTGTTTCTTTTGTTCCACAGACTGGCATCCGAGTAGTTGCTGAGGCACACTCGATGGGAACATCACAAACAGAGGGACAGGCTGATCAGCATTTGGCTAGTACAGGTTTGTCCACATCTTTAAATGCTACAATTTCTTGGCCCACATCAGTATGGTCCTCTGGTAGCCCAGTTGGACACAATGTGGGTGGGACAAGTTTAGAAAATGCTTCTATAGCTGCACCTTCAAATTTATCAGTTGCACCGAGGGTGCCTGACGCGAGGGTGCAAGCCGATCAGGTTGCGGTTAACAAGGTAAGTGAGATAAGGCCTTTGGTCTCAGTTGGAGCCTTAGGTTTGTCAGGAGTCAATAGGCCAGTTGAATGCAACCCCTATGCTGGGATGTCAACGCCCTTGGGATCTCACCTTCCACTATCTACTAAGGAGAAAATTTGGAAAGGTGAATATATTGACTTATTTTCTCTAACTTTTTGTGATCCTGAGCCTCAAATCATGGTCAAAGATGGGGTTGTGTTCAGTC
>CM034701.1:278900565-278912053 GCA_020142125.1 Phrynosoma platyrhinos
AAAAAAAAAAGATTGATTTTTGTTCAAATAAGAAATACAAACCTAGAAATTCCTGTTTAATACAACAGATGGCTTTTCTAAAAGGCAGGTATGTTAGGGGCTCAATAGTTAACAGGATTTTGCACCATATTGCATAATAAATGCTGAATCACACATCTCCCTGTACTACCAGGACTTTTTTCAAACTAGAAAGCTATTCAGCATCCTGTCCTGGACATATCTTCTTTTGAAGAAACACCTGCAATGACCTGAGAGAGGCTAGTACAGGTCTTGAAAGTTGGGGGGGGGGGAGCTAGTGCCTGAAAAATTGGTGAAGTTGCCAATAATACCCCCCCCCCAAAGTATGTGGAGCCTTTTGGAGGCACAAAAGCAGTCTTGAGAGATTTATATAGCCCACCAGCTATTTTTTGCAAACCTGTGCCATGAAAGATCCTGCAGTTTTTTGTCAATTTACCACATGTTTTTCATAGCTGATTCTCCTTAAGCTTCTCTTAGATGTGCCTCACATAGGGTTGCCAAGGAAAGACTATCCCATGCCCTAAGATGTCATAGAGGGCATGATGTGGTGACATTACAAGGATGACATTGCATGATGCCACCCCAGAGATGTCATTAAGCATAATCTATTAGTTTAACAGAGTATCCTATTCAAATAAAAAAGGCTAACAAGAAATTGTACACATGCATGCACACTTTTCAAGGCAGTATTCTTGCCCTGATCATCCTTTCTCTTCCCCTGAGGACCAAAGAAGAGAGTCTTGTGATATAATGCATAACATAGTTAACAGCAATAGCACCCCACCAATATCCATAGTGGAAAAGTAAGAGAACTGAGTGTTTGTTATTCTTGAAATATATAATTATTTCTATATCAACAATTAATTACATTTTATCTTTGCAGCCAATTCTTTCTTATCACTAAAGTTGCATAGTTACTTTATTTACTTTTTAAAATATTAGAATGCTATAAACTATTGGCCTATGTTACAAAATCCAATTTAGACACAGCTGGACTACAAAAATAATTTAAGATTGCATTGTATTCTAGGCAAAAAGAATGAAAGTATGGCTTGTTCAGGTGTAACATAATTTGGTCATTTTAGTTATTGCAAAAAGAAAAAAGTTACAGACAATTTATTTATAACTTCCAGATTATTTCCAATTACAGGCTTATGGAAGAAGTGATCTCTGGATCTTCTTTCTGAATAGCACATAATGAGATTCTAATGAGCTTGAATTCTGTTTCATACATCATATGAAATCTATTCAATCTAATGAAATCAATTTGTGTTCTTTTGTGCATAAATTGGTTTAAAGTTTGTTGATGACATAGATTCTAATAGATTTTTTTCAGGCTCTGTTTAAATTTTGTTGAATGAAGTGTTATTGTGGGGTTTTGATTTTTCAAAATAAACAAATAAGAATGCTGTCCCTATGAAATTTGCTTGCTGTCAGTATCAGCCAGTATCCAATTGCGTCATTATGCATAACTGAGAGTTACATGTTTGTGAATGCTTTGTATCCACAATCCCTACCTATTCTTTCATTTATGAGATGCATAGGGACCATGAGAGTTCTCCAGTCCCCACTCACTAGGCACCAGCTGATGCAATTGATGGGAATCTATTTCCCTGTCAATTCAGAAGCAGCTGGCTGACAGTTCCACCCACACCCTTGTGCAAGTGATCTCTCCTGCAAGGGGGATTACAAGAGGGACCCAGTCACAATGAAAATTGCTCATGCAGGGGGGGGTAAGAATGTTAGTGAATTGTTTGCCAATGGCAGAGGAACAGATCCCCATAGCAGTTGAGGACTGGGGGATCAAGCCAGGACTCACTATGTAGCTATGTAACTACAGTGGATACAGGATTCCAGCCGTTGTTTTTGCTCATTTGATAGTTAAAACTCAATTTTTCTCCTAGGCCTTTTAAATATTTGCCATTTTAATTTGGATTACATACTGGTGATTTTAACTACTGCTTTATCTCATGTTTGGTTTTAGCTTCTCATTTTTACCATATTTTAGTGCTTGGGATTTAAATAGTGTTTTCATCCTGTTGGCTACATAATAAATTTGGTGTAGCTTTATTATCCTTTGCCTATATTTCACTGCCTTCTTGTTTTACTTTGAGAGAATTGTATGATGGCTCAAGAACCTGTTGTATAGGTGTTTTATAAATGCAAACAATAGTGGCTGGTATCCTGTTAGCTACTTACACCATCATAAATTAGATTACTGTCACATAAAGTTGAATTATACCATTGTGCAATGATCATATTCTCAAGAGGAAAGCAGGTAGATAGCTAATACTTTGGGACCTCTGATCAAGGGAAGCCACAGTAGCACCTTGGCCACATTGCACAAGGGATCTCCTGTATGTTAGGCATCATAGTGCCATAGGTCTTTTGACACATGCATATCATGTCAAAAATGTATATCATGTCAAAAATCACCATAAAGTTGTGAACTGAAGAATATTAGCCATTAAAAGAGAGAGAGAGAGATTCAGTGCAAGAATAGCTTATTCACTGGATGAACAGTGAATACTGGTTTGGGGAGATTATCAACAGCTACCAACATTTTCTTGTCAATATCTAACTCCAGTGTTACTGTGCTCACTATCTTGTTTGTCTACACAGGCCAAATTTGTCCTTGTAAAATTGATATATAATGCAAATATCTTGCAGTGTGAGCAAAACCTAGGCTAAATATCAAGAAAGCTGAATGTGTGTATTGGGGAAAGATTATAATAACAGAGATGACATTAATTCTTCATTGATTTTAGTAACAAATTTCTTGATCAAAATGCATGTGATGCAAAAAAAATAACTGTGCTTGCCTGCAATATAAATTAAGCTTTAATGACAACATAGTTCTCACACAATGTCAGCAAAGTTTTTAAATCATTCAGAACCAATAAAGTGTTGAGCATGAGATATGTAGTCTGGGTCTTAAAGTATGAAATCACCTTGTTCAGAGAGCCAGAAGTAGGCTTTTATGTTCCATAAGGGTTTCCTAAAAGCACAAATGTAATACTTATTGTATTCAGTACATCCTAGCATCAAACTCTTGACATAGTCCCAACACAACAATGCCAGACCTATAACTGGAACTGGGTTGCCATTAGATTTACATAGAGGGGGAAAGTAATTTTTGGCTACAGCTTCTGGAATTCCCCAGCCAGCACAGACAGTACTAGCTGGAGAGTTTTAGTCTAAAAATGTTATGTTTCTGACTGCCCTCAAGTTGACCTCAACTCATGGCAACCCTGTGGATGAGACATCTATGAAACACTGCTCTGCTCAGTTCCTGAAGGCTCAGTTCCATGGCCTCCCTGATTGAGTTCAACCATCTGGCATGTGGTCTCCATTTCCTTCTGCTGCCCTCCAGTGATGTCATTAGGGTTGGTGTCAATCGGTGCAGGGGGGAATCCCCACCTCCCTGCCCAGCCAGACCACTGCAGTTCCCCTAGAGAGCAGACTCAGAAGGCAGCATTGCCCACATGGGCCTTTTGAGTCTGTGCTGGATTCAGAAGGCAGCAACACCCTCCCACACACAGGCATTTCGAGTCTGCTGGACTCAGAAGGAAGCCTCCTCTTATGTACCACCCCCTGCCCCCCCTAATGATGCCACTGCTGCCCTCTACCTTTCTTAACATTGTTGTTTTTTTCTAATGATTCATGCCTTCTCATGATGTGACCAAAATACAACAGTCTCAATTTAGTCTTCCTGGTTTCCAGGGAGAATTTGTGCTTGACCTGTTCAGAAACTCATTTATTTGTCTTCTTAGCTGTCCATGGTATCCTCAGCCCTCTCCTCCAGCAGCACATTTCAAATGAGTTTATTTTCTTTCTGTTAGCTTTCTTCACTGTCCAACTCTCACATCCATACATAGTGATGGGGGGGGGAATACAATAGCTTGGATGTTCCTCACTTTAATGTTCTGAGTTATATCTTTTTGGATTTTAGGATTTTATCTAGTTCTTTTATAGCTGCCCCTTCCAATCCTAGTCTTCGAATTTCTTGACAGCAGTCTCCATTCTGATAAATGTTTGATCCAAGGTCTGTGAACTCTGACTATTTTGATTTTCTCATCATCTAGATCTTTCATCATCTTATAGATCTTTCATCATTATTTTTATTTTCTTAAAGTTCAACTTTAAGCCTGCCTTGGCACTTTCCTCCTCTATGTTCTTCAGTAATTGCTCCAGTTCTTTGTTGGTTTCTGCTAGTAGTATTGTGTCGTCTACATATCTTAGGTTGTTAATGTTCCTTCCTCTGATCTTCACTCCTCTTGTCTCTGATTCTAAGCTTCATCTGCATACAATATTTTCTGCATACAGGTTGAATACATATCATCTAAAAAGAATATTTCCAAATTCTGAACTTGGGTTATTTCATAAGATCACATTAATATAGGGATCAAACAGACCAGCAGCTTGGAGCAGCCTCCGACCACTCTAGCACTGGTCACTCCCCATTTTGCATGGAACTGTGGCAACCAGATGACATGGAGCCAAGGCCAGCTGCCTCTGCAGTCCATAATTGACTGCTGGCTAGGAGTGCTTTTTTTGTGTGTGCTCCTTTTGTGGCCAGGTTTTGGCCCATCTGTTTTGGGCCATAGCCCTTAATTTATAATTATCATTCTGGTTCTAAATTTCTAGTTAGATTCTTCATCTGTAAGCATGTTTAGGAATGATGAGAAAGTTCATAAACTTGTGGAGCAGGAATCATGGGGAAACCATGGGAAAGTTGATAAACTTGTAGAACCAGCTAGCCAACTGAACTAGCCCAACTGCCACTGCAATAATCCAGGGATAAAGTATCCATCCAATATCTTCTCCACTATTGAACAGCAGTGTTGAACTGTCAGGAAGTTGCATTCTTTCTTTTAGATGGATTTGTACAATGAAAAGAAAATATACACTACAGAGAGAGAGAAGATAAAAGCATCTGGAAATCCAAAGAAACAGTTAAAACATGAAAAAGACTTTCTGCAGTGCTCTTTGGCTTCTGTGTTTTGTGGCCCGATAAACAGATTCCATAATTTCCATCCAAGTGTGCCCATGTTTGTTTTATTCTCTCTCTCTTATGTGTTGCCATGATAAACATGATTCACAGTGCATGCTTATATAGGTTATCTATATGTACTCAGACATAAGACCTTCTGTATTCAAAAGGGCTTGTTCTCTAGTAAGTATGCTTAGAATTGCTGCCTCAGTGATCCAGGTTTTTAAAGTCTGACCTGCTTCCCTATCCCCTTTACAATTTTTTGGTCTCTGTGATTTTCACTGAAATCATCCATCTCCAGTATTTAGGCTGTCAATATCTTCCTAACACAGTCAAATGATCTGCAGGGATTTCATAACCAAGAGTTTTCTTAAGGTCTCTTAAGAAAATATAATCAGATAAAACCAGAAATTTAATGTGGGAATAATCCTATTATATATTTCAGCGCCAATATTTGTCAGGACGCTGATGAAATACATTACCTAACTTAGAGGGAACTTAATGCCATTGATACAATCAATTTTCTCTTTCTTTCATTGTCATGTTTAAAGAATAGGTCAGTTATTTTGACTCACATAATATATAGATGTTACAGTTTACCGTTGTTTCAATATTTTACATGGCAGGATAATTAAAGAAAGTTAAGGGGCAATGAATGTGTTGCATGACTCCATCTTGATGAAAACTAGAGCACATACAAATTGAAGCCCCTGCTTTAAAGCAAAGGTGGGAAATAGTTTTTTGTGGGTTTTTTGGGCTGTGTGGCCATGTTCTAGAAGAGTTTCTTTCAAAGGTGGGCAATGTTTGCCCCTTCAGTTCTTGATGAACTACAGTTCCCATCATCCCTTGACCAGGCTGTCTAGGCCAGATGGGAACTGAAGTCCAGCAAGATCTGGAAGATCAAAGATTTCCAAGACCTACTCTAAAGTACTTATCTTTGAATGTTTCTGTATGGATAGTGAACCAGTTATGCTCCATGTGTTTGGATCCCTGCAGCTCAAGCCTGATTTACATGTTGCTTGCACCAAGCAGAAGCCACTTAAAAGAATGTCCATATGGGCTGCTTCTTCATGCCATCATTGGTGATTCCATTATCATCTTGTGTGGCTTGTTTCCATGTCAATTTGAGCCATTGCTGACCAGCATCATAAAATGGTTTAAAAAGAAAACCCTGGAAGGCTAGAACAAACATTCAGAGTGTCTATTTTCTAAATCTGTATGTAATTAAATAACAGGCTGAAAAGAAACCTCAGGAAAGTTCTCTGGCATGGAAAAAAGAGGCATTACATATTGTTCATATGGACTAACCTAAGCGTGTATACAGATATAGCCAGCTGTAATACCTTTTACTGTGGTGGTATGCTTTCTAGTTACCACAATTGAGCTATCTCCTGCAGCTGTATTTCATTATGGCCTGATGTATCTTTGTACTCATGGACAACTGCATGACTGACAGTGAGTTATGGCTATTGTGTGGAAAGTAATCATGAAAACTAGTCCTTAATTACAGGCCTGGCCTGTAGTAATCTGGGGATCTTGGTCTCTTAGGAATAAGAATCAGGATACTGACTGAGATTATTACATGGGCTTTATCTCAACATTTTCCTGATGGGATACATGTACATTTAACTTCAAAGATGGGTCTTACCACATTCTCCCGTATGCAGCCCGTCTGTGATCTGGGCTTATCCCACAGCTTTTCAAGGACAGAATTGGCAGTCAAGTCAGCATTCGTACTTGAAAGAGAGGGGGATAACGTCTTATATTTTGTCTTAAGCAGCAAAATGTCTTACATGTCCTTGCCCACTATATATAATTCCAGTGTTGATCAGTGCTATATGTCATGAAAGTGGCATTGATAAACTGTATCACAGGACAGCTCCTTTCTGATAAATATAGCACCCTTTCTATTAGCATCCAGGGGGTTCTTGGCCCATTTCACAAATGTAGATATGTATCCAGAAACGGTATGGTATAGTGGTTTGAGCATTGGACAATGAATCTGGTAGACCAGAGTTTGAATGTCCAATCACTTCTGAAAACCACTGAGCAACCTCAGGCAAGTCACACACACTCTGTCTCAGAGGAAGTCAATAGCAAAATCTCAGCTGAAGAAATCTTGTCAAGAAAACCTAAGAATGGATCACCACAAGGCAGAATCAGTTCGAAAATATGTGCTGCCACCACCACCAACATTATCTATACCGGCTCTATGCTCTACAACAATAAAAATAACATAAATCGAGACCAGGAAGAAATAAAAAGACAATGGAGGCAATACACAGAAGTGTTACATAAAATAGATGACAACATGAAAGAAACATGGGAAAAAGAGCCATTATGAAGATGAACCCCAAATTCTGAAAACTGAGGTGGAAGCAGCAATAAAGGAAATGGCAAAAAACAAGACTCTAGGAACTGATGATATTCCAATAGAACTATTGCAACCCATATTGACAGAGTCAACTCTAGTGCTAACCAACATACATCAACAGATACGGAAAACAAACGATGGCCAACAGATTGGAAAAGATCAATATGCATCCCCATGCACAAGAGTCTCCACAAGAGAATGAAGCAACTATGGAACCATAGCACTAACCTCTCATGCAAGCAAAATCATGTTCAAAATTCTGCAAGATAGGCTCCAACCATACATGGAAAGAGAAATCCCAGAGGTCCAAGCAGGGTTCAGGAACGGAAGAGGCACCAGGGATCATACTTCAAATATATGATGGCTATTGGAGCACAGTAGGGAGTTCCCAAAAGAAAATCAGCATGTGCTTTATAGACTATAGCAAAGCCTTTGACTGCATAGATCATGAAAGGCTATTGAATGCCCTTAAAGACATGGGAGTGCCAACATATCTGATAGTCCCAATGAGGAATCTGTACTCAGGACAAGAGGCTACTGCCAGAACAGAACTCAGAGAAACAGAATGGTTCCCAATTGGCAAAACAGTCAGACAGGCTGCATCCTATCACCCTACCTATTCAACCTATATGCAGAACATATTGTAAGGAAAGCATACTGGGACCTGGAAGAGGGATGAGTGAAAATAGGAGGAAGAATTATCAACAATCTGAGATATGCTGACGACACTATAATACTAGCAGAAAACCTCACAGACCTTGAACAACTACTAAGGAAGATCAAAGAAGAAAGTGCAAAGACAGGCTTACTGTTGAACATAAAGAAAACAAAAATAATGACTACAGAGAATTTACACACATTCCAACTAGACAATGAGGAAATAAAAATAGTAAAAGAGTTCTCATATCTGGGATCAAATATTGATCAGAATGGGGACTGCAGACAGGAAATTAGGAGAAGATTAATAAGCTTATCGCACTAGTGCCTGTAATGTTCCTATCGAGTCCCTGGAATGTAACAATACAGGAATGGGTGTTATTGCATTAGACTATTGATAACAGGATAGTAACATTATGAGAACACATATTATCTCACTGCATTTACTGTTGTACAGGTACCGATGCTAAAGTAGTTACTCAGCCATCCCTCACTGGTGAATGCTCACTGTTGTAAAAACCCCTATGTCTTCATTAGAAAGAATGCTACTGAGAGGCTTAGGTAGCAAGCATTCATTGTTTTTTCTTGTATACACGACACAATTCAATCTACAAAAATAAAATAAAAAATTAAATTGCCTGTGGCACCTTCCTTGCATTAACACTGGAAGAGTTGAGTTGAGTTTGTGGACGTTCTAGGATGGGAGGGGAGGAGGTTGTCTTAGCCAATCAGAACACGAGGTTAGATTGAGACCGGGTAGGATTATCGCACACATCATTTGGAATGATCTGAAAGCATTCTTGCTGGCCAAGGACACATTTTTACAGTTCTCCTCCTGGAATGGGCTAGGGACTGTCAGAGCGCAGAATGAGAACTCAATGAGGATCATACTGTGTGATAAAATACGTTCCATTCTGTTCTCATCACATACTCAGTACATTCCAAGAACACAGTGTAATAAGCTTATTAGAATGGGGAGGGTAGCTATGAAAGAACTAGAAACAATCCTAAAATGCAAAGCCATACAACTCAGCACAAAAGTCAGAACCATACAAGCCATTGTATCCCCTATTACCATATATGGATGTGGGAGCTGGACCGTCAAGAAAGAAGACAGGAGGAAAATCAACTCATTTGAGATGTGATGCTGGAGAAGAGTGTTTAGGATCCTATTGACAGCCAGAAGGACAAACAATTGGGTCCTAGAGCAGATCAATCCAGAAATATCCCTAGAAGCCAATATGACAAGACTTGGGGCCAATGCACATGGCCAAGAAGGGGCAGCACAGAGCCACCCCTGAGAGTGGCGGATTGGGGCCATGGCAACCTCATGCTATGGCCCCAATCCTCCTTTTTGCCACCCTGAAAAGAGCAACAAAATGCTGCCCCTTTTAGAAGTGGCAAAAAGCCACCCTTTCAGCTGTGGTGGTGGCTTTTTAGTGCCCTGTTGGCATAGCGTGTGTGAATGTTGTGCCAAAAGGGCATCCTGACACCACACACTGTGTGAATGGGCATGTGGTGTCAGGATGAGGTTAGGGTGGTGTCAGGGCAGCCAGCATGTGGCTGCCCCACCCCAACCTCACCCCAGGCCAACCCTTTATGCTGGTCTGCAAAGCCCCTTAGACTGTCATACTTTGGACACATCATAAGAAGGCATGAATTGTTGGAAAAGACAATAATGCTAGGAAATGTGGAGGGAAGTAGAAAGAGAGGAAGGCTACATGCTAGATGCATAGACTTTATTAAAGAGACCATGAATATGAGTTTTCAGGAGCTGAGCAGAGCAGTAGAGGACCGGAGGGGGTGTGTGGAGATGTCTCATCCATAGGATCGCCATGAGTTGAGATCAATGCTAAGGCAGCTAACAGCAACAATTCAGTAAATGTACATGCTACAGTCAGCCCTCCTTATCCATGGATTCTTTATCCATGGATACAAGCATCCATGGTTTGATATTATATATATATATATATATATATATATATATATATATATATATTCCAAAATGCAAACCTTGATTTTCCAATGTTATATAAGGGACACCATTTTACTATTCATTGTATTTAATACCACTTGAACATCCACAGATTTGGCATCCATGGGGTGTCCTGGAACAAAACCTCAGCAGATACCAAAAGCCCACTGTATATGTATCCAATGCATGAAGGACATGAAAATCCTTTAAATTTTCCTATGACTTTAGAACTACAGAAAGCAGATAGAATGACTATCAGAGACAGAACTATGGTTGATGGGTTACAATGTTTGGGGGGCTTGAATTGTAATCAAGAAGTATGAGTCCTCTTTAATGCATTAATTCATCTGTATTCCATTTTTAAAAGAAAAAAAATCATATACATAAACAAGGAAAATGTACATCTATAAAGCCTGGAGGGGCAGGAGATAGTCATTTGGTTTACATTGCATTTCTGAACAGTCTATTCTTTCATTTTTCATATTTCTTGACATTTGTTTATTTCTGCATAAAACCACTGAAGAAACCAGATGAAAAACCAGCCCTAATGGAAGCAAAAGTATCCTAGAGCCCAGACTTCATCTGGTTTACATGCAAAGTATAAAGATATATCACAAGGGGAACAAAGAAGTTTCTCAAGGGCTATAAAAATGTCAGAAAAGATGCTTGGTTAAAAACCCTTCAGAGACTCCTTTTCTTCTTCCATCCAAGGGGGGGATAAGCACCTGCTTTTTAATCAAATGCTTCAAGAAAGAAAAGAATGACTATCAAAAGTTCTTGCACTTTGATTAGACTGACATTTGCCCTGAAAAAAGGCAGTATAGCTTATCTGCAAAACTCTTGCAAACTCAGTAGCAGCAAATCTTCCCCACACAAAATGGCATATGGCCACATTGTCAAATCAACAGTTACACACAGCAGAACTCTGCTTTCTGCTGAAGTTAGCACTCACATTTTCAAACTTTATCATTATGAGATTTTATCATAACAACAGCTACGCTGATCCAGCAGAAGAACAGGAACTGAAGCAGGCTGTGCACATATGCTGTTTCCCTCTTAGGAAAGCCAAAAATCAAACCTTCAGAATGGTTTGGAATGGTGATGCATTTTAATAGAATATCATTTTAATTCTATTTTAATGCCCACTTTTGTATGTTTTTAATTATATTGTTTTTTTTATTTGTAAGCCACTCTGAGTCCCAATTTTTTTTTGGGGGGGGGGAAGTAGAACATAAATTATTATTATTATTATTATTATTATTATTATTATTATTATTATTATTAGCTTGCAGCTGAAGTTCATAGTGAAAGTATCAAACAGTTTATTAATCAGTGTCTTCCTTTCTCTGATCTACTTTTGCCATCTTTAATGCATTAATTCATCTGTATTCTATTTTAGAGAATACAGGTTAAGAACAGGTTTAGAGGTTAAGAACAATAAAAAGGGCTTTTGGGGGTATGCCAGCAGCAA
>CM034701.1:278912153-278931315 GCA_020142125.1 Phrynosoma platyrhinos
CTATGATTCTATGATTCTATGATTCTATGATTCTATGATCTACTTCCAATAGACACATGGAAGATAGTTTCTACATAGAAGCTGGCAAAAGGCAAACTAACATTTATCATTATGTAGAGAGATCTTGTAGCACCTTTGAGACTAAAATAAAGAAGTTGGCAGCATGAGCTTTCCTAGACTTCAGTCTGCTTCCTCAGATGCATATGCAAAGTTTGCATGCAGATATTTAGAAAGTCATCCTATATCTATTTTTGGCCAACATCAGTTCACAAATGGATATTCTAAAGTAATCAATCAATCTTCTGTTATTGTTATTGTCCTATGTTGTTGTTGTTGTTGTTGTTGTTGTTGTTGTTGTTTTATGCCTTCAAGTCATTTCCAACTTATGGCAACCCTAAAACAAACCTATCGTAGGGTTTTCTCAAGCTTTGTTCAGAGGTGCTTTGCATTTCTCTGAAGCTGGGAAAGTGTGACTTGCCCAAGGTCACTCAGTTGGTTTCCATTATCATGCAGAAATTTGAACCTGGTGTCTCAGATTCCTAGTCTGACACTCAAACCACTATACCACATTGGCTCATTAAAAATATATAAATACTTACATAAACATCCAGAGACCCAAATTGTTTGAGAGGTCTCCAAAGTTGTTGATGGAATGGATTTAAAACAAACAAACAAACAAACACTTACAATGATCTTTGTTTAAACCCCATTAAATCATATACCCAGTTTGGTGACTCTGTAGCCAAGCATGTGATTCTGTATAGTAATACAGGCAAGGAAAATTGACACTTTAAATTATAGTATAGATAGCATAAATGTACACATCTGAACACCACAATTGGCCCTCCAAGCATCCATGGCTTGAAAAATATTCCCCCCCAAAAATAATCCAAAAAGCAGACCTTGATTTTGCCATTTTATAGAAGAGACTCCAATTATACCATTGTATTTCATGGGACTTGAGCATCCACATAGTTTGGTATCCACTCAGGATCCTGATACCAAGGGTCCACTGTACTATGTTTCAGTTTTCTAATCCACTATGGCTACATCTGCACTGCAGAAAGAATCCAAGTTGAAACCACTTTAATTGCCTTGGCTCAGTGCTTTAAAATTCTGGGAAGTGTATTTTGTTGCGGCACCAGAGCTCTCTGACAGAGAAAGCAAAATGTATCACAAGACTACAAATCCCAGAATTCCATAGCATGGAGCCATGGCAGTATCAAATTTCATTAATTCTGCAGTGTAGATGGAGTCTATCTCAAGATTCTGATCTCTCTGAGAGGAAGTGCATACATACTGTCAGGAAGGCATCTTGGGTTTGTACATATAAGCACAGACACAAAAGGATAAAATATCAGTGCATGGCTTCCCTTCAATATACACTTTCCCTTTCTAGTTCAGGGAGTAAATGTTGCTGAATGAATAAACAGATACATTTGGGTTGTAGCTAATGTAAGACCCTTTCACAACATAGCGTGCAGGAAGAGAGAACACAAGCTGTGTTTCTTGCTACAAGAATGTTCCAAGGACATGAGTGTAGGGTTGCTCTAGGGCAGTTCCTCAAGGTTACTGCATACCTTCCAACTATAAGAACTTTTCTTTTCTACTCAGAAGTGAACTCAATTCAGATCGAAATAATCTCATATGTACTTGAATTCTTCATTCACTGCCAGCCATTTAAAAAAAAATCAAAACTCTCCCTTCGGTGGGAGCTAAAATGGAATCTGCATTAAGCATACCTCTTAATATAGCAGAAGGCTGATGCATGCAATTGAGCTCCAGATTTAGGCTCAGAGTAGGTCAAAAGGAACAAATCAACTACATTGTCTATATGAGTGACTATAGTTTCAATTTAAAGAAAGTTGCTCAGTATGGATGGTTGGGAAAGAAGAAATTGAAAATGAAGTTAGGGGAACAAAAATGCTGTACGTGTGGCCAGAGCTTTTCCATAAATGATGCTCTGATAAATTCCAGAATTCTCTTTCATGGAAGGAAGGGCAGACATAAAACTGGCCTTTGCTGCAATCTTCTCTTTATGGGATTTTTTTGCTGTTGTTGGGAAATTCTCAACAGTACTCAGCCTCACCTCTACCATGCAACATTAATAAAAGACTGTATGACATGCCTGTCATAAGCTTTCTTCCCTCACATACTTACACTCTGGCTTTCAGGGAAGAGGGTATAGGCATTTGCATAGACATTTTCAAATGCTTGGTTTTTATTTTGTTTTAAATAAGAAGAAAAGGAGTTTTAGAAAACAGAAAGAAGACCTGATGTAGAAAGTGCAGGATGGTCTTCCTTTTGGTTGGAAGAGAGTATATTTGTTGTCCAGACACAGTTATACTCGAATCTTTGATTTCTCTTGTTTTCTAGTGTAAATATGTGTGTTGTGTGCCTTCAAATTGTTTCTAACTTATGGTGACCCTAAGGCAAACCTATTATGGCATTTTCTTGATATGTTTCTTCAGAGGGAGTTTGCTGTTGCCATCCTCTGAGGCTGAGAGAGTGCGATCTGCCCATGGTCACCCAATGGGTTTTAATGGCCAAGCCAGGATTCAAACCCTAGTCTCTAGAATCATAGTGCAATGCTCAAACCACTACATCACACTGGCTCTCATACACATGTGTGCTTTCCAGTCTCCTGTTGACTTATGACAACCCCATTAATTTCTTAGGGATGGAATACTTAAGAGGTGGTTTTGCCAGTAACTTCCTCTGATAGAGAAAAATAATTTTAGAAAGGAATCTGAATGTCCCATTTCCAAAAACTGAAATTTGACTGTAAATATTTAATATTTTTATCAATAGCATTGTTTTCTTTATGGGTTGATTTTGGCTTTGACTGTCCTCATCAGCTTTCACAATGGAAGGCAGCGTTGAGTTGTCGGCAAAACTTTGCCACATTTTGTTTCCACATTTTGTTTTTACATTTTGGCACAATATTGTTTGCACATTTTGCTTCATATGTCTTGTTTTACAAATGACACAGACTTGCTTTTAAAAAAATCTTTGGGAATCTGGGGCAGGTAATACTGCAAATGGGCACTGGGTCTCATGGTCAGAATCCATAGAATACCTGAGGAATCAGTTCATGTGGCAATCCTACATGAGTGACCCTTTTCCTTTAATAACATTTTGGAAGATGTGCATCATTTTGATTTAGTATAATCAACTCCTTGGTGGCTGCTCCCACCATCCGGAACTCCCTTCCATGAGAGGCTAGATTGGCCCCTTCCCTGCTGGCTTTTTGCTGAAAATTAAAAATATTTTTATTTAAACAGACATTTTAAAATCATGAAAGGGTGGATTTTATATGAGGATAGGTGTTTCAGGTTATGTGTTTTAACTTTTGTATGTTTTTAATCTTGATTTTATACTGTTTCAATTGGGTAACTTTAATTGTTTTTTAATTGTTTTTAAAGTGTTTTTAGCCATCTTGGGTCCCAATTTGGGGGAAAAAGCAGCATAAAAATGAAATAAATAAATGAACTTGACCTCTTTCTGTGTTGTATATAAGCTGATTTCATAGCTATGAATACTGAATGACTTTCTTGCTGTGAGATTCATACAAATAGCTTGCTTGCTATGAACTAGAAGTTTTTCATTACTCAATTTTTATATGGCTCCTATTACTTGTAGATTAAGGTGGACAAATTGCAGCCTGAAATTCATACATCCCATGAATGTCTCTCCTAATTTCTTAAAACCCCACCAACCCCTCCAACCCCATCCCCTTCTTGTAGTTTTTGCCCCCAAACCCTATCAGAATATACTTGAAAATACCTTCACTTCAGCCCCAGAGGCACCCTAGAAATCTGTGCTATGCCCAAATACCTCTATTTCCCTCTGCATTCCTTCTCAAAATGACAATAGTTCCTGCTGCCATTTTGAGAGGGGTTGCAGAGGAAATCAGAAGTATTTGGATTTGCTGTGGGTGTATGTGGCATCGGGTGGGGGGAAAATTGGTTCCACTCTTCATGTGTTTGCTCACTCCTGCTATAGACCCATATTCAGTCACAAGAATATATTGAAACAGGAACTTTTGCTAATGGAGATGGAAAAGTTTTTGTTTTCCTAAGTAACCTTATGAACAAAAATCAACAAATGCTTGAATAGTTCATGAGCATTTAATTTCACATAGCTTTAATTTATCTGACAAAACTGACTCATGTTCTCCCCGCTGGTTTCACAATTGTCATTAAACTGTCAAAGCTTTCTTGATATAATCTTAAAATGCCAGGACACAATTAAAGATATTTTGATGTATCTGTGGGATGCAAGTGCCTGTTCAGAACACACGTTGATAATTCTTAGCTTTGCATATATCTATCTATATGTGTGTGTGTGTTCCTTTAAACCACAAGAAAATATACAAAAACAATGTAGAAAACATCCTAGCAGAAATGACTGTCAGCCATAAAGCACAATCCACAATGTGTCATTATAAAGTACTGTAGAATGTTTCAGATGTATACACACTTTTCTGGCAAGTCCGATGTCAGAATACATTTTAGTTACCATTTTATTTTGGAAGCCAAGGACAAACATTAATATCTGGGAACAGTATACCTATTGAATCTGGGCACTGTAGATGGCCAAGAAATTGTATTCATTTTTGATAATAATTTCCCCAAATTCACCCATTTCCTTATTAATTTGATGGAAAGAGTATGAGATTTTTTAATAAAACGAATGTGGAAATAAGCAAAACTGACAATCATTCTTAATGTGTGCATTACTGCAACCCTGAGAAAGATTAGGTCAAAAGGTGGTTTATAAATGTTCCAAATATGCCACTATATCACTCTGAACATAGCTAATGCCATTAGATTTTGGAAGCTAGGCTTTGTCATTAAAGGGAGACCAAGGAATATTGGGGTCTCCCAAAAGGAGCTAGTGAAAAATTCTGACTGAACCCCCAGGGACCATTCACACTATACAATTGTAGTGCTATATTCCACATTTAATTACCAAAATGGCAGTGTTCCTAGGAATTCTGGTATTGTCAGTTGAGGGAGAGGCATTTAGACTTCTCAGCTATATTAGTAGTAGTAGTAGTAGTAGTAGTAGTAGTAGTAGTAGTAGTAATATATCTATATCCCATGGATGCAGTGGCTCAATTGGTTAAGATGCTGATTCTGTTGATTGCAAGATCAGCAGGTTGGCAGTCCGAGGCCTCGGTGGTGCATGATGGTGTGAGCTCCTGTCACTAGTCCCAGCTTCTAACACCCTAGCAGTTCGAAAGCATGCAAATGCAAGTAGATAAATAGGTACCAATTTTATGGGAAGGTAAACAGCATTCTGTGCAATCATGCTGGCCACATGATCACAGAGTAGTCTCTGACAACGCTGGCTCTTTGCCTTAGTAATGAAGATGAGCACCAACCCCTATGGTTCGCTATGACTTGACAACCTTGTCAATGTGAAATACTTTTACCTTTGCCTCATCCCATCCGCCCCCCAATTGAGACTCAAAGTAGCTCACAATTTAAAAGAACGATGCAATTAAAAACATACAAAAAGTGAGCATTAAAATAGAATTAAACTATTACAGTGTTATATCACATATTAAAAGAATAAAATGAATTTTAAAAGATTAAAGCTCTTTAAAACAGTACACTTAAAACAGTACAGCATTCCATAGCCCATTCTTTTAAAAACTGAATCAAATTTGATTTTCTGAATCAAAAGGTTTTAGCCTAGTAACAGAAGGCCAACAAGGAGGGGACCATTCTAGCCTCCTTAGAAAGGGGGTTCCAGAGTCTAGGGGCAGCCACCATGAAGACCTTCTCTTGTATCCCCACCAATCATGCTTGCAATGGTGGTGGGACTGAGAGAAGGGCCTCTCCTGATGATTTCAGAGCCCAGGCTGGCTCATACAGGGAGATACAATCTGTGAGCCCTTTAGGGCTTTATAGGTCATAACCAGCACTTTGAATTGTTCCTGGAAACAAATTGGCAATCAGTGGAGCTGTTTCAACTGGGCCATTATGTGGTCTCTGTAACCTGTCCCAGTTAAAAGTCTAGCTGCAGTTCTTTTGACCAGCTGTTATTTTCAAACACTCTTCAATGTATCCCCAGGTAGAGTGTGTTACAGTAGTCTAATAGAGCCATAGAGCTCTACTGTCTCACTAAACTATAAACCCCAGGATGCCATAGACTTTTGCAAAGGCAGCTCAAGTATATATAATATAGCACTATATTTGTGGCGTGTGAATGGGCTCATAGATGCTGGTGGTCAGAGTTGACAGTGCTGCTGTAGATGTAGATTTGGGACAGCTTCTTGTGTTCCTTTGTACAGGAGTCTGAGTTTCCCTGCATGGAAATAAATAATGAGAAAATCTTTTGCAGTCTTGTTAAAATTCTGTACTTTAGACTTGTGCTAAAAGCATGTGACCAGAGTCTGTCTTTTTTTTTTTTTTAAGTGGTAACACTGGCATTATCTGAAGGAGAATATTGTTGCTCATTTCACCACACAGTTTCTTCACACTATTTATCGCCACACATGGCCAAAGATACAACACTAGACTCTTTTTGTTCTAACAAAACACATCATCATGCCATTTGTATAAATGTGTAATGTTCCCTCATGAAATAGGGCTGAACATGATTATTTCTGAGGAATCACATCCCAGGGAGCTGTTAGTGTGTCAATGATTGCTTTTTCCTTTAGAAATGTGCATTTCACGCCATTTAATATGATGGATAACAGTGAAGGTCATACACTGTCAGAAGGAGATATAAAATTCCGAGGTCCTATTTAAAATTAATAAATGGTTTATGTCTCAAAAGGTGAACAGTCAATGAGTAGCTATTATACCTCAGAGAATTAAAATATCTTACTTCCCAGTCTATGCTATGATGGCAAGGAGGATACATTTTGGAGATCCATGGCTATTGATCTTCAAGTGTGCATGTGCAAAGGTGTATATATATTTCTGTTTCTTCTTCTCCTCCTTTACACTTCCCTGTATTTATCTGAATGTCAGCTAATTATAGATGCTGATCAGTTCACTTCATATAAAACATGAGCTGACAGTGTCTTTAATGATCTCTGTCAAAGTAAGTAACACTTAGGCAGCAAAAGAGCTACGAAGGTGGCAAATTTGCCTCTGCCACAGCAACTGGTAAAATTATAAATCATAGGAAGGCCTAGTTCATCTTCAATGAGATCTTTGCATTTCATGTGCTTCATTTATAGGATAGCAAATAAAGCTCTCCCCACCACCACTCTGAAATCATTTCTCATACTTGGAGGGTATTAGACTTTGCATATCATGTTCAGTGTAAATCAGGAGTGGGAATCATGCAGCCCTGTGGATATTGTTGGAGTGTGAATTCCAGCATTCCTCCCCCCCACACTAAGGTAGTGAGTGCTGCTGGGAGTTGTAGCCCAACAGTTGCAGTCCAACAGTTGATGGGAGTTGTAGTCCTGCAGCACCTGAGTTCAACCCCAGATTGAAATCAATGTCATCCAAGAAAACTCTATGGCCTAAGCCAATAATTCCCAAAGTGGGTGGTGAGGGAAAATAGGGTAGCAGAGAGGGATCTTCAGTCAAAGCATTGGAGTGCAAGAAAGATGAAAGGAACCAGCACCTTTTAGGACCATGGTGGGGATAAGGATTACATGAAACTTCTTTTCACGGTCCCTTAAAACCACTAGGCAACCTTGTTGATTGCTTTATGTGGTGTCATCTCCCACCATTTGCCTGCCTATATGAGTTTACTCCCTTAGCTATTTCTTTTGATAGTGGTGGTGGTTGAAAAACTCTTGCAAGGCTTGGGCACACAGGGCATGGCTTCTATGGCTCAAGGAAGTGCCATTGGGAGACAGATTGGCTGACTGGAGCAAGGAGTTAGAGCATATGGTGGTGGAGAAGAAATGATGGCAAAAAGGACCTTTCAAATTTGGGACACTCCTTAAGCTGTGAGAATTCTGCCAGGGCTTGGCTGGCAGGTTGGAGCTGTGCTGTGGCTCCTGATTTCTTTCATCAAGAGGTTGAGAGAAGAGGTAGCAAAAGAAATGATGTTTGTGGCAAGGGAACACTTGGAGCTGCATGGAGAAAGCATGTCTCTTGGGAAGGAATGGAAGGTGTGTCCAGGTTTGATTCTTTGAAACAGTCCTTCACCTTGGAGTGGCTCCTGTAGTTAAAATATCTCCTTTCTTGCCAGTCTCCAGTCCAGAGCATGTGGCCTTTGTAAACTCACTACCTGTCACCATATTGTGAGACATAATATTATATCTTTAGAACTGCAAACTCATTATGTGAGTATGTAACTTGTGACAAAGGCCAGGACATCTGTTGACCATGTTCTTGAAGGAGCCAGACTGTGAATGTGTATTGCGGCAACACCTGGACTGTACGTGTAATGAGCATGATGCAATGCCTAAGCAGGACTGAATGAGCCAAAGGTATAAGAAGCACTGCTCAGTATGATAGTGGAACTGAAAAGACATAGACTACAATTTTGGATAGATATAGAGACTTATTGCATGGACAAATAACCTGACTGCTCTCCAACAGGATACAGTCAGGTTGTGATATGCAGGTGGGTGTTATCGCACCAAAGTTGCTTCCCATTCCACCAGGCAAGTGCGGCCTGGATGCATCCCAGGTCCCAGGCATGCTTCTGAGGCTGCTTTTCACAGCCAGGAGCTTGCCATCTTTGAAAAGCATGCCTGGGACCCGGGATGCAGCTGGGTTGCACTCACCCAGTGGCATCAGTGGCAACTTTGGTGTGACAATACTGCCTGCATCCCACAACCTGCCTGTATCCCATTGTGGAGCAGTTGAATTATTTGTCCATATAATAAGCCCATAGACACAATTGCAGCCTGATCCTAAATGGCATTATTTCAAAATAGCAAATATTTCTAAATAATGCAACAACAGCAATGGTTGACTAATAGAAGTTATGACATTAGAAGGGTGATTCCTTGGTCTACCTGTACAAGCAGAGATAGTGGAGTGGTAACTTCAGGCAGCAGTTGTTGGAGAACAAAATTTTGGGGGAGTAAATGATGTGAAACTAAGTGGTCCGCCTTACATCCACCTATAGTGGTCTTCTGTCTTCAGGTACATGGAAGAGTGCTATTCCATTATAAACATCAAAGAAAGGTTCAGCTGCCAGTTCAGCCACTTTCTCTACATGGAATGGGAGTAGATGCCATTTTGCCTCAGGAAGCTAGATATTGTGGCCCAGTCATGATGATTTCTACACTGGAGGGAAAGTAAAGAAAGAAAGAAAAAGAAGTTTTACACCTTAGACCAAAGACATAACCTAGTGAGTGAAGTATTAGTTTACAGGTACACATTAATCCTAGATGTTTAAGGAAAAACACAATATACAGCCAACAAATAATTATTATGACAGAAGCATTTGCCCAGTACTGCATGAGTTTGTCACACTTTTGGAAACTGTAAAAATAGGTCTCATTAGTCTTTTAAACATTTGTTCCTGATTCTATATGAAATTGATACTTAATCACTTTCCCAGTATACAGCAGGCACATATTGCACAGGGAAAATGTAGGAAATGGCAAGTTTATAAAATCTCTGTTAATCTCTGCTTCATTTAAAAAATGATTCATTAGTGGCAGAAAGCCTCTGAATAGAAGCCTGTAATTAATTTTGCTTCATGTTTTATTGATAGCATTTGATGTTTTCTGGGATCTGTACACATACATCTTCTAGAATGTGGTACCCTATGGACTTAGCTTACACTTCTGTGCACACTTTTGAGGGAGTGAGTTCAGCTCAACTCACTGTCACTAAACCTATTGGTAGCTATGTATAGGAAAAGAATGGTAGAGTTCCAAACAGTAGGGCATAGCCTTTTTGAAGTAATTAGTTACAGTCATAGTTCCAAGGACTAAAAGAGTAAATAATTATTACACTTAGAGCTTTAAAATAACTATTTCTTTTTTCCCCCAAAGATACTAAAAACAGACATTTCCAGTACTTATATAATATATATAACATATATAAACTGACTGGAGGGAGAAAAGGCACATCTAACTTGTAATCAGTACCCACACCACAGACCAAAGTAGCAACATGAGACAGTGTAAGCCATCATGTGAACCATGTGATATCCCTCCTTCATGATTTAATGAGACCTCACAGCCTTGACTATAAAAGTAACTAATGTTGTTGCAGGTACATCAAAATGGAGTGCATCTCTCCTTCAATAAGTATAATTATAATGCAATGTAATTATATATTTGTGGCTGGAAACATGAATTAATCACAAGTAACTATATATTTCTAATTAGTTACTTACAAGCTCTGGAATTTACTCATCCTAAACAAGTGATGATGGTATTTAAAATGAGGCAACAAGAGGGATACCACAACAAGACCTTAGAATTTGTGGAATTTTAAATTCTCTCTGTCTAGAAGGTACCTCTGTTTCATCCAAGTATCTCTGACCTGGATTTCCTTTATATGAAGAACTTCTATGTTGTGACCATGCCATTGTCCAGAATTTTCCACATTAAATATAATGGCTTGAATTCTTAATAGTACCATTATAGGCACTGGTGCCAGCAGGACACAGGCAATGGACACTGTAAAAATAATTGTAGTAAAGCACTGAAGAAAAATGGGCTGCTTGGAGTACAGCTGTGGGCAGCTGTGCAACTCTGAAAAAAGTGCTGCTGGTAGTACAGTGGGCCAACAGGATTCAACATCATCTCCTATAGTGCTTTTTAAATCAGGGAACACTTTCCACACCTGTTTGTCTTCCAGGAATCTGCCAAGGAATTATTGTGCAGGATTTTAGGTGCATGCACTCAGTTCATGCTCACTGGCCCCTAGACTTGCTCCATGAGTACAGAGAGTCTAGAATGCATACAAAACTTTGTTGTGGCTTCAAATTGTTAATAAATAGAAATTGCTACTGCTCAGGGAAGTGGTTCCCTGGAGCACAATTGCAAAACCATTGTTCTACTGAATTGCTGGTTCTTTGGGAACTTAATTTAGTTTATTTAGTGATATATTAAAAATGTTATTTTTAAGATTTTATCACCTTTCTTCCAAAGTCACCAACAAAATCCAAATAAAATAGCAACAATACTATAAAAAGTTGGAAATTGCTTTAGTCTCCTTGGTGGATGACCTACTGTGGGAACTAGATGGAGGTGTCCCTGTTGGTTCTACTGGATCTATTAGCAACTTTCATTACTATTAATCATGTTTCTGGGCACCAATTCTGGAGTGGAACCAAGAACAATGTTTTATCCTCCTTGTGGTGTGTGTAAACACAGATGGTAATACTGGGAGATTCCTGTTCAACACCATGTCCATTGGCCATGGGGCTTGGTTCTGTACCCCATGCTGTTCAATATAGACATGAAACTTAAGGGAGAGAGTTCAACATAAAAATGAAACCAGCATAGTTTGGGGGTTCAGTGTCACAAGTATGCTGATGACAATCCTAAATCTCCCTTTCATCTAATTCTAAAGGCACTGCTTCATTGCTAAACCAATATCTGCTATCAGTGATGGGCTATATGAGGTCAAACAAACTTAAATTCAATACACACAAGACAGAGGTGTCCCTGGTCAGTAAAAGATAGGTCAGGGAATAGGGATTCAGCCTGTGCTGAATAGAGTTGAACTTCCTCTGAAATTTCTGGTTTGTAGCTTGGGTGTACTCCTGGACTCACCCCTGAGCCTGAATATCTACCTCTATACATGCTCAATGGGCACATATTCCAAGTTAGGAACCAGATGGATTTGATGATGAGCTAACATATTCCTTTTCATGTAGAAGATAAACAGGAGGGTCATGATCAGCCACAGAAAAAGGTCTTGATTCTCTCCCTCCCCCTCCCTTAAAGGAAAATAAGCATGCACAAAGAAAAACCAGTGAGTTCAGACTGTTTTAATGGTATTCTGCTAACAGAGATGATGATGCTTCTGGGGCAATGAATTATATCTGCAACCTATATATAGTTGCCCAGGTTCTCCAAGAATAGGTGGAAAGTTGAGGTTAAACATGGCCTTCAGTGGGCACCAACAATTAGTTCTCTCACCAGTCAAGGTTTTGTCTTTCTAATTTTATTTTTAGTTGGTTTTTACTACAAATACATAGAGTACTAAGCTCACCTTAAATTGCAATCTTTTAATGAGAGAGAAAAAAAACCATCCTTCCTCAGCATATTTACTGTCCAGGTTTCTGATCTGGACAGGCACAAAACTCTTATTTCATCTGTGGGCTTTTGTGTCACTTCTCTCTGTTGTTCAGTTTCCCTTCAGCTGACTCAGAGTTACAAGGGAGACTGACAGGGCAGGAGGAAATATCAACAGTGTTAAATAGAGCCCAGCTGCTTCACTCAACGTGTCCACTTGTTTAAATAAGCCTAAAAGTTCACCCTCAAGCAAAGTCACTGTGGCTTTAATTCTTCCTTTCTCTCTCCCCAGATATTCATTTATACTGTTTGCGTCAATCCGCTTGGCAATTTATATTCCATATCCCTAGCACTCTTTGCATGAAATATCTCTGCTGGAATTCCTGTTTACTCCTCATTTCAGTTGTTACCATTGCTTTTGGAAACAGCAGGCTTTGGTTAATTAAAATAAATTTGAATACAGATACATTTAGTAAATGAGAAACGTTTGCAAATTGAGGCAATTTTTTTTAGCAGCAAGATTCTGAAGTCTTATTAACAAAGTTGAACAAATAATCACCCCTTCTCACACATCCCAAATCTTGTGCACAGGTAATTACAAAGAAGAAGAAGGGTAACAAAGAAAAAGAAGAAGAAAAAGAAAGCATCTGTTATTACTGCTGCATAATGCCAGGTCATAATGTGCAGGGTAGGGGTTAACCCAAGAAAATTGGACATGGTGAATTAACACAAAATAAATGATTGTATGGCAATGTAATTACATTCCCAACCACTATGCTAATTCTAATTTATATCAATTCAATAATTAAAGAAAACAAGCCCTTGCTTTGGTTTCCTATTCATACTGCTACAAAGAGTCACTGGTTCCATGCCTGTTAGAATGCTGGGCCATAAATTGTGCAATGACATAATGCTTAATATGTCAAAGACATTTCTCAGTATGGGGGCCAGATTTGAAAGAAGCATGCTGTTAATCAAATTGGGTCAAATATAAATAAGATAAAGCTAACAAGGGCATAGCAAATTCAATTCTGCTCTGGCCAGAGAATTAAATTAAATACACATTAACTAGTGAATAACGCTGACCTTACTGCATTTATATTAAAGCTCAGCCTTTGTTGTAGCGATCAACAACAATGGATCAAATTTTTGGGCATTTGCGTATCTGCTGGCGCCCACAGCAATAACTTCCTGGCCTTGAAGCATATCCTTTGGCTATGAGTAGAAGGGCTTGTATCTGTTTTGAAAGGAATCAGACTAACAGACAGTTGTGGCTACCAGATCATCCTTTTCACATCATACCTACCCTGAGCTAGGAAATGTTCCTTTGTTCCAACAGCTTTGCAATCAGGATAGGTGACCCTGGGAATTGTAGTTTAAAAAGTAATTCTTCTAAGCTTTGGACAAATACTGAAGGGAAATGAGATTGTTTGATAATCATTGTAGGCAATGGATGGGAATTGGGTGGCTCACAAACCATAAGTTTATGCAGTCCTTGGTGGGGAGGGGGAGGGGGCCTGGATTCCACAATAGCCCACTGTGGAGGAAATTGTTTAAAAACAAAAAATTAGATTTCAAGAGGCCCAGAACTCATTTGAGGACTTGTGTCTTTGTAAATCGACCTATATTTGTGGGGAGGGAGGAAGAATTCAACATTTTCACAATGTCCATATTTAGCAAGGGGCTGCTTTTGCATTACTTTGTTGGGGAACCAAAAAAGTGATCATTGTACATGAGGGCAAATGCACTTTGGGACCAATTGGGAAAGGAACCTAATCACAACAGGATCTAATGCATAACCAAACCTGATGCACAATGGGACTGAAGTGCATCAGGATACTGGCTACAGAGTGCTGGTTCATGTCGGTAGAGCCTGATGCACCTCAGAACACTCCTGCCAGTGTTGCATTATTCATCTTGACAATTCAGTGATCAGGTTTCTTAGCAGCTCTGCTACATAACTCAGTGTGTATAAAGTTATGCAATAGAGCAGGGATAGGCAACCTTTCCCCTTTAAGGGCCAAAGGACTTCAGCTGCCAGAAGCCTCAGCCATGTTGGCCAATAGTCCCATGTTGGCCAATAGCTCCTGGGATTCTGGGAGCTGAAGTCCTTCAGCCCTTAAAGGGGAAAGGTTGCCTACCCCTGCAATAGAGACTACAAGAGAGAATTGTGGCCAAGGCCTTTAGGGCTGCATCTGCACTGCAGAAATAATGCAGTTTAACACCACTTTAAATGCTATGGCTCATGCTATGGAATTTTGGGATTTGTAGTTTTGTGAGATATTTAGTCTTCTTTGTCAGAGAGCTCTGATACCACAACAAACTACAAATCCCAGGATGCCATAAGATGGCGCCTAGATATAGAAGGTACTGGCTGCCAGAAAATAGCAGGAAGCTGCCTACAGGTACCCAAAGGATACAAACATTAGGAGTAGTAGCCCTCAGACCCTCTTGGATAGCCCGGCCTTCAATCTTGATTGTTGCAATGTTAGTAGTCCAACATTTATTTATTTATTTGTTCTTTCAAGATGACTCATGTAGTGCAGGAGTGCTTTTACACTACACAGTTATAGCATCATGATTTCATTTTGACTTCATTGACCTGAATTCTATTAATAGTTCTAAAATATACCCATTAAATTAATCTGATTTATCATTGTGTTGACTTATCATTCAACAATTGATTTAATGGTCTACTGTAGTTGGGACTAACCAACAGGATTCCAGCCCATGTTTGCATCCTGTGGAGTCCTAGGTTTGTAGTTTGGTAAGCACAAGAGTGCTCCTGCTGTGAAATCTAAACACCTCTCCTTAAGCTCCAATCCCAAGATTCCATAGGAAGTTGCCATGACAATTAAAGTGGAATTATAGCACTATAATTCTGTTAAGTGTGAAAGGTCACTATGACGCTCACTCTCATACCACTTGTCACATTACATAGAATGGTGTTCCCATCTAAAAAGGAAGAAAATAGAGACATCCATTTTATAGTAGATTCTGAATTCTTTGGTGCCTCCTATGTACTGAAAGTGAATGCTGAGTTTGTCTTCTGTAGTCCAAACATTACAATCTATGCATGAGAAGCAGTTATGTATTGGCAGCTTTAAGGCACACTAAGATTTGGAGAATGGCAACTTTTTGCCTAAACGTACCTGTGAACAGCCCTTCCTTCACCTAATTTTTTTTCCCTTGGATGGCAACCCTGTGGGTTTTACTGTCTCACCACTGCCACCAATTTGTGATGAGCACTGCTTACTTTTCTTAATGTGGCAGCCCAATGGGCATTATTATCCCACTGCTGCCCCAATATATGAAGTACCAGATCATTTTTATTTATATCTAGGGGTTTACTCCCCAGACTTGGTTTCTATATTTGGTAGTAGCGTGAATAAAGATTCCAGGTTCAGACAAGCTTCTGTTAAAACAACAATAAAACTTTATTTGAATAATGGTTTGACAATGTTTCATTTATTTAGTTGGTATAGGCACTTGTTATTGTTACATTTTGTTACATTACTCTCGATCTAGAGAACACCAGATCTTATTCTTTAGGACCCTCACACCCTCCTTATTTATGGTTATCCTTTAAACTTATTTCTATAATAGCCTCACTATATCCTGCAGCATATCAAATATTAGCAACTCCCTCACTTGGAGTGCTATATTCAGCTAAGTCCCTCACTACTGGACCTTTCCTTCACAGTCCCTGACTGCTGGACTGTTACACATCAAGACCCAGTCTGACTCCAACTGTCAGCAATGGAATTCTTTTTTCACCTACAGCCCCAAATTCTCCAAAGTACCATTAATTGTTATGATCTGAATTCTTCCATGTTATCTCTCCCCTTAAAAATGTGATGTATGGGATTGTTGTTAACTACCTTCAAGTCATCCCTGACTCACGACAATCCTAATGCACAACAGAGAACCTTGCATTACAGGAAACCACTTCATATTCTGTGTCAACCAAATTTCACAAATATCTCCAACAGTAAACACATAGTGTAGTCAAGAAGAGACACATTTTCCTTGACACACACTGAGTTTGTGCCAAGATACATTAAACACAACTATTAATAGATAAATGTTTAAATGTAGTCTGTATAATCAGAAATCTTGCACTTTTGATGTTTTTATTGTTGTTGTTGTTTTGGTATTGTAATCCTTCATCTCCAAATATCTGTGATTTCTATTAGCCAAAACTTTAAAAGAATAGGGCATATATAGTTGCATATAATGAGGAAAAACAATGCCTTACCTGTAAGTTAAGTAAACTGTCTCCTACCATTGAGGACCAGTTAAAAAATTTGACATCTGTCTTTCATCTTCCTATCCAACCACTGAATGATACAGGTCACCTTTTTCACACTCATGAAATCTGCAAGCTAGTGGGGTCACTTTTCAAATGAGACCTTTCTTTTTTGTGATGAGTCTTTTGACTTGTTTCTCTCTTGGCAAATTCTAAGAAAGAACTTTCTCCCCCACCAGATGCCCAGTAAGTGACAGCAACTCTACAGGGAGTCAGAATAGGTGAAGCAGCAGTTTGTGAAGCAGTTTGTGAAGCTGGCATCAATTTTCCTCGGCCTGCCGTAACTATGGATAAAAGTGTTTGCACTCTGAAAGTATGGCAGGCTGGCAAGACAAAGTGCAACATCTTGCTGTGCCCCAAGAGAGCTGTTCTCTCTATATGGATGTGTTTCAACAAAGTTTATAAGTCCATGGTTGAACTTTGTGAAATTTTCAGTGAGTGGGGAATGGGGGATCAAATTAAACCAATAATTTAAAATCTTAGGGCCTGAACAGACTGCCAGAAATAATCCAGCTTGAGGCCACTTTACCTGCCTTGGCTCAGTGCTAGGGAATCATGGGAACTGTAGTTTATTGTGGCACCAGAGCTCTCTGACAGAGAAGGCTCAATGTCTCAGAAAAAACTACAATTCCCATGACTTCCTAGCACTGAGCCAGGACAGTTAATGTGGCTTCAAACTGGATTATTTCTGACAATCTGTTCAGGCCCTTAAACTTTTTTCTCACAGAACCTACTCCTAGGCAGCACTGGTCAAACAGGAATCCAAATGAACAGCTTAAAGCTTATCAGGAAAAAGAAATAGCATTCAGAGAAATGTAAGCATAAAAATGATGGGATGAACATCTATGACAGAAGTTTATCTTTAATTTTTCCTGCTTCAGTGAAGTGCTCAAGGCCTTATTTTATCCCATTAATACCAGCCTATTTTTTTGCTAAGAAAACCCAATGATAGGTTCACCTTAGGGTCACCATAAGTCAGAAATGACTTGAAGGCACACAACAACGTTTCTGATAATGTGCTTCAAGATACACTTACATACCTTAGCAAACCCGCAGATGGATAGTATATCTACTAAATATAACCAAACCCTCTAGGGTTGCATCATATTAGACATATTACTAATTAAATTCTTGTCAGCAGACATTTTTTGACTTTCATTTATATTTTTATTCCATTTTTTAAATTTCATAATAGTGGTTTTGTAGCTAATTTTTTAAAAAATATTACATATATGAACAACTTACTTTTATTATGGTTTAGGTAGAATAAGTATGTTTTCCAGAGTGTAGTCTTATGCAAGCCCAAGTGAATTTGCTAGAATTTACCTAGTGTATAAGTCACTAACTTGTTGGACATTATATGTGAAAAATTCTACCTATATACAGATCAACAGTCTATCTACATGTGTTTATAGACTGTGATGAATATCCTGTGTGAACATTCTTGCATCAAGCTGGATAGTACAAAAGATGTGAGTGGAAAAGAGGATTTAAAAAGGGGGGGGGGGAAGAAAGAGAATGAATTAGAAAAAATAGAAAGGAGTAATATAAAGTGATTTTCAAGATTAAAGACTGGATAAACTGGTCTCTTCCAGGTTCTGGATCAGTCACCTTGGATTCTCAGAAGAAATGGGCTGGCTTTTGAAAACAGAAGAAATGGGCTGGCTTTTGAATTTTCAGGTTCGGCAAATGGATAGTTTCAATCAGGGAGACCATTGGACTGAGCTTGCAGGACCTGAGCAGGGAGGTAGAGGATAGGAGGGCTTGGAGACATCTCATTCACAGGGTCACCATGTGAAAGCAGCTTGACCCACTTGAAAGCAGCTAAAACCAAAATTAGCAGCATTTCACAAACCTGAAAACCAAACTTCCAAGTAGTCATATAGTTTCTGGAAGATATCCTGATCCTGTGTTTCTGCTAACTGCAGTCCATATATGTACTATAAGTCTCGTGCGTCTAGTTGGATGTGTTTTTAATTCATAATCACAGTACCACAAAGGCTAAAAAGGTAGAAGTATTCCCCATTGACAAGGTTGTCAAGTTGTGTCCGACCATAGAGGACGGTGCTCATCTCCGTTACTGAGTCGAAGAGCCAGAATTATCAGAGACTACTCTGTGATCATGTGGCCAGCATGATTGCACAGAACACTATTTACCTTCCCACTGAGAAGTGGTATCTATTTATCTACTTGCATTTGCATGCTTTTGAACTGTTAGGTAGGCAGAAGGTGGGACTACTGATGAGAGCTCACCCCATCATGCAGCACCTGGGCCTTGAACTGCCAACCTTTCAATCAACAGAGTCAGCGTCTTAACTATTTGAGCCACTGCTACAGTTGTTTTATATGCAGCATAGTCCTGGTCCATGTTTCCTTTCTGAGAATGATAAAAGCAGAGTTTTGAAGAAACTAGGTACAAATCAATTACTTGCTATACCTTTGCTCTGCCAAAAATCTACTGTATTACTATATGTTACATTACTGTTGTAATGATGGACAACCTATATATATTCAGATAGAGCACTGCCACATTAAGGGTGTGTAAGTCAAAGATATAAGTTACAAGGAATCGATGGTTGTAATAAGCAGGTTCAGTTCAGTTGTGACCGGACTACACACACATATAATATTAAGGATGTGGCTTCACTAAATAGCAGGGGGACGGGGTGTGAAGGGATTGTCAGGGATGATGGGAGTTGTAGCTCTTCACCTCT
>CM034701.1:278951840-278961902 GCA_020142125.1 Phrynosoma platyrhinos
TATTATTATTATTATTATTATTATTATTATTATTATTAATCTTTATTGTATTTGACTAAAAACCGATTAGACAGCCATGAAACCTTCTGGGTGATCTTGGGCAAGTAACATGCTATCGGTCTCAGTGGAAAGCAAGGGCAAACCTCTTCTGAACAAATCTTACCAAGAAATCTTGCCAAAACTTGCCAAAAAGGTTTGGTTTAAGGTTAGAAATGGCTTGAAGGCCCACACCACCAGCAACAGCAACAAAAGCCACTATAAATCCAAAAAACAAACAAACAATAAAATCCAGTAAAAGAATACATACATACATGTACATTCATACAAAAAAAAAAAAGATTAATGAATCACCTGAACAATCTATAGCAATATCTTTCAAACAGGACAAATACTTTTAGCAGCTTTAGTAAACAAGGCTGTTTTGTGAGTAAAATATGGATCACAGTCTGAAAGTAAACAGAATAGTTTCACATAAAAGCTCTCACCCTATAGGAAAGCCAAAACCTGTCCCAAGAATTTCTTCTTTGAGTATTGATAAAGCTGGCAATAAAGAGTGTGAAAGATCCTTTATGTCTTCCACACCACAAATCCAAAGCCTTAAGCAGTCTTTTTTTTAAAAAAATTACTTGAAAATAGTCCCTCTTGAGGAAAACTAAGTAAAGAGTTATTTTCAAAAGAAAGTATAACTGAACTAACTGAATTTTAAAGTAATTCCAAGATATAACCATGTTAGTCTTGAAAATTAGTATGCAAAGGGATCTTGTAGCATCTTTGTGACTAACTGAAAGAAAGAAGTTGGCAGCATCGACTTTCATAGACTTAAATCTACTTCCTCAGATGTGTGGGATGAGGCGCAGGGTCCAGGGACAGACCTATATAAGCATGCTGTCTGTGAGAATGGCAATAGGAATGCAACACTTAGGAAATAAGGTGACAAGTTCAGTTGCATACTGATTTTAAAGTAGTGCTATGCTACAAGCAAATTAAAAAGGCCAATATTTGATGTACCTATATAATCCTTTGGTCAATGAGAATTTCGCTGCTTTAGCAATCAGAGAGGTAATTACTGCTTCAGGTATCTGCATCTAGATACAATCCCCACAGGACACAGGACAGAGGGGAAAAACACCACTTTGTGAAGGCTAAAAGTGTCCATTTTAGCCTGTTGAAGTAAAAAGACATACTTTAAATGTAATCAGAAATAGCTTTGGCAGCTGTTAATAAATTTCATACCAGCTTGCAACAACTTGTACTTTTGAAAATGTAATGAAAATAATTTTTAACAAACTAAAATAAGGATTCATGAAGCATCATCTATTGCTCTTGCTGGCAATTGTGTTGTGTTGTGTGTTTCTTGAATCTGTGGCAACTGATAAATATGAATGAAATTGAGAATCTTTCAAGTGTTGCAATGTCTTCCTGTTTCTTTTTAACAACTGGAAGATCTATGAAAAATGTTAAGAAAGTAGGTGGGAAAAGGTGGTAGAGGTTGGTGGAGTAGCAGACAAGAGGGTGCAGATGAATTACTGACCTAAATCTTATTATTGTTCATGAGTGGATTCTGAATCTATGAGATTTATCTACATGTTGGCTCATCATGCAACAATAGATTCTACTTGGGATAACCAGAAGGTTCCCACCACTGTTATTCAGCAGTGGGACCCTAGCATGGACAAGGAGGTGTTCATATAATCTTGATCTGAGACTTTATTTTCTGATTTATGCCCTCCAATGAAAGGCAAAGTGGTTCAAGCTGAGTAATACTGCCTGATCTAGAGCCAAAATTCATCTCCAGCTCTGAAAGTAGAGAGGCCACTGAAGGCATTCACTGCTTTCTTCCACTCAGAGCAGTTCAACCAATAAAGACAGACTTGAAGTTCTGTGTGAAATGAGATCTTTTGTTCTCTGAAATGGAAAACCAATTTTACTACTTTATTTCTTTATTTTTATTGCCTTTTTTATTCCTTGCAGGCTCAGGTCCATTCAGAGTGGTGCCCAGTGAATCCAAAATTAATAGTCTGTACACTTTTCCATACATACCATCTGAAGACAACCTGCAGGTTAGTGATGAGCATCCCCATTTTTCCCACCTATACCATTTATGTGTTTTAAGATATCTTTGTTTTAAAATCTAGTTTTCCTTTGGAAGATATCACAAGATTTCGTACCCTTTTGATTGTCCTGATAAATGCATTACTAGAATATGTTCTTTGGAATTCATTTTAAAAAAAAAAACCTGGAGAAGACAAACAGACTCAGTTATGCTTTCTCGTGCTTGGGGGGATGCTCTGCACATGCTACCATCGCTGTGCCATCTGTGGCAATTGGGGGACAGAGTTCAGAACCTTGGACAGTGCCTTTAAAAACAGGTTTCATCACTATCCTGACATGGGAGCTATTAGCTGCCACTCTCTGGACTGTTTTTCTAGCTCTTTGAGCTGAGTTTTTGCTCTCCAGGAGACAAGGACAGGGAAGCAGATGCAGTGGTCAAAGTGATATAAGCAGATTTTGATTCTACTCATAGGAATCCAACTGCTGAAATGAAAAGGACTTCAACAGGGAAATACCACTAATAGATAAAGGGGAAAAGACTGTGTTAGAAAGAGGAGGGGGATGCAGAGTAAAATGTTCAGTTATTAGGCCAGAATAACTGGAATGATAATATTTTAAACTTCCTAGGAAATAATTTCAATCCTAGAGATATATTTTTGCAGATTTAAAGTTATCCTTGCAGATACTGTAGGCAGAGCTTGGTATTTTTCTTGCTGGCCATTGAGTGTCACTGTTTTCATAGAATTTGGTTTCAATAAAAATCTATAAATAGCATGCACAGTAGCTCAAAGAAAAGGGGCTCTTCTTTTAAAATGGGTTGCCATATTTAGAGTTCCATGAAAATACATGTTCACTTTTTTTACATGGTACACATTTATTTTGGTAAACATGTGAAATATTAATTCTTCATTTACATTAGAATCCCAAGTTGTGGGGGGGGGGGGTAGGGTGGAGAATTAACACTAAAATGATTTACCATTCTCAACAAATCCAGGAATACTATTGATGAGCAATTATGGCCACACACATGAACACACACACAGAGAGAGAGAGAGAGAGAGAGAGAGAGAGAGAGAGAGTTTTATAATCTAAAATTGTAAATTAATATCTCACATATTTATCTATTTTTTAAAAAAAAATATTTGCTGTGTGAGAGCCAGTGTGATGTATTGATTTGAATACACACACTCACACACTCCCAGCCTCAGAGGAAAGTAAAGGAAAATTCCCTCTGGACAAAGTTTGCCAATAAAACCCCATGATAGGATTGCTTTAGGGTTTCCATAAGTCAGAAATGACTTGAAGGAACACAAAACATGTGAGATCATAGCATTTGTATTTACCAAAACATGTAAATGCAATGAGACATATACAGTAGGCTCTGCTGGGTTTGGTTTCAGGACACACATAGTGGCATCACTAGAGGGGTGCAAACTGCACCAGATGATACCCTAAGGGGGGGATGACACCACTTCTCAAACACCTACCTTTTGGCAGAAATGGGCTGTGACATTCATCTGCCTCCCTTTAAAATGCTTTAAGAGATGGTAGAAATGGGGTGAAACTCAGTGGGAAGAGAAAGGAGCAGCCTCAGAAGTTTTTAAAATTAAAATTTCAAAATTCAAAATTTGATTTTTTTAAAAAATAAACATTTGAAATTTTAATTTTTTTTAAATTCTTTTAAAATTTTATTTAAAACCACCACATTTTAACCCAGTCCTCACTATGTATAAGTAAATGCATTTAGGTTGTGTGTATGATATTGTAATTTAAAGGTATAATTTTAATGTTGTGAGCTGTTTATGTCACAACGATTCACATTACATTCAGTATAAGGAAATTACAATTTATGAATAACATTAGTACCAAAAAGTGTTACTAAAGATTCTGTATGGTGTAAAATGGGAGAAGGTCAATGTGGGGGTGACACCATGAGTTACTGCACTGAGTGACACCAACCCTAGGGATGCCATTGGACATACACACACATCCCAAAATCTATCCCACTAAATACAATTGCATAGTAAAAATGGTGTTCATATATAAAATAGAAAAATCAAGTTTTGCTTTTTGGAATTATTTTTAATACTTTCTAATGGTGATTGATTGAATCCATGGATGCAGAATCTGTGAATAGAGAGGGCCAACTGTAAATAAAAAATCAGCATAGGATTGTTCCTATGAAATACAAGATTAGGAACAAAGGGGTGTATATTTTCACTACATTTTGATGGGACATAAAACTTTACAGTTTATTCTTAGCTGCTACTCACAACTACTGTAGATCCACCAATTCAATGAGATTAGACTCACCGTTCAGCAGTTGATTCAGTGGAAAAATCTACTCTATGAAACAAAGACTCAGCAAAAAGAAGAGCCACTAGAGGGCAAGAGATTCATTGTTTAAAGACAAATGTACAAATATCACTCCCTGTAGCAGTGAACTTAGCTGAGGAGTAATGACAAGAGTATATCAAAACAGAACTGCTGGAAAACAAGTTGGAGATACCAATAGGCTCAAGGAAGCCCAAGTATTACAAAAATACCACACACACACACACACACACACACACACAAACATGTGCATATATTGAAGAAAAAAAACCATGTCCATTTTCTTCTCATGACAATCCTGGGCATTTACACCAGTAAAGCATTATGCTCTGCTAGTGCTTAATATATTAATTTGAATGCATAAGTACAATGGTGTAGCTACCAGAGGGTGCAAAATGACACCAATGCCTCACAAATGAAAATTCTTTCTGCCATGAAATTTTCCTTCAGTTTCCAAATTTCCAGCATAACAGACTAAAGCACAGAAAGATGCAGTTAAAACTATTCATTTGCTGTATTTGCTTATCTTACTTTAAAGTGGGCAAGCACTCACGAGCAGGCACCTCCATTCCACAGGGACAGACCAGGGAAAAGCCAATCCATTGCCAAGATGATATCAGTGTCAGTAAAAGCAGAAGTGTAATCCAGTCATTCCAAAGTCAAATGTAGCAAACAGTCCCGAGCCAACTCTGAAACTGAGAAAGGAATTGTCAGAGTGATCAATCCAAATTCAAGCCAAAGATCAGGGATACACAAAGCCGAGGATATCGCAAAAGGTTACCAGGAAGCATTGCATGTCACTATGGACTTGGCTGAGCTAATTTATTTGTTGTTAACTGTTAAGTCAACTTCAATTCATGTCAACCCCATGAATGAGAGATCTCCAAGTCACCCTATCATCAACAGCTCTGATCAGGTCTTGCAGACTCAGGGTCATAGCTTCCTTGATTGAGTCTGTCCATCAGAAATGCAGTCTTCCTTTTTTCCTATTACCTTTACCTTGCCTGGCCCTCTTGCCAATTGGAAAACATTCCATTCCTCTGCATTATGTCCTAACAGTATTCTCTTGTCCTGAGTACAGGTTGTATATCAGGACAATCAAATGTTGTGACACACCCATTTCTTTAAGAGTGATCCACAGTTTCTCATGAACTATACAATCAAAGGCTTTGCTATAATCTGTAAACTACAAGCTGACCTTGTTTTGAAATTATTTGGTGCACTCCATTATCCAAAATATGTTTGCAATATGCCTCTTCCTCTCTTGAACCCAAATTCGACATCTGTCAGTTCTCTCTCTGCATATGGTAAAAGTCAAAAGCAATTTTGAACATCACTTTGCTTGCACAGGAAATTAATACAATGGTCTTGTGGTTACTGCGATCCCTGGTGTCCCCTTTCTTAGTGATTGGAATAGATATTGAGTGTTTCCAATATGTCATTGTTTTGTTTTTCATATTTGTTGACAGATTTTTGTTAGAACTAAAGTAGATTCTATATAGCTTAAAGCAGCTCTATTGGTATGCCCTAAATTCCTGGTGATTTCTTTTTCCCAAGTGCTATCAGTGCAGGTTTCCCGTCACTTTTTAAAATTGGAGGCTCATCTGCTAGTGGTTGTTTGAATGAATCTGTCACCCATTAATCTCTATGGTATAGCACTTCCATATATTGCTTGGTTATTTCTATTAGGTCATGTAAGATGCCCTCTTGCTCATTGTAGAGCATCCCCACTCTTGTTTTAAAGCCCAGAGTTTGGAGCACATTTTTCAAAGGGGAACAGCAAACAATTAGGTTCTGGGCTTGAGGTGGAAGGATCCATCTAGCTTTTAAAAAGCTTTAGATGTCTCCTCCAATGTGCAACAGGGACGGCTGTTAAGTAGACCTCAACCCACATTGCCTAATCAGTTTGCTGTTCTTCTCCAAGAAACATCCCCTGTGCTCTGGGCTTAAGACCTCTGCATTGAAGTCCACTCAACAGTCTGTCCATGTTGCACATCAAAGGACTCTTCAAAAGCTTTTCAAAAGTTTTACAAGGATCTTTCCACCTTGAACTCATTGCCTAATACATTTGCTGTTCCCCCTCCTAGTAACACTATAGGGGTGAATCTTGTCTGCTGCTCCTCGGAAAAGCTTGAGAAGACTCTTCTGAAGTGCTGTGGGAACAGGCTGCTGAGTAGACATCATTTTTTTTAAAGTGCAGTCTTGGTAAATTGCCTGTGATAACTTTTTTTGAATTACCTAACTTTGTGCATGTCTTCATTTTCTAGTTATGGAAATTCCACATTCCCATACACACAGAGATACACAACCACAAACCCTACCACTGCCACCTGCTTTTTTTTCTGTTAAAGTTGGTTCCCAGATTTGAGATCAAGATTTGACTTGAAAGTATTTTGCAAGGACTTGAGACTTGAAGGTAGAGATTTGAGATTTCATTTGAGACTTAGAACTAAAAGATTTGAATACATCACTGCCTGATCCTCTTCAAAATTTGAAAAAGGCACTGAGAATTTCAAGATTTCCCTTCTCCAAAGGGTAGTTATGCTTGCAATCATTTCACCATGGAATCCCCATTGAGTAGATACATGACAGAACTGACCAAGTGGCCTATCATTATGCAAACATTCAAACTGACAACAACAATCCAAAGCAAAGCTTCCTCAAAGATTTTCATGAACATGAGTTTTTGTGTTCACAAACAAAATACTTCACTGTATTGCCGCATGGATCTTTGGAATTTTACAGAAATGCTTTTCAACAAATACACAAGAGAGACCCTCCATGAGAGCATGAACAATCTTATATTTCACAGGTGGCTTTTATGAAATCTGAAACTGCTTTGCCTAATGTATCAGCATTTAAATTGCCATTTATCTAAATTGAAATCTGAGTAAATATGAGTTAGAATATAAGATATTTCATCATCCTGCATCTTGGAACAATATGTGTTCCATTTTACTGAGATAACAAGGAGGTTTCTCACTGAGCACTAACAATATATTTATTGAGATGTTATTTGGCACTGAGCACGAAGAAGTAAAGAGTTTAAAAAGAATGGTGTCTTCACTAAAAAGAAAAAAAATAATAAAAATATTTAAAAGAGAAATAATTACCAGTGCAATTTTCTAATACCCTTAACTAAATAGGCACAACCTGGAATTACATTCAAAGCACATACCTCACACACAGATATTCAGACCCAGAAACAGATAAGACTTTAGTAGTCTTGAGTCTTGCATAAGGAGAAAAGTGAGTATCAATCAAAGTAAATTAATAAATTTTCTAATTGACCAAACTGACCTAAAGATCTCCTACATTTGAGAAATGTTATATTCAAAGGACATAATCCTTCAATCATATTAAGGTAGGCAAAGTATAGCCCTGGGACCTCATGATATTTTTAAAGGCTGTTGTCCCACTTTTCCAGTCCCTCAAGATAACTCGTTCTAGACAAAAATTTGAATTGCTTCTGGCAGGCTCTAGAAGTGGCAATTCATCTTTTAAATAAGTCACCACCACCACCCCACAATGTATAACAGCCAAAAAATTCTACAGTTTTTAAAATGTGGAAGTGGACTTCTAGACACTTTCTCTCTCTCTCTCTCTCTCTCTCTTTACATATACAGGGAGCATTTTGGCAATCTGTATGCACCCCCTGTTTGCACATACAACTGGTCCTCAGATCAACTGCAATTACCAGCACCTGAACTACACATATAGATATTAGTGGTAGTTCTCCTCACTCAGGCATGTAGCTATGGAGGAGCAAAATGTTGGAATTGGTCCCAATAAGAATTTAATTTCAATAAGAATTCTGCCTCTTCCCCAGTGAAATTGTCTGTCACCTCCCAAATTTCTAGCATTGCAATAACTTAAAACTTCAGTTAAGCATTTAGAAATATAATGTAGGCATCCAAAGAAAGGGGGATTGGCAAAGTTACCAATACGAAGAGCCATATGGAGATGAATCCCAAATACTAAAAAGTGAGGTGGAAACAGGAATAGGAGAAATAGCAAAAAACAAATCAGCAGAAACAGATGATATTCCAATTGAACTGTTGTAATCCACATTGACAGGGTCAACTCTAGTGCTAACTAACACATGTCAACAGATATGGAAAACAAAATGATGCCCAACAGATTGAAAGTGATCAATATACATCCCCTTCCACAAAAAGGGAGACACAAGAGACTGCAGCAACTGATCTCCCATGCAAGCAAAATCATGCTCAAAATTCTGTAACATAGACTCCAACCATACACGGAAAGAGAGATCCCAGAGGTCCAAGCAGGCATCAGGAAAAGAAGAGGCACTAGGCATCACATTGCAAACATACAATGGCTAATAGAGTGCACCAGGGAATTCCAAAAGAAAATCAGTATGTGTTTTATAGACTACAGCAAAGCCTTTGACTACATAGACCATGAAAGGCTATGGAACACCCTTAAAAACATGGGAGTGCCAGTACATCTGATAATCCTGATGAGAAATCTGTGCTCAGGACAAGAGGCTACTGTCAGAACAAAACACAGAGAAACAGAATGGTTCCCAATTAGCAAAGGAGTCAGACAAGGTTGCATACTTTCACCCTATCTGTTCAACTTATAAGAAAAGGAGGCTTGGGCACAGAAGAATGAGGAGTGAAAATAGGAGGATGGAATATCGGCAATCTAAGATTTGTAGATGACACCTTAATCCTAGCAGAAAACCTCACAGACCTGGAACACCTACTAAGGAAGATCAAAGAAGAAAGAGCAAAGGCAGGATTAATGCTGAACATAAAGAAAAAACTTGAAATTTATCACCAGTACCTTGAATTCAGGCTGAAGGCATATTGACAGCCACTGCAGTTTCTCTAAAAGTGGTGTTATATAGTTGCTCTGAAATGCCAGTCAGCAATCTAACTGCTGTGTGGCTGAATCATCCCTCTGCTATGTTTTATGCATTTAGTGTTACTAAATGTATAATTATATTGACCTTTCATTCTTGTTAGTGGTCTTTAGGGTTTTGGCATAAAAAGACAGATATCAATATTTTAAAAGCATAAATAAATAAATAAATAAATAAATAAGATTGCTCTCTGCTTTCAATGGGATTTAGTTGTAATTAACCTTAAAAGGATTGGAAATATGAACCATTAACCATCCTGTAATCAGAATATTCCTTGCCTTAGAAAACCTGACGAAATTTGTGGGGTCACCATAAGGTGACAGGTGACCTAAAGGCACAGATACACACACAAATATGCAAGTATATGCTATATGAAACCCGAATTATAAAAAGGTCCTAAAATGGTTGGCATTTGGTAAGATTTCAACCCTCCAATTATGTTTATTAGGTGCCAAAGAGAAAACATTCTCTGTTAAGCAAATTGTGAGAATTTTTGAAGCAAGGCTTTAATTTGCCCTGCTATTTCCTTTGACAGTTTCATACATTTGGCTTCGTAGTGTGAAAATGACAATGAATAGCACAAATTGGATGGATGTAAGCAAGAAATTCTGAAAAAGGCAAAAGCCGTCTGCTCAAAACTATATTTAATACTGTGTTTGTGTTTCACTTGGGATGGATATTTCAGGCCCACTGCCCTCGTAAAATCATGGGTTCTACTCAAAATCTTTTGTGGAAATGGACATAAAATTATCTCTGTCTCTATTCTCTGATAGAGACCCCCCCCC
>CM034701.1:278962002-278989266 GCA_020142125.1 Phrynosoma platyrhinos
TGCCAAAAAAAGAAGCAAATAAAGAAAAGACCTACTTCCATTGTGGGAATGATGCATCGAATGGAATTGATTCACCAACCCAGAGCGAAAGTGAATCGCAAACTAGGTTAAATGTAAGTGGGAATGAACGCTTAGTGAATCCATATAATTGTTAGCCCTGCATGATAAGGAACCTGCTCAGCAGTGCCAGGTGTTCTGAGTAATTGTACGATAGGGAAAAGGTCTGGCCTTAAAACAAGAAAGATGGCTCTGTTTTATTTTATGTTTCAGTTCACTGAATCAGATTAGATCCAAGATCATTCAAGTACTCACTCATCTTTCAAACATTCCCAAATTTACCAGATATATCCCACATTTCTTTCCACACATGAGAAAGAACAGCTAAATATCCCTGACCAATCTGCTGGAAATCACATTGGTTTCAAAGAAAGTTGCAAGCATATGCCGTGAAACCAAGGGCTTGCAGAGATACACAAGGCAAATCACTTTCAAGTTTGGAGACTATAAGAATGTAACTGCCTCAAGACATTAACAAGAAGAAATTCAACACACCACTTATTCTAGCATAACAAGTCATTTTTTCTGACACAAGAAAATAATCAAGGTGTTACTGTAATTCATAAATGGTTAGTCTGGGGCTGCTCTGGCAGAGCTGCCTTTGTAAATTAAGGCCATTTCATTTGTAATTGACCATGTTTCCCCTCTGGTTTGTCCTGGGTGATGGTACCTGTACAGGCTGACTTCTATCAATGAAACTGAACCAATTCAGTTAGTAAACGACCTTTTTTCTTGTATGAGGTGACATTCCTCCCTCTAGTGGGTGTCTAGCCAAATTATATTTAGTTCCTTTGCACCTTTGTGCCAGCTTCATTATAACTGTTGTCTTTCAGCTCTTGCCAGTTTTCACTGTGCCCACTAAGGAGGATCTTAGAACAGAATGTTCTAGGTGGAGTTGAATTGGGGGAAGACAGTGGCTGCCAAGATACAATGTCTTTCTATAAGAAAAGAAGGCAGCATGTGAGATAAGCTAAACTCAGGCTTTGTTTCAGATGAAATGAAATTTAAAATGCTTTTAAAAGGACAACAAGCAAAATGGCTTCTCCCTCTGTTGTTGTTGTTATGTGTATGTAACATGCAGGATATGTCTTGTGACAGTATCACATTGCAGTTCCTAACATTTCAGTTTCTCCTTTGTTATCTTTGACGTCCGTATTGGTTGCAAGGATTAGATGGTGGTTCCCATGTCAGTAAAACATCAATTACTTTAAAGAAACTTTCCAAGGTGTTAAACTTATAAAGAGGATTAACTTCAGCACCTTGGTTAGCATATTTAAAGATCAAATGAAAACCCTGCAAGCATTCATCACTCTACTGATGTGGGATGTGATGCATTTCATGAAATGTTTATTTATTTTTAATCTAGAATATTTATTTCTTTGAAAAATGCTAACCACATCAGAGATCTTAAATTCCAATGTCACTTATCAACCAAGGTAGGGCATATGACTACCAGGAAAAGGGCATTCTCAGGGGTGGCACCTTGACCATAAAATGTTGTTCCAGGGAAGTTTGTGTGGCACCTATTCTTGTGTCTTTTTAGTGCCAGATGAGGACCTTTTGTAAAAAACAAAACAAAACAAAACAAATCTGTTACTTCCATTTCATCCATTTTACTTTAGAAGTTTTTTGAAAGCACTACTACTTCTTGAGCCAGTTTCTACCTTTTGAGAGTATGTATGTATGTGTGTTTAAGAATCAGAGCCTGCCTCAGAATTGGATTGAAGTGAGATCTAAGTTCTTCAGAATAAATAAACACAATATCCTGCTGCTGTTCTCATTTTGTGCCCCATTCCCACATGCTTCCTCTCATCTACAGATGTGAAAATCTCTCAGTTTAATTTCTCAGAATCTCACTGGCATTCTCACCCCAGGCTGTGTAAGCCTTTTTCCCATCTGGAAATTTTTGCTTTTCCCCCAAAAAATGTACATATTTTTTATTATTTCTTCTCAGTGATTAAAATGTGTTTATAGGCATTTTTCAAAATGTTCCTATGTGGATAAGATTCTCCTTCATGGAAATGTACCACCAGCTTAAAAGATATATGGTTTCAGAGGCAAGATGGACTTCAACCATTACCATTTAGGAGCTGCAACATGGATGCATGAACTATGTAAATATTTTGCTCCATCCCTCTTCTCAACAAAAGACAGCAGATTATTTTGTTAGTCAGTCTTTATATATTAATGAATGTGTGTCAATAGCAGATAGATACAAATGCACCAAATAATTAAACTGCTAAAGATCACACATGAAGGTCCTAGTATTCATATTTTCACCATTGTTGCATCTTTCAGGGTCACTAGATAACTACAAAGGTGATCCAGTTTTCTCATTGGGATAAGATGCAGAGAGAAGCCCTGTTCTCTCTGCAGTCACACTTGTCAGTGTAGATGGAATTATTCCTGTTTGTAGTCCTGCATCACCACACGTCTTCTCAATTGCATGACTGTCACCATCACCCTTGCTTCCTGCCTCCCCTTTAACCCTGCCTCTCTGCCCTACGCCCCACACTGCATACTTTCTGTTTTTTTTATTTTAATTTATTTTTCATTGTTTCTGGAGCTCTGCTACTGCAATTGAATTTTTAAAAAAAAAATGAAAGAAGAAGAAATGGCGGAGGACAATTGAGCTGCTTGAGAGTAGTGAAGGGGATGTGGCAGGGGTAGAGCAAGGGACACCAGCACCATGTGACTGCTGATAACATGACTGCTCTGGGAGTGACATTTAGCATTTTGCACTTTTTAAAAAAATAAAAATGTATTCAAATAGCTACAGGAGGTGGAAATGTGCACCATTGAGTGTTCATTGATAAGTTTCCTAGATCAATGAAAATGGATGCCCATAATTGTGTCTGGAGAATGTGGTTGGAGCTATGGGAGGTGGAGGTGTGTGAAAGGATTGCCAACACTGTTTTTTTCCCAAATCTAATCAGGGTTTAAAAACCACATGTAGTAATCTCTTAATATGCAAGTTTCTTATGTAATCAATCTCATTGCCACCAACTGCATTAAAGAGCAGTAGGTCATTTCTGAAATACCAAATTATAATTCTAATAGCTTCTAATCTTTAACCCACCCTACCATAAACTGGTCCCTTTGGATATTTTGGACTATAAACCCCAACATCTCTGTCTATTGATTCCAAGTGATAAACATTATGGTGGAAACATTCAGAAGGCACCTGGGTGAGGAGGCCTGCTCCTCACTGAGGATTAATTTTCCCTTGCCTTTGAAACCACATACTTTAATGTGAGGTTAAAAAAAATAGTGGATAAAATTGCATGACCACCACACAGTCCAAACACAAACCAGTTTCTTTAACAAAGGTCCAAAATGGGTCAGTGCTAAGGAATTCTGGGAACTGTAGTTTTGTGAGTCATTTAGCCTTCTCTGTCAGAGAGCTCTAGCACCATAATAAACTACATTTCCCAGAATTCGCTAGCACTAAGCCAGGACAGTTAAAGCAGTCCAAACTGGATTATTTCTGCAGTGTGTTTTGGACCAAAGAGTTGTTTATCATCAAACACATACACACAGATCCACAACTGTAGTCAAGAAAATAAGGACAGTAAAATATTGGCACAGGAAAATAAACTTCAATTTCTTTTATAAGATATATTTGTTGCATTCATACTGAGACTTCCTTGTCTTTTAGATGTGGGGATGGTAACAGTATTTTTTTTAAAAAATAATTAAAACTCAGTGTCTGTCACAAATCTTACATAAATAGTCTCATACATTTCCACAGTTCCCAAATGTCTCATGAATCAAGGCATCAAAGAACCTCTTAAGGATAAGTTCAAAATCTCACAGGATGAATTCTGAAGTAGCTCATTTCTTCTAAACCTCTTCCAGTTTTAGCTATATATGCACCAATTTCTCCCAATCTCACCGACGTCCCCATCATTAATTTGATGTAAAGCTAGCTCCTTATCACAGTAGGAGGTTTTATGGTCAAGTCATGAATACCTAAAGAATCAGAGATTAAAATAGAATTGCTGCCAAGCAGCTAACTAGCACATGAAATGATGCTGTCACAATAATGTGTGAGAGATTTAGTCCCAAGAATGTAGTTGCTGATGAGCCTATTTATGAAATAAGCTTGAAATTTGTGTGGCCTACTTTTTTAAAATCATATTGCTTACTTACAAAATCCCTTACAAAGTCAACAGCTGGCTTCCATAGACCTCGTTTTCATTTTATTTTATTTTTTACATCTGCAGGGTGGGAGAGAGAGAAAATCATAACTTTCTTCTCTGCCCAGTGTTCCAAGTGGGAGTGCCATTGCTTTATGCAACCAAAACACCACCCGCCAGATACAAGGGCAGATCTCATGAGGCCTGAGATTTGCAGTAGTAAAAACACACACAAAAATCTTCAGTATCAAAAACAAAAATGCAGGGGAGGACGATTTGGGCCCCATGAGGATTCATCATGTTCAGGAGGCACCACATACTGCTTAAACATTTAACATATACTTTTAGATTCCAATCATGACAACAATATTCCATATTTTTATTTGTAATATTGTATATTTCTATTTAAATGTATAATTTACCTCATGACACCTTAGATTATAAGTAGAATGTCTAAATATTATATAGAATAAAAAGGTTGTTTATTTTTAAACACCAATAAAAAAGGGCAAAATTCTATACTCAGCAAGTGTCTTGCCACCCTGGTACATTTCCACATATATCTGCACAGCCCTCTCCATCTTTTGGTCAGGCTAACAAGGGAATGAGGAACAACTGGCTTTTCATCTGTATCCTATCTTCATGTATTTATAAAATCAGAATGCTACTACACATATAACAAAAAGAATCTGCTGAGAGAGCATTTTGAACCCTGGAAAACTGACTTTTGGTAAGCCAATTTATTAGAGTTCCCACATCAACTCTAACTGACCACTGTAAAGATCTGAAAGACTTGTATCACCTTACACAGCCCTTTGAAAATTTAGGGCAAGGGACATGATTTGCATCTTTCTGGATCCTCTTGTATGCTGTCACACTCCCACAACAGTATAAATATGAATTATGCCTGAAGTCTTAACACCACTCACTATTATAGCCAAAGAAGTGGGTTTATATCCATGAAAACACATATGAAAATAAAAATCAATTATTCTTAAGGTGCTGCCATATTTATTTATTTATTCCTCCGTCCTTTCAGCATCAGATTATTGGTTATGGATAATCTTTTTTCTTTGTGAATTTGTTTAATCCTCTTTTAAAGCTGCCACCAAGTTGGTAACCATCACAACATCTTAAAGCAATGAACTCTATAGCTTAAATATTCACTACACAATAACTGAAGAATTGCTTCCTTTTGCCTGTTTTTGCATCTCATTCCTTTCTCCTTCCTTCCTAGTACTTGGTACATTTGACTGAGATGCTATATCATGCAGGTGGAACAAAAATTTATTCTAGAACTCTTCTTCTGTACTTTTCCTTCCACTTCCAGCACAATGGAAATGTTTGATACCTATACATACCCCACAGCCAACTAGTGGCCAGAGTAAGGTGAGTGCCCAGGCAGCATCTGATTCTGCAGCCAGAAGGGGGAAAAATGAAACACTGTCCTTCCAGCTTTCCGAGGGGCACTAGATGTGTTCTTGAAAATACAGGAGATCCAGAAGGGCAATGTCTGATGTCTTATCCCAGCTGTGGTTTCAGAGCCAGATGTTGTTTAAGTGCCCCTTCTCAATAACTGAAACACTGAAAATCTCTGCTAAGCTGAAGGGATCATTGTGCAAAGAGGTATTAAAAACTTTCTTGCACAATGACTAGAAAGGCACATACACAGGTTATATCAGCATATGTCATCAGTAGGATTCTCAGCATGAGTCCAGGTGCTAGGGAGCCATTTTAATATAATAAAACCTCCATATCAGTCTAAATAAGTGACTCCTAAAAGCTGTTACACGTACAGCATTGGGACTTTTCAGGCAGTGAGAAGCATTTAGGAAACTGTTGTACTCATTATGTCATCAGAAACAAAAAGGACCTTCCAAATTTGAATCTGGGCTCAGAAATATTGAGCTGTTATCCCAGTCTGTGAAATTAAAGGGAGGTTATATGCAACTACTATAAGATATCATAAAATAAGTTTTAAAACGTATTCATAAAAATGTGCTTACATGGGGCAAAACAGTTCCCAAGTGGAGTAAAACAGCCAGAGTGTCTGACCCTGGCTTATGTCCTTTTCAAGGACAATTGTCTCTGCTTAATTTTATTTACCTGTTTTCCTGGTAGATCATCCACTTACTGGCACTGCTTCTCTTTGATTTCTTGGTTAGCAATTAACTGAAATTTGCAAGGTTCACAAAAGTACAAAAGCAAAAAAATATTGAAAATGTGAATTTTCCCTGACAAAAGTACATACCTGGAATTAAAGACAGGAAGCTTTTATTATTAAGGTACAGGTTACACTATCCTTTGGAATAAAATACGAAGCTGAATTTAAAAATAACAGAAATGAAATTGTCAGATACCTATTAGCTGAAGCTCCAGGCTATTCAGTTACTTGGAGAGCTGATAATTAAGGTTTTGCTGTGTCCTTGCACATTGTTAAAAGCAAAATTCTTCTCATACAGGCTGATGGGCAGTGAGGAAATCATATTCTAATGATGTTTTCTGCAGTATTTGTTGGGTAGTTATTTTATGTAATTTTTTTCTTTGTTTTAATCTATTTCAGAGGAAGCAAGTTATTAAGATTAGGGAACATTATTATTTTAGCAACACCTCTGCTGTGGTCAGGATCTGCCTGCTATGCATGGCAGATGCTATGCCATGGACATTTATTTCCCCTTTCAGGGGAAGTATATTCATCTATCAGGGGCTGAAACTAGTTTCAGTAACTCTCCCTGTGCATTCCTTCTGCTTGTAGAGGGGCATGTGCCATGTGCTATTCTTCCGTGTGTATTTTAGTGATGCAGTGGCTCAAGTGGTTAAGACGCTGACTCTGTTGAGACAAGATCAGCAGGTTGGTAGTTTGAGCCCCAGTTGCTGCATGATGGTGTGAGCTCCTGTCACTAGTCCCAGCTTCTGCCAGCCTAGCAGTTCGAAGGCATGCAAATGCAAGTATATAAATAGGTACCACTATGGTGGGAAGGTAACAGCATGCTGGCCACATGATCACAGAGTAGTCTCTGACAACGCTGGCTCTTCGGCTTAGTAACGGAGATGAGCTCCGCCCCCTATGGTCTGACACGACCTGACAACCTTGTCAATGGGGAATACCTTAACCTTTACCTTTTTGAAAGACAGTACAGCAACCTTTAGAAACAAGTGCCCCTTTTTATTTGATAAATAGATTTCTCATCCAACTATACTTCTGTTGGTTTGTTTTAAAAAATTTAATAAAAACAATGACTTTATGCCAACAGGGCATCTCAGGATGATTGTTCTGGAATCTCTCCAGTCCTTCATGGAAATGCTAGAAACTAAACTTGGGACCTTTTTTATGTCTACAGTCTGGTCCTTCACACAGTTCCCACTCTCATCCCACAACTAGACTAAAGGCCTAAGCAGACTGCCATAAATAGTGCACATTAAATTGAGGCACTGCCCTTGCTCAATGCTAGGGAATCATGGGAATTGTATTATTTTATGGGACATTGAGCCTTCTCTGTCAGAGAGCTCTGGTGCCACAATAAATTACAGTTCCCATGATTCCCTAGCACTGAGCCAGAGCAGTGCCTCAATTTAATGTGCACTATTTCTGGCAGTCTGCTTAGGCCCTTAAACTAGCAACCTTGCTCTGACAAGCCATCCAATGAGAACAGCCAGAAATTTAATCTTTCTTTGCAAATTCTCTGATGACAATGTTCCATTGAAGTTCTTCTTTTTTCTGTTTTTCTTATGTCAGTGCTGTTCACATTAGTTGATGAAACAATCACATATGTTTTCATTGCTGCTGAATTGTAGCCCAAAGTAGTTTTATACATCCATATGGTTTTTGCCATGCTGTATGATTAATAAAGGATATTATTTCACATAGAAAGACTCTCTAGCACAAGATACTAAAAACAGGTGGCAATCATTTCAGAGCAATATCATCTTTAATCCACTATCCACTATGTAATGATACTGGCACATGTGGAGCAAATCTGTAGATGCAGTGTGGTGAGGACCTGCCTGTACACTGGTCCAGCCCAGTACTATCTATTCTAATGTCAGAGGCTCTCAGGCAAAGCAGTTTTTCCCACCACCGTCTGTCTGAATAACTGTTAACTGAAGGTGACAGGAACTGAACATGGAACCATCTGCATGAGAACTATGAGCTCTACTCTTGAAATAACAGTGAGAGAAATCCCAAGTACATCAGGAGCTACAGAACTTTCATTTGCCCTATATTTAAGGCATCGTTGATATTAGTTAACTAATATTAGCAACACAAGAAACACCAAACACTTCTCAGATTTCACACCTATACAAAAGCAGTGCTGTTAATTTTTTTTCAGTAACCTGAAACTTCAAATACTCTATTACAGAAACTAGCATTTATTGCAGCAGTATTCACTAGAAAATTACCAAGTGCCAATATGAATACTGGATTTTTTTATTAAACATAATAAAATGCATTATCTGAAATTAAGTGTTTTATTTCAAAATGTTGGGTTACAGATACTGTCTTATAAACAATTTCATATCCATTTCACTTGCATTTCTCTGCTTGACCTTCCCTTTAACTTGTGGCTTGTATACACCATTGAAAAACACTGCACTCACCCCAAAACCAGTGCTGGCAATCTCCATGATGTATGGCTACTTCAAGGGAGAATCTGTGGTTTTCCACCCTTAACCCAACTTTGTTCTGAAGTGAGCAAAATCAGAGAAAACCCTGGGTTTCCAGGAAATCCTGGGGTACCTCCAGTTGTTTTCACTTTGTGGACCACTGGATCAGGTCCAATTTGGCCAATCCAGTTGTTCACATGCCAAGAGGCACATCATTCCCCTTACCCTGTGCTGAGCAGAGCAGGGGGGGATTAATCCCCTTTGGAGCCACCACTGGCTGACCAGTTCCCTGTGAGTGCCTGTCCAGTGCACCATCATTTCTGGTGAGGTCAGAATGGAGTACCTGTGTGATCAACAAGAGAAAGGAGAGGAACCCCCTCCAGATCACATGGTTGGATGCTTCCTAGAGATGTCACAACCAGCAATCTGCCCCTCCCAGAGTGCATGGCTGGATGTCTTTTTAAGAGGTCACAGCCAGTGATTTCACCCCTCCCTCTCAGATCGTTTGGCTGGTTGCCTCTTGGAAATGTCACAGGCCCCTCTCCTAGATCACATGGTTAGATGCCTCCTGGAGATGTCACATCCAGTGATCTCACTCCCCTCAGATTGCATGGCTAGATGTCCCTCCAGCCATGCAATCAGGAAGGGTCAGATCACTAGCTGTGATGTCTCCAGGAAGCATCCAGCCATGCAATCTAGGAGGGGGGGGTTGCTTTACCCCCTCCTCATTGATTGCACTGTGCACTGGGCCAGCTTTCCACAGAGCTCCTGCCCATGAGGAAGTGCTGATGGCAGCTCTAGAAACAGGATAGACCAGGACAGCCAATGCAGTGATGACCCAACTGGTCTGTGTGGACAATGATGTGTCACACTGGATTCAGCACAGTGTGTGTGGTCATCACCATGGTTGAACTGAGGCTAGACCAGAGTACAGTACTTTGGACTGGCCTCAAATTAAGCAGCCAGTTGCCAGCAGCCAACTCTTAGACACATTAAAAATAGGATTGGCACTTTCATAAATATGTTCCTGCTTATATCTCATCCCCTCCATGACCAAAATCAATACCTCATTTACCCTTTCCAACATCATCTTCCTTTTCACACACAGTCTTCTACCTAGACTGCATACACTTGGGTCAGAACTGTCTTAATCTGTAGAAAAGGTAACATCATTATTGCCAGAGGGCACTATTTTATCATGGTTTTGTGCATACTATTTCCATAACTCAACATTCCATTTTGTACGACATCTGGTAAAGTAGAACAAATTCTGTACTGAAATGGTATGTACCAGTGGTTCCCAATCTACCTTGTATAGAACATCTTATAATAGATAAGCATTAAACTGATGTTGCTGTTCACATATAAATATACAAATGCACACATAAAACTGCCATATACTCTTGGTCTATCTAGTTCAATACAATTTCCACTGACTGGCAGTGACTCTCCAGTTTCCACCACCCATACTGCCAAGACATGTCAAAAAATTAATTTGGTTTTTAGTCAGTCATTTTGTTGGGGAGGTTCAGAAAATGGTTGTCCTTTTTCATTTTTGTAGGTGGTTAAAGAGGGCCAAAAATTCAGCCTAGCAACCTAGCAATTAAAATAAGAAATGAGCTCAAAGGAAGATCAAAGCTAAGAACTTAACAAGGTAAGAGGAAATGAGTCCACAGGAAGGTTAAAGCTTAAAGACATCACAAAAATGTGAAACAGAAATTTAATTACAAGTTTCTTTACTTTTGTGTTTTGGAAGAAAGACTGAAAATACTGGATATACATAAAGCTGAGAATATAATTGATAATTAAGAAACAGAAAGTTAAAGAGCAGATATATCACTGGGGTAAACTGAAAAAACCAAGACTGAAGCACTATGGCAGAAAGAATCCAGGGTGGAGAAGATATCTTCTCTGAAATGGTTTGTTTCCTCATTGTAAGTAAAAACAAAGTTTCTTCTGGAAAAACTTTGTTTGAGAATTTGATATTCTTCTCACACCGTACTACAGAGAATTGGCTGGGCCAGTAATTAAACTCCAGAGATTAAAAGGGCTATTCAGTGGAAGAAGACAGGTAATGACGATGGTGAAGAAAGAGGGGGCCTGTTGTAGCTAGCTGATTCACCTACCTTCCCTCAGGTGGTACAGCAAATTATATACTTGGCTGCCAAAATATCTCATAAATAAAATAAAATAAAGTACCTACTTCAATTCCATTGAGTAGAATAGGCATAGTCTGTACAAATTCAGAGAGCTGAGTGGCCATTGTGTATAATGTATTGGTGAATTTCTCTTTACCAGTCAAATGTGTCCATCGATACAAAATAAGAATATAATTTAATAGTAGGGTTTTGTTTTTGTTTTGTTTTTGAAAAATGAATTCCCTTCCTGTTAGATCACTAATAGAAATGTACATTGGCTTATCAGTTGCTGAGCTGAAGTAGGTTGCTTATCTCCTGGCCATTCGATGCTGTATTCAGTTCATCCATCACCAGTGATGCACATTTACACAAATATTGTAAAGCTGTCTGGCTCCTTTGAAAATTGCTCATTTTCAGATCCTGCTGAATTCTCATTTTCTCCCTGTAAATCCCTGAGGGAAAGAGACCTTACAGGACAAAAAATTACTCCTCACTCTTTCACAGCATTTACAGCAGTTTAAACTGATTAAATAATAATAACATCTTTGCAGCCAAAAGAGAACAGCAGCTTTTCTCTTTTCTTAACTTGAAATGCAGATAGCAGCTTGCAAATACTGCACTTTTTACTAATGGAGCATTTTATGTCAAAAATTCAATGAACAATATAAACACATTTATTTTATGGATGCCAATCAAAGACTACTTCATCAATCAGCTATTTTAGCTAATTACTAAATTAATAATTGAAATTGACATAACTTGGCATGGGACAGATAGATTGGGGAAGGCTAAGACCAATGTCTAAGGTTCCCCACCAACCTGCCATCATTCCACATGCAGAAGCCAAAAAAATGACAGTTGAAGGTTGTTTTTTTCAAGATTTATTTTTCCCACCACACTTCACAGTAGCATACGTTGCATTTCGCCTGCCCCTTGTAACTATGAGATCTAGGGGAATATTAATTTTAGCTCAAATAAATGGCTGCTACAAGCAGCCCAGGACCCTTCCCAATGTTTACTGAGGTGAGGAGGCAAAGAACCACAGAGGCAGAATTTCTCTATGAATATGTTTTATTGAAGGGAAAAACACACACAAAATGCACATGCTCTCTCACACACATACAGGAGCTAGTAAATAAAGGTGTTAGATTGGAATAGAAGAGACTTCAATTACCAACAGTGAGGTTGCTCCAGCAGAGGCATTTTGATGAGTGAAAAGTGGGACTTGGCTCCTTTGGAGTGCTCTGAGAAGCAGAGATAGGTTGGGTCTAGTGGAGTTCAGAGTGACGTGGAGTCAGCCTCCAAACCAACTAGTCCTCTGAACAAGGGAAATTTGGGGTTTATATAGAAGAATTCTAGCCTGGGGCAAAGTCCAGGTGCCCTGCATCAAAAGTACAAATTTGCATGTCATGATCACCCAGGGTGGAGGCTTGCAAGGTGAGAATTGGGATGTAAATCTTTAGGTGACAAACATCCTGTGTTGAATTTCCTAGCCTTCCTGAGATGTATGTGGGAATCAGCACTTTTTGCAACTTTTAAACTGTTTACGTGACTTTACACTTAAGAGTTCATGGTGGATACATTTAGAGAAAGGAAAGGGTGACCTTAACCATATCAAAAATGAAAGACGTCCGGCCAATCATTACACCTTTTCACTCTGATCCTAACCCCCCCCCCAATGATGTAAATATGTATACATACCTGAAACTTGTATACTGTAAATCAACATGCATTTCATGACATGATTAGAATTGATTAAAAATCTATCATTTCTCTGTATTTTAAACAAAGAATCAATATTGATTAAACCAGTATTTTTAATGAGGGACTGCACTCCTTTACATGTGATCAATCTGACTTACAAGTGATCACATTTATAGGAGTGCAGTTACATTTAAACAATGTAACCTTTTCTGTTCCACCAACACCAGAAAATACAATTCCTTTACACTGAATAACATGAGACTCAGGTACAAATTCTGTCCCCAGACTGCTTCAGGCCACATCTCCACTCATCCACGAGAAACCCAGTTTGTCTATTTTCCTCTGCAGTTCCTTTCCAAAATGGTGGCAGGAAGTGATTTTTTTAAAAGGGGGATCAGCAGACTGTTGGGAGGTTTCATGGGACAGAAAAGTAGGGTCCAGGGGCAGCACATAGCCCACAGCCTGCACTATGCTCCACCATGCCTTAAACCTTATACTCCATTTTTAAAACATAATGCAATAACATTCCCTTTTTGTTCACTGAACCATTTGAAATGTTGAGAACAGGAAGATGATGCATCCCCTGTAATGGCTACACCATCTCCAAATATTTTGTTGTTAACTGCCCTCAAGTCAGCTTCAACAGATCCTGTTCGTGATCCTGTGAATGAGACACCTCCAAGCCATCCTGTCCTCAACTGCTCTGCTCCTGCAAACTCAGGACTATGGCCTCCTTGATTGAGTCCATCCAGCTGGAATGCAGTCTTGCTCTTTCCCTACTGCTCTCAACCTTTCTTAGCATTATTGTCTTTTCTCTGGAGTCATCATGATGTGGTGGAAGTATGAAAGACTCAATTTCATCATCTTGGCTTCCAGGGAGAGTACAGGCTTGAACTGTTCAAGGACCCATTTGTTTGTTGTTTTGGCTGTCCATGGTATCCTCTTCTCCAGTGCCACATCTCAAATGAATTGATTTTCTTTCTGTCTACTTTTTTCACTGTCCAGCTTTCACATCCATACATCCATGGTGGATTATTCTAACTTTGGTATTCAGTGTTATATCTTGCATTTTAAGATATTACCTCATTCTTTCAAAGCTGCCCTTCCCAATCTTAGTCTTCTAATTTCTTGACTGCAGTCTTCATTTTGATCAATGGTTGATCCAAGATATGGGAAATCTTTAACTACCGGTATTTCAATTTCCTCCTCATCTAGATTGGAGTTCTGTATCTTCTCTGTGGTCATCATTTTTGTTTTCTTTATATTCAGCAACAAGCCTACCTTAGCACTTTCCTCTCTGACTTTCTTTAGTAATTGTTTCAAGTCTGCTTTCTGGTAGTATTGTCTGCATATCTTAGATCATTGATAGTCTATCCCCCAGTCTTTACTTTGCCATCCTCCATGTGTAAACTGCTCTGAGTATGATGTTTTCTGAATACAGGTTGCACAAACAGGGTGATAGAATGCAGCCTTGTCTGACCCCTTTGCCTATTGGGAACCATTCTATTTCTCTGTATTCTGTTTTGACAGTAGCCACCTGTCCTGAATACAGATTGCATATCAATGTATGTATGAACAGTTTTACTGTTTCACTAAATCAAAATCTCTTCACATGTGGAGATAGCCCACCAGGGAGAATGTTCCTATCTGATGTGGTAGCTTTCCTCATGCAGGCAAATTTTGGCAGTAGAATGCATTCTGATTTGAATGCATTCATCTGCTTTCAGAGTGGACAGTGCAGGAGAAGCACTTTATCACTTGCCATTCCAGAACACTTTATTTACCCTAGGGCTAACATAATAAAGCAGAATGGGAAGCCAATAGCTCAAATATCAGGCTGCCCAACCCCCCAAAAATATACTTTCTCAGTCTTAACTTTTTGGGGGGGAGGGGACTGTAATAATGAATGTTGCATCATCTCCAGAAAAGGAGAGTCAGCTGCCCAAGTGGAATTGATCTTAGGCTGCATTTACACTGCAGAATTAATGCTGTTTGGCACTACTTTAATTGCCTCAGCTCAATGCTATGGAATTCTGGGATTTGTAGGTTTGTGAGATATTTAGCCTTCTCTCTCAGAGAGCTCAGGTACCTTAACAAACTACAGATCCAAGGATTTCATAGGCTGGATCCATGGCAGTTAAAACAGTGTCAAGCTGCATTAATTCTGCAATGTGTCAGCAGCCTTAGGGAAGATCAAAGCAGACTATGGGGGGTTGCAGACTGCCAGAAATAGTGCAAATTGAGTCCACTTTTAGGGTTAGGGTTAGTGCTAGGGAATCATGGGAATTGTTTTTTTTCTGAGACATTGAGCCTTCTCTGTCAGAGAGCTCTGGTGACACAACAAACTACAGTTCCCATGATTCCCTAACCCTAACCCTAACCCTAAATGTGGACTCAATTTGCACTATTTCTGGCAGTCTGCAACCCCCTATGAAGACATACTCAAATTTGTACCTGACTGGTTGGGCCTTACAGGTTTGAATTATTCAGCCTCATCCTTGGTCTCTTCTCATATCTCTACAGCAAAATCACAGTTATTTAATGGTTTTAGTATAAATAGCTTCTGTTAAAAATTTTTAAAAAACAACAACAGCATTGCTTTTCCAGAAAAATACATCCTGACAGCTGTCAGACAGAAAGCATTTATTTAAGCTAGTAAAGTTTTCTATTTTTTTATTAAGATATGCATTATATATGAGAAGGGGAGAATCATTTTTTCCATAAAAGTGATGGCCTCAGAATGAACCTTCATAGATTTTGCTATCCAAAGCAGATTGCTTCTATTTTAGAAAAAAATGGAAACCATGGTGTAGCCTACTCCAATCAGGTTTCCTCCAAATTTTTTTGGACTCCAGCTCCCATCATCCTTGGCTATTCTTGACTGGCTGGATATAGGTTGGGAAGACTGCCTTAGTGTATGGGCCTGAGAAAATCAGACTGCTGTGTTGTGTTGGTGTTGTTTTTTTCAGTGCCAATAAATGTTATAAGGATTGGAATGAGTGTTAAAACAATTTAAGTCTGCAACTCAAAGCAAAACAGTCAATATGTAAAGTCTGTTTAAGTCAGTCAGGCCTACTTTCATATGTGTAAAATCAGACTTCATAAATCATATGTGTGGTGCACTGATGTTTCACAAATTTTCTAGGAAGATCAGAAAATGTTCAATTCCTGTGCTGTAGTGGCTGTATGTACAGGAAACCATACATACAGGCTTTCCAGGCTTTCCCACTGGGCCAACCAGTGCATCTGCCACCACCATGGCTCACTCGTTCTGAAGCTGGAATGAGATGCCCAATCATGTGAACATTGCTAGGCATCTTGTTCTGACCTGAGAAATGAGTCACCCAGCAGGATGTCCATGCAGACAGCCATCAAAGCATGGGAATGGAGGCTGAAATAACAGGGGTAGATTGGGGCAGCTGTGGGGCCAAGAGACTCCAGGCTTCCTTCAGTGTATCCTGGCCAGTGCAGACAAGGCCCTACAAAGCCCTAAATTACTTGGGACCAGGATATCTGAAAAACTTTCTCCTCCTATAGGAACCTGGCAGAAATTTGAGATCTTCAGAGGATGCCCTGTTGCGTGTCCCGATACCTTGTGAAGTTTGGTTGGTGGGTACATGTAACAGGGTTTCCTTTATAGCAGTGCCTCCAGTGTGGAACTCCCTATCCAGGAAGTTAAGCTGGCCTCATCTCTTTCAAGCTTTCAGTGGATAGCTAAAGCTCTGCTGTTCCACATGGTATTCAATATCTGAAACTGCTATTTTAACTCTTTTAAAACTGGATTCAGACTGCTTTTAGGGTCTTTTAAAATATTTTAATGTTCCTTTTAAAAATGTTTTTATCTTTATAATGTCTTCATTAGTTTTTATTCATTCATTGCCTTGGAAGCCCTTGGGAGCTGCTGGGGGTGATATGGAAATATTTTAAATAAACAAGTAAACAATACATTTATTAAGGCTGCTTCCACACAGAGGTGTTACTGAGAGTGGTGCAGAGGTGTGCCCCACACCAGGTGCCACCCTAAGTGGAGTGACACCATAGCTCTCCAAATTCTGCCATCAGCAGAAATGGCCTGTGAGGCATTTATTCTTCCAGATCCCTTTAAAACAGTGGAACAAAAGAGAAGGCATAGGGTGGGTGAACAAGCAAGGCCTCCTCTTTCTCCAACCACTAAGCCTCCAAAGCATGGGTGAGGTGAGCAGTGAGTGCCTCTGAGAAGAGTTCCCCTTTTCTGTCTTAACCAATCTCAGTCCCACATCTACCTTCTACACACTGAGTCCTGTTCTAGAGCTGTACTTCCTAAAAACATGAATAAGAAGATCATATTGTAGTTGGGAAAATATCTGAGAACAGAAAGTCTTTAAGCAGTGGACTCTCTCATCTCAGAGGAAGGCACACTTGATGTCTTCTAAAATGCAATAATTTGGTGGCACAGTGGTTAAATGCCTGAACTGCAGCCACTCACTCACTAACCACAAGGTTGTGAGTTCAATACCAGCCAGGGGCTCCAGGTCGACTCAGCCTGGCATCATTCTGAGGTTGCTAAAATGGATACCCAGCTTGTTGGGGGCAATTAGCTTACACATTGTAAATCACTTAGTACATCAGTAAGTGGTATAGAAATGTACTTCCTATTGCTATTGCTATTGCACATGCTACTGTCAGAGCTGTCATTATTACCCAGTTACAATTCTCCCTCCATTCTCATGGATTTGGGATCCGCATCCTTTGTTTACCCATGGGAGATGAACGGAGGAGGACAAAATAGTGTACATGCCTGTGGCACATGCCCACATGCTCCAGTGGAAGCACACCTCCATTCAAGCCAATAGGGCTTGAATATATGAGATTTTCCATTTTCAGAGGGGGGGGGGGTCCAGAATGGATCCCCTGTTAGAATAGGAGAGAGGACTGTACAATGATGCTGTTGTTTTAGTGTTTCTTGTCACTGATTTTGTCAAATTACTAATTATTTTACTAATTACTAATAATTTTAGTCACTGATTTTTCCAAATTACTAATGATTCTGTGTGGTCTGGTAGGGAAAGGGATTGGGGAGGGTGATAACTACATTAGATAACACCAAACCTAGTGATGCCACTGCTGCCTCATTACTGAAAGAAAGCAGATTGACGTCACTTTGATTGCCATGACTCAATGCTCTGGTGCCCCAGAAGCTGTTGCAAGGAAAGGCATTCTATTTTGCAAAGGAGGAAATAGTACAGGGGCTTATTCCACTGTAGTCATTCATAGAATTCATATTCTCCAACCTTTTACAAAAGAAAAGGGGGGCATGTGTGTTGCGCAACATCAGAGTGTGGTCAAAAGGATGTGAACAAGCAACAAGAGGACAAAAGTGTATTAAAAAGGGAGAATACGCAAAATTACTGTCTTACATGGAAAAAATTTACAATGTGAAAATCCAAGAGCACTAGACTTTGGTAGGGGAAGCAGCTGAATTGTGTATAATTGGTCAGCTCTTTAGCACTGTGGTTTATTTAATTAAGTGAGAATCCCAACTTAAGTGTGTCACTGTCTTTAAAAAATACATTTAAGTTTTCTCTGTTCATTGACAATTTTCCAAATTAATTGACTTGAATTTGTTGTGGGTTGTTATAAAAGAAGGCAGGATCGACATTTGAAAGCTATCCCACCTTCAGTTCACCGTGTTTCCTGGAATGGGCTGGAGAGCATACCAATAATTCCACAGAACCTTACCTTACTCCTTTGCAATGCCAGGTCAGTCAAAAATAAGACCTATATCATCTATGACCTCCTCTTAGATGAGGATGCCAACCTGGCTTGCTTTACAGAGACCTGGCTGGGAGAATATAGCGCTATAACTTGGATGCAGGTTCTCCAAGCTGGGTACTCTTGTCAGTGAGCAGGTATGGGGAAGTGGGCGGCGGGGGGTGGGGCAGAGTGGCTCTGGTTCACAAGAACAATCTCACCTTGACCAGGATACCTGTCCAGAACACAGTCCACTTCAAGTGTATGTACCTAAGCCTGAGGACTAAGGATAGTTTGGGGATTCTATTAGCATATTGGCCAACCCATTGTCTAACAGACTCCCTAACCGAGATGAGACAGCTGGTCTCAGAGTTGCTGTTGAAGTTGCCCAGACTTCTAGTTTTAGGCGACTTTAACATTCCAATCGAAACCAGTTTGTCGAATCTAACAGGTGTGGCTCTGGAGTTCATGGAATCCATGACAAACATGGGCCTATCCCAATTGGTCATCGGGCCCACTCATTCTGTGGGTCATACCCTCAATGCGGTCTTCAGTACGGAACAGGTATATCCGTGGGTGGAAGTTATTATTATTATTATTATTATTATTATTATTATTATTATTAAAGTTTATTTCTAAAACACTGTCAATGTACACACTGCTGTACAAAGAGACAGTCAAGCATAAAATAGAATAAAAACCTGCCAAAGGCATATAATCTAAAATACAAACAATAGGTAAATAATAAAAGTCAATTAAAGCAAAAAAAAAAAAAAAACAATTACTACAATTAATGAACAACATCCACTGTCTACCCACATGACAGAAAAAGTAAATGTATATCAGACAGTGCCTGGGGATGCCTCCCTGAACAAGGTGGTCTTTAACTCAGATTTAAAAGTGGACAAAGAAGTAATGACAAAGTGGACAAAGAAGTTATAAAACCACTGCATTGTCATGGATGGATCATTTTCTGATCAAGGTCAAACTAAGCGCTGTTGTCCACCCCACCAGGGTTGGTAGACCCATTAGAATGATCCACCCTTGAAGGCTAATGGAACCAATTGGATTCCAGAAAGTCTTAGAGGGTTTAATGGTTGGTAACACCAGTGATTCTGATTTCACCAAAGCTATCGACACAATCGCTCCTAAGCATCCTTTCCAACCCACTTCAAATCATAAACCATGGTACACTGAAGAGCTTAGGAAGATGAAGCAGGTTGGACAATGACTAGAGTGCATCTGACAGAAAGCTCAACTCTTATCTGACAAGATTCATAGGAAATTTATTTGTTCCTATAGAGAGACAATGCGTGCAGTGCAGAAATCTTCCTCCTCTGCATGTATTGCATCTGCAGAGTCCCATCCGGCAGAGCTGTTTAGGGTGGTAAGGGAACTGACACAGGTTCCACATGTGCAGAACTCATTACTTAACCCTACAACAGCCTGCTGGGATGCGTTTAACAACTTCTTTACAGATAAAATGTCTCAGATAAGAGCCGACTTAGATGCCAGTGTTGTAACCGAATCAATGGACGAGGTGTCCAGCAACTCCGTTGATGAAATTATACTGGTTCAGTTTCAATCTATGAGTACTTATGACGTGGACAAGCTTCTTGGTAGAGTGAGGAAAACAACCTGCCCTCTTGATCCTTGCCCTTCATGGCTGGCTATCCAGGGGGGAGATGCCTTGAGGATGTTTTTTAGAGACATCAAGGCATCCCTTAGGGAAGGCCATGTTGCATGAAGTTTGAAGGAAGTGGTGGTTAGGCTGCTCCTGAAAAGACCTTCTCTGGGCCCTCTGGCTAGTCTCGCTACTACCTTTCCTGAGAAAAATTATTGAGAGGGCAGTTGCTCTTCAACTCTAAGCTGTCTTGGAGGAAAGCGATTATCTAGATCCATTTCAAACTGGCTTTAGGACAGGATATGGAGTTGAGATTGCCATGGTTGCCTTACCTGATGACCTTCATCTGGGCATCGACAGGGTAATGTGACCCTGTTGGTGCTACTAGACCTTTCAGCGGCCTTTGATGCAATATATCATGACATCCACTTGGATTGCCTGAGAAGGTTAGGAACTGGAGAATTGCATTGCAATGGTTCCACTCCTTGCTCTCGGGGAGATTCCAGAGGGTGATGCTCAGGGACAGTCACTCTGCAAGGAAAGAGCTTAATTGTGGTATCGCACAAGGTGCCATCCTGTCCCCGATTCTATTTAATATATATATGAAGCCATTGGAAGAGATCTTCTGGAGACATAGGAGGGGTGTTATCAGTACCCTGATGACACCTAGATATATTTCTCCATGTCCTGGTCTTCAGCTTTGACTTCTGATGGCATCTCTCCTTCAATGACTGTCTTAAGGCAGGAATGGACTAGATGAGGAAAAATAGATTGAGACTGAATCCAGACAAAACGGAGGTACTTATAGTAGCATCCCTGAACCCAAGTATTGGGTTGCAACCTCCAGTCTTGGATGGGGTTACACTGTCCTCTAAGGACTGTGTTCGCAGTCTGGGGCTGCTCCTGGACCGCAGATGATAAATCAAGTAAATGCAATGGTCAGGAGTGTCTGTTATCAGCTTCAGCTGATACGCCAGTTGCACCCTTTCCTGGAAGTTAGGGACCTTGAAACTGTGGTACATGCTCTGGTAACCTCTCATCTTGATTTCTGTAATGAGTTCCACATGGGGCTACCCTTGTACATGGTCCGTAAACTTCAACTACTACAGAATATGACAGCCAGATTGGTCTCAGGAACAAGGAGAAACCATATGACACTGATCCTAAGATCACTTCACTGGCTGCCCATTAGTTTCTGGGCCCAGTACAAGGTGTTGGTTATTACCTTTAAAGCCCTAAATGGTTTGGGTCCAACCTATCTTCAGGTCCACCTCCTCCTGTATAATCCACCCCGTGCACTTCGGTCCTCTGGGAGGATTTTGTTGGAGCCGATAAAAACTAGACTGTCTGCAACAACCCAGAGGACATTATTGGCTACCACTCCCAGATTATGGAATGGGCTGGCAGATATTACCACCTTAGACAGCTTTAAAAAGGCTGTTAAAATGGATCTCTTTCAGCAGGCCTTTCCCAAATAGATATCCCGGCCATCAAAAGACAGCTCATCCCTGATTTGGCTTTAGCTATTGTGATTTGTTTCTTTGTTCTTTGTGTTATCATTTTAAATGTGTTTTAAATCATCATTATTTAATTGTATTTTAAGGGGGGTGGGATTGTGGGATATGAATGTATATTTTAAAGTTGTAAGCCACCCCAGTTGCATTACACAGAGGGGCAGGATTATTATTATTATTATTATTATTATTATTATTATTATTATTATTATTATTATTATAGTTCCTATTAGTGAATAAATGACACATGGATATTATCCAAAGAAATTCTGATGTTTCTAGCAAAACTCATGTACATAGGCAGCATGTTGGCTCCAAGAGAGCTGATACAAGCCATTGTTCAGTTTTTAATCCTAACTTGCCTTATCAAACCTATTAACTTTTATTTCAGCTATGCATTCCTTTTACAAGGACTTTATTTGCTGCATCCTACTTTATAAAAATGTTGGGTGGACCAAACCTAATGGAATAAAAGTTTCCAAAGGTTAATAGAATTTGTTCCTTGACTGCATTTCCAGTAAGTTCAAGACCATGTTGAAAGGGAGATGGTACATAAGGACCTCATGTTAATTAGTATTTTCAAACTTCTTTCAAGCTTAAATGTATTTATTCATACATGTCACTTTGATTTAAATTATCCTTACTTCTATCCAAATGCATTTAGGATCACAGCCTTCAGGTCTAAATGAGAGAGTACACTATTAGGACTAGATGAACTGATGGACAGATATAAAAAGTTTAAAGCTTTTAAAGATGTAAGGCTAAAAATGAGGTCAATTGCTATGCATGTTTATATCCACTCTCTACATTGTCTCCTATTTTCCTTCTTTTGAATTGGCAGGCTAAATTATAGCTGAAATGCTCTTGACATACTGATGGTTGGTAGTCTTTTCTGTTTCCTTTCCCAGTGCCAAACAAAGTAAGGCATGGAAGATTTCCTTTTCAGCAAGTTCTCTGTAACTCTGAAGTGCAAGGCCAACACTTCCATTAGGAAGAATAAGGCAGCCACCTCCGGCAGCAAAATGCTGGTGTCATGTAAGGAAGAACCATGTGAAATTTATTAAAGTGAAAGAGCACACAAGTGAGAAGAAGCTGCTGAAGTTTGTTCTTACTTTAGTCTACAGGGAAGGGCACGATTCTTCTTCCTCCTGTTCTCTGTTCCCACTGGGTTAGTATCATTCCCCAACCTACCAGGGAGTTGTTTTGTGGGCTTTCAATAGGTAAGAGGGACCAGAAAAGCTCAAGCTGAAGGCTTCAGCAGCTAGAGAAAGGGTTCTATATTTATATATAAATATTTATATTAATATTATATAAATATTTATATTTATATATTTAGGCTCCCAAACAGGCAAACCTCATTTGGCTTTGTAGCTTCATATCAATCCTCCTTTCCTCATTATTGTGCAGTTGAATACTGGCATGTAATTGATTATGATCTTGTCAAGACTTGTGGGATATGGCTTAGACATGGCATCGAGATCCAGAAAGGAGGTGACAGTGATGGCAATATCCAGCAGAATTATTGCAAGTCTCCCCTTAAGGACTCTGGGAACATAGGTAAAATGTTGTATCCAGCTGGTTGGGAGTTGACCCTGCTCCGTTCCCTGGTAGCAATAAAACCATGTAGTGGGATATGCCCATGTGGAATCCCATTTCTGCCATTCTGGAACAATGGTCCTAGAACTTGCTGGATATCTTGACTCACTGACAGGCAGGGTACTGAATGCTTTGATTCAGACCCATGCAGAGGCCAAGCCTATGAGCAGCTGTAACCATTAAAAATTGTGGCCAGCTTTTCCCCACCAAATGTGGCTATGTATTGTTTTTAAGCAAAGCTGACGTTGCTCTTAAGCATGCAATGCAGTGTGAACAACTTTTGCCCTTTGAATTCAGTTTGCAACAACTGAAGTAAGGCAGGGATAAAAGGGGAAAGTGGAAGGAGGAAAGAGAAAGTGGGACATTTGAAAAGCAACTTAAAAAGCAGGAAATAGAGGATTAATTTGGACTATTCCTGCCAGACTGGGACAGTTGGAAAGTATAAAATACTGTGTCTGGTACATGATACAAACTAGAAGTACAGTTTGCAGAGGAAAGTAAAGTGAGCAAGATATTCAGGGGAAAAGATAGGTTTGGCAATAGTGACATCTTTGGTGGTCCCTGCCAGAAGGAAAAGACCCTGGTGACTGCCCAAGGATGTCATATAGGGACCTACATACCCTTTTCATGCACAGATATGTGCATTTCCTTTTTCTTCTGTACTTTACATATGCATATGGATATGGCAAGCTTCAGTGGAACACTATGTACCCAGGCTGCCACATAAAGTGCATCTGTTCTCAGTGGAATCTGTTTTCATCTGTTTTGATCTAGTCTCCAAAGGTTTTCTCTCTCTCTCTCCATGTTCTCAATAAAAAAACAAGCTCACTTTATTTTCATTTCATTTTCACTAAAAGGTTTCAAGACAGAGGAAGACAAGAAAAATGATTATATCCTCAGATCCCACTGCATAAACATGCTGTGACTGATGCAAAATGAAAACAATTCCTTAGTTAGTGCCAGGATGGGTTCTAAAATAATACATATGTAAAATTAAGCCATCTGGTACTTATGTGTAAATCAAATATGCAGAAGCTTCAGTGATTTAGGGATGATTAAAATACATTGAGTCAATTTAATCCATTAGAGTCAAAGAATCATATTGTCAAACTCCCAGTGAAGATGACAGTACAAACAGGTGTTAAGATGTTAGTCTCCACTGTTTTCAGCACATGAAGGATCTGGCTCTTCAAAGTTAAATGAAGGATATGAGATGGGCCTTTACAACTAAACAGAGCCTATTTCTCTGCTCTCTTCTAAAGTCTTTGAAAGGTATATATTTCACTTGGAATTAAACTAATGTAGAAAACAACTAAGTGCTATAGAAAACTTTGAAATCACATTTGTTCTGGCAATCAGCAGTGTTTTGGTAATGTGTTGTAATGAACTTTCCCAATCTGGCAATCTCCATACCTTTTAGACTACAACTCCCATGATCTCTGATAATGTTGGGGTTGGTGAGAGTTGTAACATTAAAGATACAAAGATCACTGCACTGTGGGAAACTGTTGTAAAACATGCAGGTAGGTATGTTTTCCACCAAGTTGGGTAAATGCTACAGCAATAGAATTAGTAGTGACTGAACACCACCACCACCACCAAAGGACAAAGAAGCTGAAAGGGAGACACAGCATCCCAGGCAAAAGTTCTGTTATCCTGTCTTGCTATTCTAGAAATATTCTTATGATTCATCTAGACCACATCATACAATTTCATTTATATTTCATTGAAACTATCAGCATTTGCCCAACAGACCAAACAGCAAACTCATTAAGATTCCTGTGCTATATGTGCTGCGAAGTGATGGAGAAGTTATGGCTAAGAGAATTTGCTCCAGAGAATAGGACCCGGAACAACAGATGCAAGCTACAGGAAAAGAGATTCCACCACAACATTAGAAGGAACTTCCTGACAGTGATTGCTGTTCGACAGTGGAACACACTCCCTTGGAGTTTGGTGGAGTCTCCTTTTTTGGAGGTCTTTAAACAGAGGCTGGATGGCCATCTATTGAGGATGCTTTGATTTTGAGTTCCTGCATGGCAGGGGGTTGGACTGGATGGCCCTTGTGGTCTCTTCCGACTCTATGATTCCATGATTCTATGAATTTGATTCAATCAAAGCTCCTAGATTCTGAAACAAAATATTGCTTCTTTGTCCCAGCACCTGGTCTCACCCTGGTCCCTTTCAGTAAGGAGCCACTCAGCACCTGGTTTCTTCTTGTCGGAAAAATATGTGTGACACAGGAACACCACACAGAATATCTCTCCAGGAGAGAAAAGAGTGGTAAAGTACATCCTATATGGCACACTGCTACGACTTTGGAGCAAGAGTGGAGAACCCTTGGGGTTCTGGCTATTTTGAACTCCGCTTCCCTTAAAGTCTTACCATTTGTCATTTGATCAGGATGTTCTGGGAGGTGAAGTCTAAAACTCTGGTTTGGAGCAGTCATTTATTCTGTCCCACTCTTTTTCATAAGTCCAAAAAAACTGCACACAATAACAAGACTAATATATAGCAAATACCAACAACCAATAAATATGATATTTTTAGCAAATATGAAAAATAGAGAACATATATCCAGGACCACTGTCGCAGGAGAGGGTGGTTTGTTTAGAATGAACCTATACATTACTTGGGCACATGAAGTTTTAAAAAGCTGAAAATTGCCTCTGAAATAGTTCCAAAACAGTTATATAAGTCCTGGGAATGCTTATAATTGTTCATTATTCACAGCTTGCCAGTCATGAGTAACATCTGTTGGACTTGTGTAAGTTCTTTGTTATTGTTGGGTTGTTCATAATTTATAGTTTGTTGATGTCCTTCAGGCACTATTATTGGTATTATTACAACTACTTGATTCCACAGCTGGAGTTTATTTGTATAAGTCTTGGTCTTTATTTTGTGCATTCTCATATTGTTATATATTTCTCTTATTCTCTTGCCATATATGTAATGTTACTTTTGTATGTCCTTTTTCATACTATATGCGAGTTTCCATGGCTGAGTGGAAGTTCGAACCCTGATCTTTCAGAGTCTTAGTCCAGTGATCAAAGCACTACATTACGCTCTCTTTTGCCATCAATATACCAGTGCATAAAACTACTATAATCAGGGTATCTCTGTACATGAAAATCAATAGTTGGTGGACCAGTCAAAGCTGGCACTAAGTACTCCAAATCATAGAGTCCACTTGGGTCTCCAGTGATAGAGATGGATCAAGAAGAAGCTAAGCACTGCATCCCTCAGGTATAACCCTGCCAATGGCAGATCACTAAATCAATTTCCAAAGGCCCGCACAAATTCCATTCCTGATAAACTGGCTCCAAGCATCCACCAACTGTAATAATTAAGCTTATCACACTGTGTTCTCAGAACGTAATTAGTATGTGATGAGAACGGAACGGAAAGTATTTTATTGCATGGTATGATCCTCATCAAGTTCCCATTCTGTGCTCTGACAGTCCCTAGCCCATTCCAGGAGGGGAACAGTAAAAATGTGTCCACAGCCAGCAAGAATGCTTTCAGTCCGTTTGATATGACATGTGTGCGATAATCCTACCCGGTCTCAATTTGTCCTCGTGTTCTGATTGGCTAAGACTGCTTCCTCTCCTCCCATCCTAGAACATTCACAAACTCAACTCTTCCAGTGTTGATGCAAGGAAGGTGCCACAGGCAATTAAAAAAATACTTTTCATTTTTGTAGATTGAATGTGCCATGTTTACAAGTAAAAACAATGAATACTTGCTACCTGAACCTCTTGGTAGCATTCTTTCTAATACAGACATAGGGGTTTTTGCAACAGTAAGCATGTGCCAATGAGGGACAGCTGAAGAACTACTTTAGCACTGGAACCGGTACAACAGTAAATGCAGTGTGATAATATGTGTTCTCATAATGTTACTATCCTGTTATCAATAGTCCAATGTGGTAACACCCGTTCCCATATCGTTATGTTCCAGGGACTCAATGGGAACATTACAGGTACTGGTGCGATAAGCTTAAACGAATGGATGCACTCTCTATCAGTCCACCCACCCATCTTGCCAAATCCACAATGGGCAGTGGAAATAGCAAAAGTATTTCCTAGCCCAGAAAACTGAAATGCTGGAGATGTTAGGTTTAAATGGGATATAGAGTCAATGTTAAAATGTTGAAA
>CM034701.1:278989366-279009917 GCA_020142125.1 Phrynosoma platyrhinos
TTAAAAGGACTGTTTACAACACTTCATCAACATCAATTTCCAACAGGAGATACACCACCTAATGCCTTATGTACACAAAAGACTATTCTATCCCTCAAGGGGGCAGAGTCATTTTTGAAAGCAGCAGGATGGTGAGTCTATATCATAATTGAGGAATGATCACTCACAACTCTGCTGTCTGTCTTGCTTCATTGTTGTAGCACAGTTCCCAGGCTGCACTGTAATAGCTGCAACACCAAATAGGTATTGAGTCAATACACCTGTCTTTTACAATTATCAGAACACTTAATCTTACTTCACGTTTAAAAGCTAATTTTGCCTAGTGCCTGAAATGAGTACTTCATTGTCATGGTTGACAGCTACTACTTTTTTGTGTCAGAAAATACTATTTAGAGAAGTAATATATCCTGTAATTCACACTCCAGATGATATCCTGTTTGAAACGCGTTGTAGGTTATATGATGGACGGTGGGCAATGCCTGAAATATCATAAATAATTGCTTTATTTATGCTGTGCTGACAGCCAAACACATAGTGTGAATAACATGGAATTTCACCCAATACAAGTGAGTAGAAACAGAAAATAGTTCTATATGAGATGACTGCCACTATGAGATTTTAAACACTAATGAAGATAAGTCATTAGAGGATTAGGGATACAATCTTATTGGTGTCATGCATGTGTGGACATTCCTGTGCACATGTGTTTGTATTTCTTTGTCAACTGTGCAATGAACTTATAGAGTTCATGGTAACCTAAGTGGAGTTCCATGAGTGTAACAATTTCACATCAGCCTAAATCCTCTTGTTAGTTGCAACTAGAGTAGAACCATTAAATCAATTTGATTTACCTATGTGTTACCACACAATTCAACAAGTGAGTCAATTCTAGTGGGATTCCAATGGGTGAATCTACATTGTTGGAATAACACAGTTTAACACCACTTTAACTGGCATGACTCCATTGTACAGAATCCTGGGATTTGCAGTTTTGTGAGTCAACAACACTCCTTGGCAGAGACCTTGTAAAACTACACATCTCAGGATTTCATAGGATGGAGCTGCAGCACTTAAAGTAGTGTCAAAACTGCCTTATTTCTGCAGTGAAGATGCTCCTCCAGCCATACAATTATGCATTCTTGGGTGGCACAGAACTATACAACAGTGCCTTCATTGTACCATTTTCCTACCTGGGACTGAAGAAATAATCACTGTGTATTCCCCACTGTACAACGGACCAATAAGCAAGCACATTGGCAGATACACAACCTGTTATTCAGTGTCAGTATTCAGAAGGATGCTGTAGCAAAACCAATGTATAACCATGTGAATATACATTTACACTTCCCAAACATAATCTTGAGTTATTGGTATAATTCAATGTTCCACTTTAGCTTATCAGTACTATTTCTTTTATTTCCTTCAATACAGGAGTGAGCAACCGTGAGTGGGAACAGAGGCCATTTTTCACCATATCACCTAATGAGCCACAGCAGCCTGTTTACTATTACAGGAAGTGACATCATGTTGCTTCCGTTTCATGTTGCGGCTGGAAAATGGCTGTTACAGAAATTGTGGGGAGTGATGGAGGGGGGAAATAATTCAAATGGCTGCATTTTTGCTGAGGTGTGTGAGATTTTCTGCCATTGGAAAGCAATTCTCAACAAATGAGAATAATAAATTTGGTGGAGCTGCAACAAGGAATTGGGTCCACCTGCATCCCACTAGCTTCACTTTCTCCACCCATTTACTACCTACCCTCTTGTCTTTTGAATTTTTTATTTTATTTTATGTTTGTCCTCATCAGCTTGATTGATGCCAAGCTTTTATTGCAGGTCATAGAGAGGAAGCCGGGCTGATATTCAGCAGGGAAATGAGATGATTGGTTTATTTTGCACATATTCAAGTTAAGTAAAAAAAAAAAAAAATACAATAGAAAGTACCTTTTAACTGAAGAACAGCAGTGATCAGGGAGTATTTAGGATACAGTGTCTGTTTAGTGCCTTTGAAATTAAAATAAATATCTGTTTTGGTGTGAAAGGAACTGAAACTTCTGTACATAGAAAGAGAAAATGGGGAATAAATCCCCAGTAAATATTAAGGAATCCGATCAGTTCAAATGTGTGGGAACGGGTCCCAAAAGATTGCTTTTGATAGCATAATCAAAAGAGGTTCTGACTATACAAGAAAATAATGTCTAACCTCACTATCAGCAAATAAATAAAAACACAAAGAAAGAAAGAGGAGCAAAAGGTGATGGGTAAATAAAATGTGACAAAAACATTATGTATTTTTCCTAATGTTTCAATAGAAAACAATGATTGTTGTTTGACAATTCACACCAGACCAACTCAGAGTTGCATTAAGAGTTTGTCCTAAATATTTGGTGCTTCTTCTGTGGGTAGTCTATTACTGAGTTGCAATATTTTTAAAAGATTGTTAAAGCACATAAAAATGAAGGGAGCTGGAATCTCTGCATAATTTTGTTACATCTAAAATTGTCTTGTGTATTTGATGAACACAAAACAATATCATTTTAATAAATGAAGAGGAATAGAGGACATAGGCATACAAAGAAAACCAGGCCAAGGAAAAAAGAGAGTTTCCAGCCAAACATACTTTCAGCAGTAAGCTAAAACCAATATTAATCCTGCATAGACCAGATTCATTTAATTTAATTGGAATTACCGGTAAATGTGAAACTGTTAGTCACAACTTTCTTAATGTGCTCTAGATAGGATAAACATTGGATTTAGCCAAGGTAAGAATCATGTAGCTCTCCAAATGTTGTTGGACTGCAGATTCCAGCCTTTCTCATCATTGTATATACTGACAAGGCTACTGGAACTTGTAATCTTACAACTTCTGATAGCCTGCACAAATCCCATCTCTAATGTTCTTTAGAGAGATATTGCACAGATAGCAAAACCTTTGACTGCCCCCCCCCCAGAGAATCATTTTCATCATTTCATTTTGCAGCTGTTGATCTAATTCTAACAGCTTTTAAATTATGAATATGAAATGTTTTTTTTCAAATGGATCAATAATAGCTTCTTAATTGGGACATATGGTCATTTTGGTTTCATTTCTGAAAACTGCAAGCCATTTAAGAGAGTTCCATTGTCCCATTCCCATCATTACAGTATTTAATCTATAGCCATACATAATCTTTCCACATTGAGAGCCATAACACAACAAGCATCTAATACTTCTTTCTTATGTTCTGGATATATTATCTGAAAACATCTTTTTCAGAAAATGTTTGATCATTTCCTACAGTGTTTTGCCATATGGATAACTAAAAAGCCAAAAACAGTAAGTCAATAATTATTGTTGAGTTGTTGTTGTTTTTAAGATATCCATAAAATTATTTCATAACAAGAAACATTTTATCTCATATAATTGAAACATTTTGTGGCTGGAAAACCATCTGCTCACCAATGGTATTTCCCTTTTTTTGAAAAACAAACCCGACAAAAAGGCTGTGAATTGATTGCTCTTTTCACTTTATTCCTTCCAGGAATCTCTGAGCAAATTTCCCTAACAGCATTTCATAGAAAAACAGGGAAGGAGGAACAAAGGGGAACTGAAACAGCTATTCCCCACTACCACCATATTGTTCTGGCCCTTCTGCACCAGTTACTGGAAGATGAGAAATACAAAGGGAAACAAAAAGGGAAAGTGTTGTTTAAGCCATTACTGCAGTTACTGTTGCCAAAAGCACTCAGCTGCTGCATCTAATGGTTAAGAGGGTTTGTGGGTTCATAAGGATATGTTAAGGAGGTGGAAGTTGCAAGCAAATTTAGAAATGCTGAAACACCTGTCTGAGATGTTATTTTGAATGCTCATGGCTTGTGTTTATAAATTCTGGGTGCAAACCAAGCTGAGCCTGGAGGAACCTGTTCATCTCTAATCTTTTGGCATGGAAGGAGATACCTGACAGTTTAAAGCTGTAAGAGAGAAAATTAGTTTCTTCCATTGGAAAAAGAAATGCTACATTGCCAATTTTCTTCTGGGCATTTTTTTAAATTAAAAACACAAAAATCTGCTTTACTTACAGAATTAATGTTCATGTAAAGACAGTGTTCTGTGCAGCCATGCTGGCCACAGGACCACTGGAGTCATCTTCGGACAATGCTGGCTCTTTGGCTTAGTAATGGAGATGAGCATTGCCCCCTACAGTCGGTTATGACTAGACACTCATGCCAAGGGAAAACATTTACCTTTAAAGACATAATAGGACAGGGGTATTTTCCCTCCCATAAAAGAAAAATTCATTATTCTAACTGATCATTCTGAAATATAGACAGGTTTTAGTTCTGCATCCACAACCCTTCTAGCAAAACTTTATACAGCATATCAATTTGTCTTTTCTCATTTCTTCTTCTCTCTGTCTTTGCACACAGACTCACATTTTATTTTAGTTCTGAGGTGAAATGTTAGATTTGCAAACACATATGCATACACCTGAGAACCAGAGCATGTGTAAACGGAAGAATGCCTGGAGCCCTCTCAGAATGCTTGTGAAGATGCCAGTGTTGGGCAAGTTCAAAGAATAAAAATAGTAAATCAACCCTTGCTTCATTCCTCCTTTTTAAGAAATTAGGCAAAATCTTAATAATGAAGGAATGGACAAGTCTTATTTTATTTTATTTTATTTGGAGTATTTATATCCTGCTCTTCAGGCACAAAGGCTCTTATTGAAAACTTACTTTGAAGTTCCTTTGGCAATATTGCCAACTTAAATTTTTCAGCTAGTTCCAAGAGTAACATTGGCCCAAAACAGATAGGCCAAATGACATGGTTTCCTGCTGTGTTTGGGTTGTAGCAGATAGATGACTTATACCACAAGCATGAGGGGAAACCGCGCTGGACCCCTGTCACCAGAAAAGAACCAGGCCTGGTTCAAAAATGCAGTGGTGGCCCAGATCAGGGCAGGATCGGGACTGCCCCACCATGTTTTTTTCAGCTTATCTGTTTTGGACCATTGTTAAAGGAAAAATCAATAAAGAAAATTTTAGAAGAATGGAAACCGTTGTTAAGGTACTTAAAAGAGAATGGAGAAATAAGGATACAAACTGGATTAGAGAGTTAAAATTACTTTACTTTGTAATAAATTGAAGTACATATCAAGATTAAATTGTTTAAGGTAACTGGAAAAAAGACTAAATTAAACATAGGTCAAAGGGTAGGAAACAGGAAATCATTTTTAATAGTTATAAATGTAAGGTTTGTTAGTTTTGTGCTCATGTTGTTTATAGGTTTTTCTTTGATTGTGGTTATCAGATGTTTGATTATATTTTTCTTATTCTTTTTTCTTCTTTTCTTTTTTTGTTTGTGATGTGAATTGATATTTTAAAATCTGGGTTTTTCTTAATGTAGGGCCAAAGAAGACATCCCAAAAGGGGAAAGCATGGGACTTCAGTGACCAGACTCCCTAAGAAGACTCCCTAAGCAGGCCACTGCTCTGGTCCTGAATGGGTCACCGGCAGAAGCAGAATTTTGCCACTCCTTTCTGTGCCGCCTCTTGCCACCTCAGGAAAGCTTCAGAGCAGCTTCCAGCCATTTTGGGGGTGTACATCATATAAACACCATGCCCCCAGGGCAGACTGTAGCCGCTCTATTTGGCCCTTCTGTTTAGGACCATACAAAATATGAATAAAGATTATTTTACAAGCAAACAGTAAAAAAAGAAAAGTAAAGAAAACTTACTTTGAATTTGATAACATGTCCAATAATGTCATATGAGATCAATAGCAATGGCTAGTATGAAGAATATCATGAAGATGTTATTCCAAATGTGATGCAAAAAAGTATCTCGTTACAGAAAGTTAGTACCTCTTCAATAATAGGAAACAAAAATCTAGAATAAAAATGTAACAAAAATAAATTAAGCTTTATCTTCAGAGGCCTAGGTGGATTCTAAGAATGGGTTCTTTATTTCCAGTATTTTAAGTTGTTCCAGGAATTTATGAAGAGGGATCATTAAACCAGAAATATACCATAATAAAACAAATCCATATAATTTGTTTAGATAAATCCTAAGTTTTCAAGCATTTGTTAACAGGGAGATTTTCTAATATACAATAATGAAGAGTTTTTTCCCCCAACATGGAATGTTCTGTGTTAACCCAGGAAAATAAATCCAAGGCACTCTTTCTCACTTGTGTCCTATCTTTTATCATCTAAAGATTCCAGCCTCTAATTATGTTCAGCACAGCATGGCATTTATGAACCAAAGCTTTTAGATCACAGAAGGCAGTGAGTCTTTAGGCCTTGGTTCTTGATCATATCATGTAAGAACTCAGGGAATACATGTGTAATGAGCTCTCACAGACAACTGGTTGCCCACTGTGTAAACAAAATGTTGGACTAAAGATGCCTTCAGTCTTGCACATACACCTTTGCTTTTCATACACTATAATGTGTCTTTACAGGAAGTTCAAAACAGCACCTGAAAAATGAATATGAGTTCAATGGTGTGCCATTGAATGGAGAATGGAGACACCTTAACTGCAGTTATTTATAATATTTCAATTAAACTAATGTAATATGTAGTCCCTGGGACTGCCTTTGAAGACCATTTGAAAACAGCAGTTAGTGTAAAATATAATTACCCCTTTCTTAACCATAGTTGGCTAAGCTGGCTGAAAAAATTGATACTTAAATGAGCACAACTGTAAACACACATGCACACACCACTTTTTAGATCTTGGATGTAATGGAGTTTATTTTTATGGGTATTTGTTCGGCTTTACTGAGTATTGCAGTTTATTGGTAGCTGAAGAGTGGGTGCAAAACTTGCCAAACCAGCAAATAAACAAATTTTAATTGTAAAATTCTCTAGTTTTTCATGTTGTTTTTAGTGACAAATACTAGCACACCAGTCTGGGTCCAAAATATTGAGCTGATGATCATAACCTGTGTATATAATCAGCAAATGGAAATTCCTCTCAGCATTGGAGCATGATTGTAAATGAAATCACATTCACCCTTTCAGCTAGGGAAAGTCTGACCTTTCTAATATCCATTTGCTCTTGCTAAGAAATCTGTTCAATTCCCACTTGAACACATGCATATTTAGATCATGGAAACTTACTATTTTTTAGCCTGTAGTCCCCAATGTTATCTAGTCAATATGGCTATCTTGACTGGAAAATTATGGAAACTGTAGGACAAAACAGGAACTTTTCTAAGCCCTGTACCAAATTAGGTAGTGCTTCCTGAACCAATAAATGACTATGCTAGGGGATAGTATGTATAAACATGTATAAAGACATGAAAATAATATACAAACCTGCCATGTAACAATGGGAAAATCTCAATATTTACCAAGCATTCATATGAAATTTGTATTTTAGGAAAGATGAATGAAAAACGACATATGAATTTCCAGGCTGATCTTTGGGGGTGGGGATCTTCAAGCAGGTGCAGAAACTGAAATAAATAAACCTAAGATTGGAAAAATGAGAAACTCAGAGAAACCATTCCATTTTTAAGTCTCCTATGAATAATTACAAGAATATACTAAAGATAATAATCTGCCCAAGAAAAATGTTCAGCATTTCAAATCCACATTTATGCAGTATAAGCATTATAGAATGACATAAGTAATGTCAAATGGTATAATGAAGTCATGGGCCCATGAGAACTTTCAGTACCCTGCAGCCAAAAATACATACCATAATGGGGTTTGATAATGATTTTCCAGTTCATTGACTTGAGTAAAGAAAGTCATGACATTATTCTTTAGGTTAATGGACTTCAATATAAAACGGCAGCGTGAATTCTCACTTCTTTCAGCACTTTACTGATTTATGCATTGCTGAAACTGTGAAACAGCATGCTAATTAACCTGGGCCTTAAATTAACTGAATCCAATTGCTAGAACTGTCTAGTTTGTTTACTAATACTATAATAATTAAAGAACTTGTTCTTGTTTTCCAAAGAACTTGGGAGTTTTTATGTGCAACACAGGTTTTAAAATGAGATTATATTATTTGTTTGCTCAGTCATATTCTATGACAAAATTCTCAAAGCCCTACCACAAACATAGTATATGTTCTGAGAGGAAAAAAAAAATCTCTTGGATAACAGCTGACAGACTCTGATATTATGAACAATGGGGTGCTGAGGACTCCTTGAGTAGTATTACACTTAATCTGATTCAGTTGTTTACTGCTGATATGGACATGCTGCTAGAGCAAGGAAGAAATACTTTTTGTCCTCTAGATCCCGTCCTTCTTGACTTGTCTTCCAGAGAGGTGATGCAATTAGATCTCTATTACAATATACAGTATTATTAACCCATCTCTCAAGGAGGGAAGTTTTCCATCTCGTTTAAAAGAAGCAGTGGTGTGGCCACTTCTTTAAAAGGCTTTCCTGGATCTCCTGGACTTTAACAACTACAGGCGAGCATCAAATCTTACTTGTTTGGGCAAGGTGATTAAATTGGCAGTTGCCTTCCAAGTCTAAGCAGTCTTGGGTGATACACACTTCCTAGACCCATTTCAAACTGGGTCCAGAGCAGGATGTGGAATTAAGACCACTATGGTCATCTTGGTGAATGATCTTTGGCTGAACATTTATAGGGGGAGTGTGTTCCTATTTGGTGCTCTCAGCAGCATTTTATACTTCCAACTATGGTGTCCTTCTGGAATGCCTAAGGGTGTTGGAATTGGTGCCATTGTGCTTTGGTAGTTCTGGTCCTGTCTCTTTGATATATTTCAGATGGTTTTGTTTGGGAGAGTCATATCCATAGGTCTAGGTATCTGTTATGATAAAGTATATGGGGAAGATAGGGATAATTGGATATAATAAAATAGCACTATGGTTGAATAAAGAAAGATTAAAAGGGAGGGGGGACAGCAATCTGAAGGGAATGGAAGCTGGGAGCCAAACAGATAATAGCAAAATAGATTTGCAGTTTATGGCCCTGTTTACTTCCTGACGCAGGACACTGATGGTAAATGAAGAACACCTTCCTTCCTGGGATAGATGCAATGACAACAGAGAGGGAAAGATTAAGGACAGGGAGGAAAGTTCAAAGGACCTTATGTTCCAGATCAAATTCCAAAGATTGTGGCTTAGGAAGAAGGGGTTGGAAGGGGAATCCTTAAAGGATGGATCACTTGGGGGGAAATCAGATTTGACACAACCACGTCTCTAGTTAACTTCTGTCTGGAAATCCAAAATAAAACTTTAGTTTTCTACACTACCATGCTGTCTCGGTTTCTGAAGTCTGAGTAGACTAATGCTGACAGGGAGTGGCTGGTCCTCAAGGAAAAAGAGACAGAGAAAACAAAACTTGAACTGTTATATGGCATACTATAAAGTGCCATTCTATCCCCAATACTGTTTAACATCTACATAAAACAAATCTTGTGGAGGCATGGGGCAAGGTGCTGTTAGTATGCTGGTGACACCTAAATATATTTTTCCATGCCTCCAAAAATAGTATCAGCTAAGGAGAGTGTGTTTCCTCTGAATGCATGTCTACATGAGTTAATGGGTTGGATGACAAAAAAATGAAAATTGAATCCAGACAACATATCCAGGAGTAGCCATGTTGGCCATACTGCAAAGTACAATAACATCCAAAATCCATAAAACAGCGATACCTATATTGAGCCAACCCAAATGCACAACATTTTATTTCCTGGATTTTATTATTCTTTGTCTCCCAGAGCCCACATGGCCAAAAGGCAGCCTCTGTCTATACGGATATCCTTCCATACCATCTTAACTGAGGACAATAAAAACATCTTGACAAAATGTAGGTCTATCATTGTCATTTTTTCCTTTCTTCTGATTGATTTTTAACACCTTTGTATGATGAACAAGCCAGTGGAGTTTTGAAAGTTTGCATCATATATTTTGTGTGTTTTGATTGTCCCAATAAAGCTATCACTTTTTTATACATTTTGAATGCTATTGAGTCCAGACTAGATGGGGTGCTTACTGGCAAGGGTCCTAATGTGGGTTTGGAGGGGGTATCAACCATTTGTGATTGGCTTAACACTCCCCCTGAAGGCTGTGCTCCTGGATACATCCCTCCAAATGACAGCCCAGACAGATGAGATGATCAGAATTACTTATTATCAGTTTGGATGTTATGCCTGCCTAGAACAGGAGGACCTAAAGTTGTAGTGCATGTGCATGTGCTGGTAACCTGAAGGCTGGACTTCTGCAATGTGTTCTACATTGGCCTGCCTCTGTACTGTGGGGGGAAGCAGATGGGTGGCCTTGGGCCGCCCCCAAAAGTGGAGGATCGAGGCCAAGGCTGCTGGACACCTTGGCCTTGATCCTCCCTTTCGCCACCTGTGAAAGAAGTGCTAAAATAGTGCTCCTTCTGCAAGCTGTGAAAGGAGTGCCCCAAGAGGCATGGTGCACCTCTTCAGTGTCTCTTCCAGCTCAATATGTCCAGATGCTGAGCCGGAAAGACATCATTGGAGCACCCGTCATGTGGACGGGCCGTCACTCTGATGACATCCTCAGGAAGGGGATGGGGTGCCCAGCATCCGGTTGCCCCTCCCTTCCTGGGATTGCAGATGGCGTTTTTCATCGTCTGCATGCCCTCAAAGTGTGAAAATTTTAATTTAGTTCAAAATGTGGCAGCCAGTTTGGCTACTTGTGCATCTAGGAGGGACCATTTATCCTGCAAGTAGCATTCATTTTTACTAGCATTTTTAGTAGCATCATCACTTTTTACTGTTAAGTATAAAGGCAGTCTTCCATCAAGTATAAAGAAATTCTTTTACCAAACTCTTAATTTTCAGAAATTTTCATAACTTTATTTCCCCATTTCACCAATTAGAAAAGACCTTATACAAACAAACAAGACTACTCTGCTTTTAAAAAAAATAATACAAATAAAACAGTTAATTGCCATTTTGAAAAAACTTGAGGGCAATGACTAAAAATGTTTACAAGGTTGGTGATGACATTTTCAGGCTGTGGAGTGAGGTGTGGGTTACTAGTTACTACCATGCCAAGTTAGTGCCATGTCTGAACATGGACAGAAGGATGATCATGAAACTTTTAGATAGGTGCTAGTCTCCATCCTTCAGAAGCAAGTATGCAAAAGAAGTGAAGGAGATGAAAAGGACACTAGTGAATGTATAACAGCAGGTCAAATTGGTGAGCTGGCATGAACAGAGTGGATAGGCCTAGAAAAATAAACGCTGCTAGTTCAGTTCAAGGGAACTAAGAACAAAGCATTACTCAAGACCAAGTTGTCCTTCTAGTATAATTACAACCTGTTCTCTTCCTAGGATATGCAGTTCAATAACAGCCTACCTCTCATTAACCAAAAGCTATTGTACTGCACCAGACTGACCTTAAGTTTCTTTATTTCAAGGTCTGTGTTAACATGCAGTATCCTCAATATTCCTTGGAAGTGCTCCTTATGCAAACATATCTGCTGTAGATTGGTGTGAAACTATAATTCCTTTATTCAAGAATTGGTATTGAAGTGGAAATTTAAAAAGCAGACCATTAAACAGACAGTTTATAAGCACTAGAAAGGAATTCCATGATCATGATGAAAACATGAGTTTCTCAAAAACAAGTAATGTCAGGCTAATCTTCTCTGTCTGTCTCTGTCTCTGTCCCTCTGTCCCTCTCTCTCTCTTCCTCTCTGATAGAATTACAAGTTTGGTAGATGAAGGGAATGCTATGAATATAGCATATCTTGATTTCAGTAAGACCTTCGACAAAATCCCCCACAATATTCTTGCAAAAAAGGTAGTAAAATGTGGGGTAGACAATGCAACTGTTAGGTGGCTTTGTAATTGGTTGACTGGCCAAATCCCAATCGGCAATGGCTCATCTTCATCCTGAAGAGAAGTGACCAGTGGGGTGCCACAGGTTTCTGTCCTGAACCCAGTGCTAGTCAACATCTTTATCAATGGCATGGATGAAGGAATAGAGGGCATGAATATCAAATCTGCAAGTGACATGAAATTAGGAGGAGTAGCTAATGCCCCAGAGGACAGGATCAAAATTCAAAATGACCTTAACAAATTGGGAAGCTCGGTCAAAAATAAAAATAATTTCAACAGGAGAAATGTAAGGTACTACACTTAGGCAGAAAAAAAATGAAATGCACAGATATAGGATGTGGACACCTGGCTTGGCAATAGTACATTGAAAGGGATCTAGAAGTCCTAGTAGACCATAAGCTGAACATGAGTCAACAGTGTGATATGGCAGCTAAAAAAGCCAATGCAATGCTAGGCTGCATCAATAGAAGTATAGTAACTAGACTGAGTAACTAGACTATTCTGCTTTGGTCAGACCTCACCTGGAAGATAGTGTTTGGGCACCACAATTCGAAAAGGACGTTGATAATCTGGAACATGTCCAGTGACCAAAATGGTGAAAGATCTGGAAACTATGCAGTAGCATCACGGGTGTGTGTGTGGGGGTGCAGGTTGCACTGGGTGACACCCCAGAAGGAGGTGACATCCAGTTGGCCCCTGCCCCCACCAGTGCTGCCCAAACCTGCATGGGTGCTCTTTGGGGGCTGTGCAGTTGCTTTTCAGGAGCACACAGCTGTGGCTCCAGCCCACGCAGGTGCCCCTCCATCCTTGAGGCTTCTGTTTTGGCCCATGCAGGCATTGCTCCAGCCACATGTCCTCTATTTAGGCTCACACGGGCATTCCTCTAACCACACAGCTGCTTCCATGTGGCCCCTCACACCCAGAAGTCCTGCCAGAAGCCCCACCCCAGAAATGCCTCTCAGTGGTCTCACCCCCTACACACCAGGTGATACCTGGTGCAGGATTGCCACTGAACACAAGTTACCACACAGGAGAATGCTGCCGATGCCACCGGGAGTCCCCAAGCCATTCCCCAGCCATTCCTGGCAGCCGATTTTGAAGAAAGGTTCAAAATTGTTCTTCAAAATCAAATGCCATAGCGTTTCACACCAATCTACAGCAGATATGTTTGCATAAGGAGCACTTCCGGATGAGGAGCAGCATGGAGACTCCTGGCAGCATCGGCGGCATTCTTCTGTGCAGTAACTTGCATTCTTGCCCTGTTCCATGTAATTCTGTTCCATTTGAGACAGTATGACTTGCCCAAGGTCACCCAGTGCCTTTCGACAGCTAAATACCTGTATGTCTGCAAAATATTCCCTTTGTTGTTGTTAATTGCCATCAAATTGACTTCATCTTATGACAATCCTATGAATGAGAGACCTCCAAGTCACTTAATTTCCTGCAAGTACCGTGCAATAAATTAAGTGACTTGGAGGTCTCTCATTCGTAGGGTTGCCATAAGATGAAGTCAATTTGATGGCAATTAACAACAACAAAGGGAATATTTTGCAGACATACAGGTATTTAGCTGTCGAAAGGCACTGGGTGACCTTGGGCAAGTCATACTGTCTCAAATAGGAAGACAATAGCAAACTTCCTCTGAATAAATCATGCCAACAAAACTCTATTAAATGTTGCCATACATTTCAGCACACAGAGCAGATAGCAACAAGAATAAGAGTACAGTGATAAGAAAAAACTAATTCAAATCAATTACTTTATAAATGAATATTTTAGATGAATTTATTATTAATATTTATTCAGCTCTTAACCCAGTGCTGATTAGTGAAACATGGATAGGGCAATGTGAAGTTACCCCATGTCTAAGAGGTTCTCACATTGCTCAGAATGTGTGTGAACACATCTTTGTTTTTGTGAACATACCAACAAAAAATAAAGAGCCTGGGAAATCTTGGAGCTCCTTATTGAAGTACATTTCTATTGTTTCAGCATTTCCATGATGACAACATTCCAATTCTCTTCATGGCTTTTTTTTACTTCCCCGCCCCCCGCCCCATTACTTTGTCTCTCATTAGTCCATTAGCACTTTCATGGCAGAGACATTTTTGATGGCTTGAAACCAGACGAGCTGGATATCTATATGACATTATACCTACCGCAGTGAACACTAACCAAAGGGGACTTTCTTCTTATCAGCACTGGGAGAATGTGTCTGTTGAAGTGAAAGCTTCACTCTTTGGTCATTAGCCAGCACAATGAAGCTTTCCTTTTAGGAGAAGAGAGGATGGGTAGCTGTAGATCAGCTTCAAAGTTTACTAGTAGCCTAGACTTGGCTTACACAATAACTAGGCAAAACTCATCTCCTTCACATCACGGGGTGGGGTGGGGTGGAATTAAAAGCTTTGAATTAATTTAACATATTCTCAAAATGCAGACAGCATAGTTCAAAGAAATTACTGCATTCTCCTGGCAACTTCCCAGTAACTAATCTCCAGCTACCAGGTTCACAAAGCACAGACATTTTCAGAAGCCCACCATTACCTATCACTGGTTCTGTATCAGTAATTGGACACTTAACTGGTGCACCATTTGTTCTGAGCTTGCATCCAGTTTCAGCTAAGTGGTTGTGGTCTCTGCCACTGTTGTGTGAGAGCCAATCCACACATGGTGTCAGCTTATTAATACTGTAACATCTCAAAATGCAAGTAAGGCTTCAAGATTAATTACACCCCTACATCAAAGTCCCTTTGTCCACCTAACAAGAAAAATAATTCCAGCCAGTCCTTGATATAACAGTTTTCAGTATTTAGAAGAGCTCTTTCACCAAGGCAGCACCAAAATATCCTATCCCTTTCCTGGTTTCTGTAGTGTTTCTGTAGTGTTGAAGTCCTAGGAAAATCCATGATTTTTTTACTGAATACGTAAACAAAATAATGTTGTTATTATTTCAGGTCAACTTTGCCTTATGGCAACCCTATCCTAGGGTGTTTGTTTGTTTGATTGTGGCAAGATTTCCTCAGAGGAAACTTGCCATTGCCTTCCTCTTAAGGCTGAGAGCATTTGAGCTGCCCAAGGTTTCCATGCCTGAGCGGAGATTCAAATTCTGGTCTCACAGAGTCCTAGTCCAATATTCAAACCATTACATCATGCTGACTCCAGAGATATAACATTGCTATCACAGAATGCTGCAGAATTTGGTGGTTCAGTGGATCATCTTGGTCCCAGCTAGCTTTGCCTAGAGTCAGTGATGATGCAAGTTGTATTCCAAAACAGTTGAGGAGCCCCAGTTTACAGTAGGCTGAGTCAGTGTAATCCCTTCCTGTAAAAAGGAATATCCTATAAAAAAATATTTTCAAAGCCCCACTGACACCAAATAAGCAGTTTGCATAAGATACCTATTTAGCTTGTTTTAACATTGTACACAACCTACCTCTTGTTTCTTGGAGAAGTGTTGGGGGTGACCACCATTGCCATCACCTTTATGGGGGGGACCCTCACTTGCATCTAGTAAAGTAGGCTTTTATGTATATATATATATATGCATGGCAATAGTTGTATTCAGGCCTTCCTGAGATATGTTGTTTAAATACATGAGGAAAGTTGGTCACTGGCTCTGTTTGCTGGCATACTAGAGTTGTGTGCTGTCTTGCCCATCCACATGTACAACCATCCAGATCTTTCTGCAGCTTGCTGGGTGGACAGACAAAGCAGAGGGAGGAATGGGGCCAGGGATGTCCACTGCCTTGCCTTTCTATCCATCCAACCTGGGTCTTTCCATGGCTGGCTGGGCAGGCAGGTGAGACAGAGGGAGGGAAGTGGGCAGGGACATCCGCTGCTGCCACCACTGCCCCAGACCAAGTGACACCAACCATAGTGACACCACTATGAAATCTCTCTCCTTTTCTTTTTTTTTTTAACTTGTATGGAGAACCTCTCTGGCTTTAGGGAGCTCTCCCCTTCATTCCTCTCACCTTCACAGAAGAGAAGTGACAATAGAGTGGGGCTAGCATTTCACCTCCTCCCATGTTTGAGCAGCATGCTTCAAAACAACAGAAGAGACCTACAGCCACTCACTCATAGTGGCTGCAGCCACTCACTCATAGACCACAAGGTTGCGAGTTCAATACCAGCCAGGGCTGAGGCTCGACTCAGGCCTGCATCCTTCCGAGGTCGCTAAAATGAGTACCCAGCTTGTTGGGGGGCAATCAGCTCACAGTTGTAAACCGCTTAGACATCCCATAGCGTGATATGAAGCGGTATATAAATAAGCTGCTTTGCTTTGCTTTTTTTTACATCATCAGCAGAATCATCAAGAATGACAGAAATCTCAAAGGTGTTACAAGACCCTTTTGCATATTGATACAGAGTAACTTGGCTATGTCTTTGAATACAGAAGTGAATATTCCAAATTCCAAACAAATACAATGTTCACTGACATCCTTATGCTAGACTTGTTATCCCTAGCTAGTCTGATTATGATTACATTGCATTATTAATAATTTAGTTGATATTGCTATTAATCTAAGAAAATATCATAATTATAAAGAAGCAATAATATAATAATATAGTTATTATTGTTGTTACTGTTATTGCAGCCTCTTCTCTGTGCCTTTTTTCTTCCCAAGAATTCATAGCTCTGTACTTGTTGGTAAGGTTTGTTCCTAATCCTGACAATACCCTATGGAAGACATTTAGTCAATATATACATGACTAGAGAACAATATGTGAGAAAATTAATATTTTGCACAGGGCCAGCTGTGCCATGAAGTGCATTGGGGCAGCCACCTCAGTCAGGAGATTTGGGATTATTTAATTTGTTACTATTGATTTTTAGTGCCAAAATAATGTGCCTCATGTGCCAAAATAACTTGGCATCTTTTGAGTATTAGACACTTTGACCTGATCAAGTAGAGGATACAATGTATTGCTCTCCTTCAAGCAGCAAAATGTCTAAGATTGGCCTAGTTGTTTAAATTTCTAAAGACTTCTCAACCATCAGGCACAGAAAGCTGGAGGGGATATAAATTGCTCAAACAGTGAAAGAGGCATCACTAAATGCTTTTCAATTTCCAGTTTAGATATATTTTTAAAATCTCCTTTATCTATTTTTCCTTGCACTTCTTCTTCCAACCCTTTCAGAAAATTAGCTGTGGAAGACATGAGAAGATCAATAATTGATGGCATCCAGCATTTTGGTTCCTCCACTGTATGTGTGGTGTCTCTACCCTCCAGCTTATTCAATGTCAAATGATCATTCAGAGTTCAAAACAAGCAAAACTCTGACTTGTTATTGCTCACACATTGCATTATCTAGTTCTGAATTCTGGCCTGCCTGCAGGCCAATGGGATATACAATTGGCTCACATGCAATAGTCAGGCTGGTGTATCTGAAAGCAGCAATAGGTACAAAGAGGCGATTTCCAAGCATGGTGATTTTTAGTCAGGATGCAAAGACAAAATCAGCAACCACTGCTGGAAATGGACAACATTCATTTATCAGAAACTCAGGGCCTTTACAGGCTGCCAGAAATAATGCAGCTTGTGTCCACTTTAACTGCCCTGGCTCAATGCTAGGGAATCATGGGAACTGTGGCTTTTTCTGAGACATTGAGCCTTCTATGCCAGAGAGCTCTAGTGCCACAATAAACTATAATTCCTTTATTCAAGAATTGCATTCCATCTTGGAAGATGCAGTCATTCTTCGCATTTATTTCTTTATTTAAAATGTGTGTATCCTGCCCTGTATCCAAGAATATCAGGGCAAAATTCAATAAAATCCATTTAATAAATAAATATAACAATAATTTTAAAAGACTAAAGTATATATTAAGCTATTTATCATGTACAACCAGACAATTTAAAACCAGCTGAAACAATTCCAGAGAACAGGACCCAGAACAATGGATGCAAGTTACAGGAAAAGAGATTCCACCTCAACATAAGGAGGAACTGCCTGACAGTAAGGGCTGTTTGACAGTGGAAGACACTTCCTCAGAGAGTGGTGGGTCTCCTTCTTCGGAGGTCTTTAAACAGAGGCTGGATGGCCATCTGTCAGGGAAGCTTTGATTTTGAGTTCCTACTTGGCAGGGAGTCTGACTGGATGGCCCTTGTGGTCTCTTCCAACTCTATGATTCTAATTTAAAATAATGTTGACAATAGCAAATGTGCAAATTGGATAAAAGCATGAGGCCCCAAAGCCTTTAATAAAAAAAAAACAGGTCTTGACTTGGTGCCAGAATGTTACCAGCATTGATACCAACTGGCCTTCTGGAGGAAGGGTATTCCATAACTGGGGTGCCACAGCACTGAAAACTCTACTCCATGTCTTCCCATAATGTACACTCATCCCTCTATATTTGCAGCCTTGTTTTTTGAGGATTTCATTATTCATGGATTTTATTAATATGCTCTCTCTAGGAATCTCTAGGTCCTCCAGCACAACTCTACGGTCAACTTTAACCGAAAGTCTCACTGAAGGACTTAGAGATTCCTAGAGAGAACACTCCACTAGGCATTTATAGCTCCTCCAGCACAATTCTTTGGCCAATGTCTGGCAGATGTTGACCACAGAGCTGCACTGGAGGACCTAGAGATTCCTAGATTCCTAGAGATGTGTTCTCTCAGGTAAAAACATAATGTTTTTGTTATTTGCGGTTCTTCCAGTCACAGGGATCCTGTGCCCCTAACCCCAATGAATGTGGAGGGATGAGGGTATTGCCCCACACTGACAGGGGGAAACAGAGGAGGGCCCCTCTAACAGACCTCAGTTTTTAGGCAGACATATATTGGGAACGATGCTCCCTCAGGTATCAGGGTTCAGGCCGTTTAGTGTAAATACATCTGTTGTAACTGCACACCTTGAACTTCAGAATGGTTCCTGTTTTATTAGTACAAGTCACATTTGTGCTTTTTGAAACTGTGTATTGGGAATGAAACATACAAACACCTTGCCACTAAGTGGACTTCTGTCTAGTGATATGAAGCTCATGGATGTAGCTGATACAGAACTAGAGAATGAATTTGGAGGGACTAGGGCTGCGTCCGCACTGTAAAAATAATGCAGTTTGACACCACTTCAACTGCCATGGCTCGTAGTATAGAATTCTAGGATTTGCAGTTTTGTGAGACATTTAGCCTTCTCTGTCAAAGAGCTCTGATGCCACAACCAACTACAATCCCCAGAACTTCATAGCATTGAGACAGGGTAGTTTAAGCAGTGTCAACCTGGATTATTTCTGTCCCTCTCCTGACCTTCCACACACCATACAAGCAAGCTGACATTCCTTTATGAAAGGCCATCTCTTAAGTGGCATATAATCTTTAGGGTCATTGTGGTACAACATAGGCAAGGTGCATGAAGGTGAAGAAAACCTTGAAGGAACTCTTCAAAGGGAAAGCACTTGCATTCTCCTTAAATATAGTTCTGGAGGACTTTTTTCACATTAGATCCCACATCAAAACCTGCACCCATACATACATAGGCACAGAGCCCCAGGACCTTCTCTGTTTGCAAACTGACAGTTCTATCCTAGTTATATGACATCTTATGCTATCTATTAAGCCAAATTTATTTTTCCAGAGTCTAATAATAGAAAGTCTATCTTTATGGCTGTGGATAGCATTCATAGATAAGATGACAAAGTTCAATATAATAATGTTTGCATTGGTAAGATTCGAGGCTTTCCTCTGCCATATCTTAGCACTGAACAGGTTTGAGGAGGGAAAAAGCCACAAAACTGCCTAAGATTCTAGATTGTTAGTGTCAGTTACAATAAACAATAGTCCTATGACCATTCCAGCAAACATCATTCCAGCATTCCTGCAACAGCTGCCATTGCACTGGTGGGAGAGAAGGTAGGATCTGCAAAAGCAGAACCAAGGCCTCACCAAAGATGAAGGCAACCACAAGTTGTTTATCACCCAGCCTCCATCCAGCTGGCTGGGAAGGATATTGTGGACTGAGTGAGCAATGCCCTATCTGCCCAAACCATACTGCTACCCTTGAGAGGAATAATGTGAGTACCATGGGACTTTATAAAACAGCACTTAAGACCAGCCAGTTGGGATAAAATGTGGAGAAGCTGGAGGGAGGGACGGAGGAACAAAAATAGTTTTGCGTGTTTTTTAGATTACACTATTCATGCCTGGATGCTGCATGATGGAGTGAGCTCCCATCACTAGTCCCAGCTTCTGCTAACCTAGCAGTTTGAAAGCATGCAAATGCAAGTAGATCAATAGGTACCACTTTGGTAGGACGGTAAACAGCATTCTGTGTAATCATGCTGGCCATATGATTACAGAGTAGTCTCTGACAACACTGGCTCTTTGGCTTATCAGTAACAGAAATGAGCACTGCCCCCTACGGTCAGACACGACTTGACAACCTTGTCAACAGGGAATACCTTTACCTTTACCTTTACTCATGCCACACCAGGAAATTATACTGAACATTATGGAATGTAGCAATCCTGATTGATTTGTGGTGACCTCTTGAATTTTAGTAATTTTGTAGATTTTTTTACCAGATGTTTTACAGTCCTTTTTGTTTGTTTGTTTCTCTACATGTTATTTAATGCCGAAGTGATAATACATACTGCTTATGTTTTGTTTTGCTTTGTCTGTTGGTCTTAGTGATGCTCTCATAAAAGGATTGTGTGGATGGGTGATTTAAATGAACACTGAAGCCACCTTGCCCAATTTGGATAGTCAACTGAGGACCACCATCAGTCAGATTACATAGGGCTAGGTGAGCTAATGAACTTCTG
>CM034701.1:279019453-279058384 GCA_020142125.1 Phrynosoma platyrhinos
CTCTCTATGTACTGATTCTGCAGACTAACACAGCTATATCTTTGAATTCCTCTTCTGAAAAAATCTGCCAAGAAAACTCCATGATAGGCTCTCCATAAGTCAGAAATGACTTGAAGGCACACAACAACAACAATAACATTATTATTATTATTTGTATCCTGCTTTTCCCCACAAAACTGGGACTCACAGTAGATTACAGTTTTAAAAACAATTCAAAAGATTTAGCATGGTGTCCTGGTTTGAGTGTTGGACTTTGGAGAACAGAGTTCGAGTCCCAGCTCAGCCATGAAACCTACTGGCTGACCCTGGGCAAGTGACACTCTCTCAGCTTCAGGAAGAGGAAACGTCAAACCCCCTATGAACCGGGTGACCAGTTGTCCTCACTGCAAAGAAGGACGAGGCACCGCAAAATGTAGGGCACAGAAGAAAAATGGAGGACATATTGCAAAATAAAAACAGTGAACACTCGTATAAATCTAAATCCATACTTAGTCCTGCTCCAAATGGAGGACATTTTGAAATTCCTGAATAGAATGGTAGAAATGGAGGACATGTTCTGGAAAAGGAGGATCTTTGGTCACCCTGCCTCTGAACAAATCTTGCCAAGAAAAAGGGTTGCCTTAGGGTCACTGTAAATCCAAAATAACCTCAAGGCACACAGCAACAACAAAGGAAGAGGTATAGACGGAAAGAGTATAAAGATATATATCTCAGCACTAAAGTTAGAAACATTCAAGTCATTGTATTCCCTGTTACCATATACGGTTCTGAGAACTGGACAGTGAAGAAAGCAGATAGAAAGAAAATCAACTTAGGTCCAAGACACACTGCAGAAATAATCCAGTTTGAAACCACGTTAACTGCCTTGATTCAATGCTAGGGAATCCTGGGAATTGTAGTTTGTTGTGGCCCCCCGAGCTCCTCAACAGGGAAGGCTAAATGTCTCGCAAAACTACAGATTCCAACATTTACTAGCATTGAGCCAGGGCAGTTAAAGCGGTCTCAAACTGGATTACTTTCACAGTGTGTTTTGGACCTTATTTGAGATGTGGTGCAGAAGAAGAGTGCTGAGGATACTCTGTATGGCCAAAAAGAGAAACAAATGGGTCCTAGAACAGACCAAGCCAGAACTCTCCCTAGAAAACAAGAAGACCAAATTGAGGCTGCCGTACTTTGGCCACATCTTGAGAAGGCAAGACTCATTGGAAAAGACAGTGATGCTGGGAAAGGTAGAAGGCAGTTGAAAGAGAGGAAGACAACACACCAGAGGGCTAGACTCAATCAGGGAGATCATGTTCCTGAATTTGCAGGACCTAAGCAGAGCAGTGGAGGACAGGGGTCTTGGCGATGTCTCATCCACAGGGTCACCATGAGTCAAAGTCAATTTGAGGGCCATTAACAACAATAGCAACAACGAAGAGAAGTCGGGAACAACTTGAAGGCACACAGCAGCAAAGGAAGAGAAAGCCAGCATGGTTTGAGTATTGGACAGGATGTATCTACACTGTAGAAATAATGCAGTTTGACACCATTTTAAGTTGTGTAGCTTCATCCTAGAGCAGGGGTAGGCAACGTTTCCCCTTTAAGGGCCGAGGGACTTCAGCTTCCAGAATCCCAAGAGCTATTGGCCAACATGGGACTATTGGCCAACGTGACTTGAGGCTTCTGGGAGCTGAAGTCCCTCGGCCCTTAAAGGGGAAAGGTTGTCTACCCCTGTCCTAGAGTATCCTGGGATTTGTAGTTTTACAAGGTCTTCTCTGTCAGAGTGTTGATGTCTCACAAAACTACAAATCCCAGGATCCAGTTGGCTGAAGCCATGATAGTTAACTTGGTGTCAAACTGCATTGTATCTACAATGTAGATGCAGCCTGGGAGACTAGGGTTCAAATCCCTGCTCAGCTGTGGAAACCCACTGGGTGACCTTGAGCAAGTCACACACTCTCAACCTCACAGGGAGGCAAATTCATCCTCTTTGAATATGTCTTGCCAAGAAAACCATAAATCAGTGTCACCATAAATCAGAAACAACTTGATGACACAGAACAAGAAGAGGAAGGAAGGAAGAATTGTGTTCATTAAGGGCCTTGGAGAAAAGCTGATGTATACACAGTAATAAAAATAGATTAGGTGGGCCTCTCTTCTGGAAAGGATCAACTGTTGCCATTACCCAGTTACAAGTTCTTGTGCCCCTTTTGGGATTGAAGTGGCAAAAGTATATACATTGTATATTTTCACAGTTATAAATGGTGTTTCTATATATGTTTCATATAGAGAGGCTCATTTAGCCTGTTTTCCCAGATGTCACGCCAACCAAGTAACTTTGTCCTTTGTCCATTTTTTGTTTTGTTTTGTATTTAAAGACATTGTTATGGCATTGCTGTAGGTAGTTATGCACCATAGTATAACTGATACTATAGAACAATGCTAATTTTCAGTATATTAAATATGCCTTTAGTTATTTATAACAATATGGGCTGAAGTGATTGAACATCCCACAAATAGAACGCATCCAAAAAAATCTTCCTGATCGTTTTTCCCCAGATTGGATTCTTGTCAGATTCTGTTCCAGGAAAGGATGCTTGTCAGTAGGAAATCCCACTGGTATTTTTAATGTGAAAGTACATTTAGAGGAATTAACTGGCAAAACTACTTTTGAGTATTCTTTACCTAAGAAAACCCTGCGAAATTTATGGGGTCTCCATAAGTCTACAGGCAACATGAAGGCACATACATTAAGGAGAAGATGTTTGCAGCCCTGATCTTACAAAGATCTTACTGTTTATAAAGCAAAAGGAACCTGATGTGTACACAAGCCTATCCTATTTTTCTACCATCTGAGGATAAATTTTGAAAGGGTGGGAAGGTTAAATGTTTAACTGTTTCCTAAACCTGCAAACAACATTAATTCTTCCCCTGTTTGCATTTGTTTTTTAATAGTTATATGGCATATACTGAGATGGAGAACATTCAGCTTCTGTCTACTAACCTGCTTTCTGCTGTCTCTTAGCAGACAATAGATGGACTTGCCAGTGATGAATTGCTTCTGTCTTGTACGTCTCTGTGTTGTGTGTCTCTTTGTTACAAGCTTTCCAATGTCCTCAATGATAAAGGACTATATTTAGAAATCAACCTAACATTTGTGATGCTTCTTATTCTGCACAGATAATAAATTGCTCCCTTCTTATCTCACCCGTGTGTTATCAAGTTTCATCCCTATAATCGTTTGTTCTTTTGCCACATTTTTTAAATTATAGTTTTATCAGGGAACACTCTTAAAACAACAACACATAGCCATCATAAGACAAATTCAAGATAAAGGGGTACAATTTATAAAACAATAGCAATTTTAAAAATAAAAATAAAACTACTACTGATAATTCTGTAGCTTAGTTGCCAGATAGATATATACTATTACAATTGTAATTTTAAAAGATAAAGCAGGAAATTAAATAAAGGTTTCACTCTAAGGCCTGTATTGAACAAAAATAAAGATACTGACCCAAGCTGAATTACAGTGCAGTTCTGATATCAGATCTGGCTGGAGTTGGTTAGGAAGGGGCACAGCTTCCCTCTAAAGGGAGGAACATCTGACTCAGATGCTCCATCTCATAAAAATCTCAAGCATAGATTTAATGCCTGGTGTGTTCCCAAACCAACATGTTCCAAATGTAGGCTGTGCCTTTGGTACTCCTGCAGTCCTAGATCCTTACATATGGCTCCTCAGCTATATGATGATAATGATGATGATGATGATGTATTTATACCCCGCTCTTCAGCCAAAAGGCTATCAGAGCGGCTTACAAATGGTTAATTAGACATTTCCCTGCCCTCAGGCTTACAATCTAAAAAGACAAGACACAAAAGAAGAAGGGAATGGTGGTGAGGAAGGGGAATAAGTCCAGGAGATCTCCTCTCCCTCTAAACCCTGGACCAAAGCAGATGGACTGGAGGGAAGGCCCTTCTTACTGTGGCTAGGCCCAATGGAGCTGGCCTGCCATATCCCTCAATGATGGTGGATAGAGGGAGGGCCTTCCTTCTTCAGGCTAGGCCCAATGGAGCTGGCCTGCCTTCTCTCCCTCAATGATGGTGGATGGAGGGAGGGCCCTTCTTCTTACTGTGGCTAGGCCCGATGGAGCTGGCCTGCCATCTCCCTCAATGATGGTGGATAGAGGGAGGGCCTTCCTTCTTCTTCAGGCTGGGCCCAACCTGCCTCATCCAAATTCAATATGGGGCAAATAGAAAGAAAGAAAAAGATCCCAGTAGAGTCCTTTACACACATACACACAGTTGCCAAAACTCTGGAATTAGTAGACAATCTACTACAGTACTTGTGTGCCCCCTCCACAGGCATATTTAGGTTTGCTCTTCCTTTCTATTTAACCTTTCATATTTCAGATGAAGGAACTGGCAAAACCACCTCTGACTATTTCTTGCCTAAGAAAATCCTATGAAATTCATAGGATCACTATAATTTGACAGGCGACTTGAAGTCCTATTTTTTTTTTTTTTTTTGAGAAGCAATGCAATTCTTTCTATGTTTAGAAAGAGAAATGCTCCTCAGAAAAGGTAAATATTTGCATAGGATTAGAGTTGAAGTTCTGCTTTGGCTTTTGGAATTTAATGATACCTATTTTTTTTCAAGCTTATTGTAATAACCAGAAGCTAATGCTACCCAGTGTCTCCTGCTCTTGGAACAACAGATCTCTGCTAGAAAGTTTCATTAAATATAGTATGACTTACTTGTGAGTATATAAGATTGTGTATAAGGCATTTTTAATGAATGCTAAGATTAGGAATGCTGACTGTATTCAACAGAAAATTTCCATTATTTCCCACTTGTATACAATATACCCAACAATTGGACAAATATTTTATTTATTATGACAGGATTGTGCCAAAGATCTGTTCAATCCATAAATACAAGACTGCAACTCATGAGAATGTGATAATCTTTGCACATTCATTTTGGAAATTGTAAGAAAATTGTAGATTTCTCTTGCATCCTGAGACACAGCAATAGTTTCACATAATGGCTTAAACCTGTTGTTAGTCCTGAGTAGACACTTTGAATCAGTGGGATGTACCTAGGTATTGAGTGGGTCTACCTTAGCTGAGAATAACCAACAGGATGCCAGCCAATGTGTTCTGTGGTTTGATAAAAATGTTAGAACAATTGTTTATTATACACCTTGTTCTCTTTAAGTATGACATCTTAGAATTTTGCTTGCCTTTCCTATGAACACTGCTTTGTGCTTATAGTCCCACAAATATGTGGTGATAGCTTTAATCATGAATATTTATTATTAGCACACACACACATATATATATACCACTTGCCTCCAAAAAATTCAAAGTAATGTATACCAATTCTTACCCACTGATCACCAGCACAGTTCACGTTATGCATCATTTTTCAACTGAAGTATTCTATAATCCATTGTATAGAAGGAACATTTATGTTTATCTTAGCTCTGGCACCTTTACCTTTTGCCTCTAAGTGAGACTCCTCCACCTGAAAAATCATACCTTCCTTAGAGGAGAGGTTTGGATTTTCGTTCTTTTCCTCCAGCTTGTATCCTCTGAAACAACAGAGGGACCAGCAGAGGTGTGTGTGCCACTATACACACAGGTCAGTGGCAGTCTTTCTTGAACAAAATTAAGTTACATCCATACGTACCTGCTTTTTTCCATCTTAAGGCCTAAAAAAATTACCAGTGGGACAAGCGAAATTGCATTTAGCATCAGGGCCCGAGCTCTAGAAGCAGGCAAAGGAGAGATAGCAACCCTTCCAATTAGTTATTTGAGGTTATGCAACTGAAGGGAGACTCTTCTGCCACAGACTGAGATCAAAAAGGTTCTTGGAACAGTGCACCTTCGTAGCAAGAAAAAAGACAAGGAAGAGAACAGTCTGGCCAGTCTCTCGATTTAAGCTGCTCAGGTGCTTTCTTGCTTATTCCCTTATCATTCTTTTTTGTCTCATAATCATTATACTGCATTATTATACCTGTAGCCTCTGAAGAGGGGTAGTTTTATGTCTTAATATCTATATAGTTAGAACCTTTTAGGTTTTCTTGTGAAGATTTTTAAACATTTCTATTTCACTTATCGACAGGTAGAAACCTTCTACATGAACTAACATGACATCATGGCAAGATTTCGACGGAGAACATGCATCATTTTGTTGCTTTTTATTTTATTTATTTGCTCCATAATGATGGCCTTGAAAACTTTGAGACCTGAAAGAGCTGGTTTTGGTGATCCATTTGGTATTGGCCTTTTGCCAGATTTCCAGCAGCAAACAAAATATTTTAAAAATAAGTTCCATCTACAGAAGAAAACTAAAGAAGATAGCTTCACGCATGCCAAAAATTTACATGATCTGACAATGAATTATAAAATGCCAACAGGAAGAGTAGAGGAAGATCTACCATCTCCAAATTACAACTTCCATGTGTTCTATTACAGCTGGTTTGGGACACCACAGTTTGATGGAAAATATATTCACTGGAATCATCCACTGTTGACACATTGGGATCCCAAAATTGCAAGTGGTTATCCAAAAGGAAGGCACAATCCTCCGGAAGATATTGGATCCAGCTTCTATCCTGAACTTGGGCCATACAGTTCCAAAGACCCTTCTGTCATCGAAGCTCACATGAAGCAGATGCGCTCAGCCTCCATTGGTCAGTAGGTATTTTTGAGATGACATTAAATGACTTGAATTCATATATTTTCAGCAAATTACTCACTTTTTTTCTTTGTATTGAAGCTGTATATGGAAGGGTTTTTTTAAACTATGTTATCTCTTTATTAATTTTTCATCCATTTGATTTATAAATATTCAGTGAATCACAAATGTCTGTTGTTCAAGGTCTCAGTAAAAATATCTTGAAGCCAGCAGCAAGCATGGAAAGTAACTTCATGAATTACCTCCTTTCTGAGACATTGAGCCTTTTCTTGTCAGAGAGCTCTGGTGCCACAATAAACTACACTTCCAATGATTACCTAGCACCGAGTCAGGGCAGTTAAAGTGGAGTCAATTTGCACTATTTATGGCAGTCTGCAAAGGCCCATAGTTTCTTTGGACTATGATTCAAAGCTGATTGGTCACCCATAGCTTGTGTGAAGTGGAATCTGTCATTTCATCCAAATTTGCATATCCTAGTTTGCTGTGTCACTTATTCTCCTGTTCCACTCTGCTTAGCAACAGATTTCATTTCATGTATTTATTGTCAGTTTCTTGCTTAGCTGAATGTCCATCTGCTTAATTGGCTTGTGGAGAACAGTGGTAAGAACTTAAAAGACAAAGGGATTGTTTGTTGATGTTTTCTAAGAACAATAAATACAGTATTTCTGTATGCACCTTTTTAAGACAATGCAAGAGATACATATGTGCACCTCTTGTTTCCCACCCCTGGTAAGATACAGCAGCATACTTTGCCTTGCATGACAAAATAGCAACATTGCTTCTCAGCCCTTGGACCAAAAAAAAAAAAAAAATTATAGCCTACTCATCTCTTTCCCAGCAGAGTCCCCTCAGCATGTATCCTTGGGGGCTCACATGCAGGTGACTGAACCATCATTCCACCAAAAAGTGACTAGGAATTATTTCACTTGAGACATTTTGTCCCTTTCTACAGTTCTCTGTGCAGTAAAGCTCCAACAATTAGGCATGAAATGCGCACAGGCCTATCCTATTTTTCTACCATCTGAGGATAAATCTAAGAATGAGGTTAAAATGCCATTTACAAAGAAGCTGCAACTAAAGCAGTCCAGAGGATAACTGGGAGAAGTAGACTAGCGGCAGCCACCGTAGCATATTTAGCCTTGTCAAGATGTATTTGTCAGGACAAAGAAGTGTATTGAGCTAGTTTTGTTTGTTTGTTTTTACTGTAAAAGTTCCTGTCTGGCACACTTGAAAAGCCATGCTTTCCAAACAACCTGTGGGAGTGGGGGCTACTACCAGGGAGTTTCCACCCATGCAGCTTTCTGTGCATGTAACAGGATCACTACAGCTGATGGATCCCGTCCTCTGCCAATATCTGTACATCTCCCCTGTACATCTGCCCAGTCTGACACCCCCCCCCCCCAGTAAACCTGTTGTCAAAGTTAATAGCAGTTTTATTAGGCACGCAGTTGACCTATAGCATAGATAAAATAAATGCATGTTTTATTTATTAGGGGTCCTGGCTCTTTCTTGGTACCCATCTGGCATGGCTGATGAAAATGGAGAACCTACTGATGGTCTTGTGCCAGCTATTTTGGATATTGCAGATAAGTACAAATTAAAGGTGAATTTAGCTTGAGAATGAACTGACTATTCTGAAGCTCTGTGTATTTTTTGTGTTAATAGAATTTAAGCTGTGATCTTACCTCCATTTACCAAAATTTATTGGGACTTATTTCTGCAGCGATACAGATAGGACTGCATCTTAAAAGTTGCTTTCATGTATGCTCTCATTTCAGCAAAGGAGTTGTAATAGTGTAATGATGCATTTTTATGTTTTGTAAAGCAAGGACATGCAAATTGATTCCAAGTTAGCTTCGTCCATTTGGTAAAGTTTAACAGAGGACCTTGTTACTTTTGAAGCTAGAAAGCAAATTGCAGTATAATCTATACATATCTAATTGGAAGCAAGTGCCATTGGTCACAGTGGAACTTACAGTATATGCACTGTTTGGGACAGTTACCTGTGCCATTGAACTCAACTGAGCTGTGCCTCTGGATTCAGTGGTACTTGGAACCAAGTATTGTGCTGTTAATGCATAGCAAATGAGACATGGCTATTTTTCTGCATCTTTCTTGGTAGGCATTCCATACCAATATTACTGTTGTTGGACATGATCAGATTACCTCAGTTCTGTTCCTTAATTTTTTCAAGATGTTGACAACCCTTCTGTACTGCTCTGTTTGTTTTGCAGTAGAAATGAGTTTATTACTTTTCCTGAACAGATGCATAGTGGATTATACTGTTTATCACTATTCTAGCCAAACTCATAGACTAAAGCCAATGTTGCATGAATGGGCTTTCTCTTACTTCCCTTTTCATCACCAGCTGCCTAGCTTGCCTGAACAGATTTAGCTTTTTCTCCAAAGTCTTTTTACATTTCTACAAACTAGGACTTGGGTATGTTTCAAAGCCCAGAAGATCAACTCTCCTGATTTTTGGCTCTTTTAGAGGGAAGCAGTGTGCCATTATGGCAGCCACTTTGGTGATTAAACATGACATTTCATCACACTTGATCATTGGACAGCTGTTTTGGCAGGGAGTCCTGCTCTCCTAGGGTCAGGGCACCCTGATGCAACATTTTAAGCTGTTTTGAGTAGATTTTTTGCAGAGCAAAAGGTAGTAGCTGGGGAAAAAAATGTGAGCAGGGGCTGCATAGTTCCTCCATCTCACTGTAAACAATAACTTTTTGCTACCTTTGGAGATCATCAGATGGGGGAAAACAGGAGCAAAAGACATATTCCTGGCATAATTGTGCAATCACGCTGAAGATTTTCAGACACATTGTGCTTATTCAGGAATTAACCCATGAAGATCCAGGAATGCTCCAAAAACAAACCATTCATGGGGAAGTCACAGGAATAGTTTGTTGCTGGAGCATTCCTGGATCTTCACAGGGTACGTCCTGCCTAAGTGCAACGTTGTCTGAAAATCTTCAACGCGATCGCACGATTATGCCTGGAGTATGCATTTTACTCCCACCTTTTTCCCCGTCTGATAATCTCCCTACTGATGCTCTTTTGAGAATGGATGGTGAGCAAAAGAATTCAGTAATCTCTAAAGCTTTTAAATAGAGAGAATCAAGTAGGTAGTGTTAATTTCACTGTGATCTTCTATTTTGAATCAGTTTGTTTTTTAAAAATCACCTATCAATGTTTCCATTTTTAGGTCACTTTCCATATTGAGCCATATAAAGATAGAGATGATCGCAATATGTACAGCAATGTCAAGTACATCATAGACAAGTAAGAACTTTCAGAAATATTTGAAATATCACTTCCAGAGATATGTGGGATATATATTTTATTGTTGTGTGCCTTCAAATCATTTCTAACTTATGGCAGTTTTGCAGCCCTAAGATGAACCTATCATGGGGCTTTCTGGGGTTGAGAGTCTGTGAATCACCCAAGGTCACCCAGTGGGTTTTCATGAGCAAGCAGGGAATTGAATCCAGCACTCATATCAGTAAACCACACTGGCTCTGTGAGGACTGGTTCTGTGGGGATATATATAGCATATATATATATATATAGGGTTATTTGTCTCCTTAGAAGAGTAACTAGAACTTCATATCCCATATTTAGCTCATCTAGCATGACTGATTGCATTACAGCAGCCCATACAACTATGGATAACATATGTCATCCATAAAACATACCCACGGGTAGCTACATTGGCATGTAGCAAAATACAATAACATCCAGAATCCACAAAACTGTGATACCTTTCTTAGGGCCAACCAAATGTAAAAAATACATGTTATAAATTGTCAAAGCTTTGCTGGCTTCTTCAGGCAAAAATGTTAAAAATCCTACAGTAGGGGGAAAAATAAGACCATGTTAGTCCTAAGCCTCATTTTGTCAAGATGTGGTTCTGGAGTGAAATTCATGCATGCTGGTTCCTCCTTTTCCTGGCCATGTGGGTACTCCAGGAAATGAAAAATGTTTAAGTTTCATTCTCAAGACTAAAAGAGATCCATCTTCCTTTTGATATCAATTGTTGCATAAAAGTATATTGTGATTGTTGCACAAAAGTGTATGACAACTTAAGATGTCATAATTACTGAACAAAATGTCAGCCATAGTCTTATTTCAGGTGTGGTTATTTTTTGTTAAATATAAGGGGAGTATATGCTATTCTCTTACATAATTACAAATATTCCAATGAAATAATTTCCATGTAAAGCTCTGAACCAAACGTTCTAAATCAGATAACATTATTTAGACTACTGGAACATTTTCTGAAAAACTCCAGTTCTACTTTTTCTGGGAAAACCATATCATTGATTGCTTCATCTTGTTCTCCATGAGATATTGCTTTTGTTGTGTTGTGCATCACACCATTTTATCAAAATCTTATCAACATATGTTTCTTGTGGGAAACCAAGGTTTGGTACTATCGTAAATTGTTCTCTCATTTTTATTTCTATCTTGTATTTCTCTGTCATTGTCTTTCATGTTATCTGCCTTCTCTGACTTCTAGTGAGCCTGGACTAGATAAAAGATAATGAAAGGTTGTTTTCACGGTATGAGGAAAACTAATTTAATTAGAATTTATTTTGAATAACAATTCATTATCTCTAATGCTAGTGATTATTCCTCATTTCAGGTGAAATATAATTGGGGAGGAACATGGAATTTAAACAACAGCTTCTAACATTTAAGAAGAAATATAAATAATGTTTACTTTATCTGATTCTTTACTTTGTAGATATGGAAGCCATCCAGCTTTTTACAGACATAAAGTCAGCACAGGTAGAAACCTTCCTCTGTTTTATGTTTATGATTCTTACATAACAATCCCTGAAATATGGGCAAATCTGCTTACTATATCAGGATCTCAAAGTATACGAAATACACCGTATGATAGTTTATTCATTGCCCTTCTTGTGGAAGAAAAACACAAGCATGAAATCTATAGAAGTGGCTTTGATGGAATTTATACATATTTTGCCACAAATGGATTCTCTTATGGATCAAGCCATCACAACTGGCCAAGTCTGAAAACTTTTTGTGACACAAAAAACTTAATGTTTATTCCAAGTGTGGGCCCTGGCTACATAGACACCAGCATCCGACCATGGAACAACCACAATACACGCAACCGTGTCAATGGCAAGTACTATGAGACAGCATTCAGTGCAGCACTTCTAGTACGACCTGAAATAATTTCCATCACCTCTTTCAACGAATGGCATGAAGGGACTCAGATTGAAAAGGCCATTCCAAAGAAGACTGGGAAGACAACTTATTTAGACTATCAGCCACATAAACCAAATATTTATCTGGAGCTCACTCGGAAGTGGTCTGAAGAATATAGCAAAGAAAAGGAACAGTGGCTTACATGAGATGCTACTGTATTCCACAATGAGCCCTGTGTCTCACTGGTAAATTGGGAAGTCTGTAGTTTATGAGGGTGACACTGCTGTAGCTTACCTAAGAGAGAACTAAAAGAGTTAAATGGCAAGCAATACTAGCTTCTTGGTTTCTTATATGAAGAATATCTTGGTATCAATACATCTTGTACATACTAATCTGCATATTTAAAGTACTCCACAAGAATATTTGATTAGTTATTTTAGTGGAATGATACAGAACTTATTTTACCTTTGTATCATTGGGCTTTAACCCAATTGGTAATGTAGGCTCTCTGCATGCAGCTAGGCTTCTGAGTGTTTCTTTTCCAAAGATAACCCTCAAGTTGCTTCTCAGAGTTAAGCAAACCTAGAAGCAGCTCCCAATGTAGTATGAGTAGATGTAGCCAAAATACAAAACCTTGGTGTTCACTCTAAAAACCCTCCCATGACAACTTTTCAGATCAGGTCTCAAAACAACTGTGAACAATAATATTTGATTGGTTCTTGAAGACTAATGGGTATGTGGTGAACAAAATAGCCTATCTGCTGGCAGAGAACAGAATGCATAAGGTACTTTCTAATTAACTGGAGCAGTGTAAGAATACAGCCACTTTTTCCTGTGCAGCTTCCATTCAGTTTGGTGTAAACAGCCAGAGCTGGTAGTAGGTATTCATGCTGTGTATATTTTTTATACATCCTAGGGATCTAAAGTGTATATTTTGTATGCTACATAGATGTTAAAAGTGTTATCTTTAAATTTGTTTTTACTTTGGTGAAAAATGGGTGATGTGAAATTGTGATATTGATAACAATAATTTCAGTTGGGCTTTTTTTCTTTATTTTTTTAAAGTTCAGTAATGTTGCATGCATCATGTTAAGATATGGAGCAAATAACCAGCATTTTTTTGTGGTGGTTTTGTTATATGGAATGAAATATTTAGAAAGAAATGATGAACTAATGCTAAAAAGGTATTTGTTTCTTAGACTGAAAACCTGCTCCCCATCTGCTTCCTCACAGTATAAGATTAGCAACTCCTAAATGTGACTCCCTTGTTATTCACAGGGTGCCATTTCAGAAGGCATTTCAACTTTTAAGAAAAAAATTTAAGGCATTATGTCAGTGAGGGCTAGTGGAGTTGTTATTAGCAGATTTACCAGGCACTTGAATTATTTTGAGAGAAAAAAAAGTGTTTTGGCAAGATTTTACTTCAAAACGCAGGCTAAAAATTAATACTGCAGAACAGAATTATGAACATGTGAGCATTTCTAGAGGTAAAAATTGTATGTAAGTCCCCTCCCCAGCTGTGGAGAATTTCTGGACAAAATTGACGATAAAAGGTTTGATAGAGGAAAAGGACAGCACCTTAGATTAAAGCTATCAAAATCATGCTAGAGTAATGCATACACATTCTTTATATAAATTCTTAGTTGGAACAGATTTATTAAAGCACCTTCACATTTGTACTGGCAGCCTAGGGTCTCTGCATGCCGGCCCAAAGGGAGACAGAGATGGGGAGGGGCAGCTGCATGCCAGCCGCCCTAATCCCAGCTCAATGATGTCCTGATCCTGTGAGCCGTTACGCACTCCGGAAGGGGCGCTAAAGAGCCATGCGTAGCTCTTAGGGTACCCTTTTGCCACCCCGTATGCATTGCCCCTTAGTGTTCTTTTACAGAGGTTGCTGCTTCAGTACTTAAGTAAAAGATTGTTCACATTCTTCTGCTTCATATCTGCCCCAGTATATTATATTTTCTTTCCCATATCACTTCATAGCAAAATGTCTCAAAACTGATTTACTAAAGTAATTAAAATAATAAACAAAACAAAAATATTCAGGCTCATCTGCAGGAATGTATTATTGACTTCTAACAATACCCCGAGCCAGCTGGTGTATTGGTTTGAATGTTGGACTAGGGTTCGATTCCCAATTCAGCCATGAAACCCACTGGGTGACCTTGGGCAAGTCACAGTCTCTCAGCCTCAACAATGGCAATGGCAATGGCAAACCTCCACTGAATCAATCTTGCCAAGAAAAGCCCATGATAGGTTCACTTTAGGGTTGCCATAAATCGGAAACAAATTGAAGGCACACAACAACAATGCCCTATGCCCAAAGGAGTGTACATGTCTGCAAAATCAAATGTACTCCACACACACTCCCAAAAATGAGAAAATAAAAAGTGGAATAAAAAATTTAAAAAGAAAAACCATACACCTTTAACCCTGTGAAGTATATACTGACACAGATGAATTCCAATTCTTTTTGATTTGGATCCCATTCACATATACTAGTCTTCAGTTGCATCCCAAAATGGGAAGATTGTATCACAAGAGTACCTGTGCTGTGAATAATTTTTCAGAAATAACCTATAGGATGTTGTAGCTTTATGTGTATGCCTTATGATATCTAAATTCAACGTGCCTCTCTACTGAGTTCCCTTGACATTTATCCAAAATTAATAGTAAACCCTCAAGTGTGATTCAATGTATATGTCATGAGCTTGGTTTGGCAGGTTTGAAAATGTAGTATAACACATAGTATTGATTGTGAAGGAGGACTGGTGCTTTTCTGATTTGGCCAGTGATGAACAAGTCCCTTCCCACAGCATGATTTAGAACTGGGTATGACAAAGCAGTAGTATGGTATAGTGGTTTGAGCGTTGGGCCAGGACTCCAGGAGATCAGGTTTCAAATCTTCACTTGGCCATGGAAATCCACAGATGACCTTGGACAAATAACACTCTCTCAGCCTGAAGGGAGCAGCAAACATCTGAATAAATCTTGCCAAGAAAACATTAGGATGTAGTCAGCATAAATTTGAGTTTGACTTGAAGTCAACAACAAACCAAACTGCTTTCTCTAGAAAGAAAGTGTCACATCATCTGCCTTATTAAAAACCCATTTTTAAATCCAGTTTGTCATCATTGTTCCAGTGACATAACAGGGCCCAGACATTTCCTTTCTTATAGACTGGCACTTTTCCACAGTTACCTGGCCCGGCAGCTGCAAGTATTACTTCAAGAATTGCTTGCTGGAGGCCTCTCTTCTCTTCCCTGAGAAGTATAAGTTTGCTTATCTTTTTCAGAGTGCCTAGGAAACTACATATCACATGAGCAAGATATTAATTGAGACTGCCTTCTCTTCTTCCTCCTCTTCCTCCTACTAAGGGAACTAAGGGCCTTTGCAGACTGCCAGAAATAGTGCACATTAAATTGAGGCACTGCCTTGGCTCAGTGCTAGGGAGTCATGGGAACTGTAATTTATTGTGGCACCAGAGCTCTCTGACAGAGAAGGCTCAATGTCTCAAAAAAAAAAAAATGCAATTCCCATGACTCCCTAGCACTGAGCCAGGGCAGTGCCTCAATTTAATGTGCACTATTTCTGGCAGTCTGCAAAGGCCATAAGTAGAAGCAAGGAGGCTGGGAAAAACCAGAAAAGAACATATAGGGCTGTAATCCCAGTGGATTCTGTAAATTTTAGTCCTCATTTTCTTTCAGCTACTGACAAATCCTTTAGCAGTTAAAGCAGATGAAATTCATATTTTCTAGTCATCCTAAAAATAGAAATTAATCACATTCTGTGATTACTTTTTTCCTACAAAAGATCCTATGTTAGTAATCACAGAAATTGACAATGAAGGGTTTATTTGAAAAATACAGATTGAAGTCCATCAACCAAACTGAAGTGGTGCCATTTTTGTGACAGTCTATGCAAAACTAAATGGGTCGCTATGTTCTAATATTAATGGCACACTCTCTAAGATGTCTGTTATGATGACAGTGATGGATTCATTCTTTTCATATTCTTTTTTTAAAAGACTCGTAAGTACTACATTAATAAAAAATTGAAGAACTTAAAAGTAAACACAACAAAAATAATATGTATATAATACCAAGCTACATGTGTTTCTCCTCCCCATTAATAGCAAATCATAGGGATAATCAATCACCATAAAGCTGATCTTTAACAAATATCAGACGGTCACATTTTAATGGTGCCAAAGGATTATATCACGGTTTAGGCAGGTTCACTGGGGTGAATATTCTACAGATAGGGGGCACAATTGAAAAGGCTCTCTCCCTTGTTACCACCTTTAAACCTCTTTCACATTTAGAATTTGGAAGAAGACCCTAGACCAAGGGTAGGCAACCTTTCCCCTTTAAGGGCCGAGGGACTTCAGCTCCCAGAAGCCTCAGCCATGTTGGCCAATAGCTCCTGGGATTCTGGGAACTGAAGTCCCTCGGCCCTTAAAGGGGAAAGGTTGCCTATCCCTACCCTAGACACAGATCTCAAGATGGAGGCAAAAATATGATGGCAGAGGTCAGGATCAAATACTGGGATCCCAAGCCCTATAATATTTTATAAATTAAAACCCCTGTGAATGGATATAAAGACACTAAATCCAAAAACAGGTTTGGGGAGAGTTGTCTGCACAAATGGAAAGTTTGGGAGGGGGAACAAGGTTACCTCAGTGCTATTCTAATTTTGAAGGATAGCTGATATGATAGCAAGGCAAATGGCCATAGAGCTGAAACTAGGAAATGCACTCTGTTCATCCTGATTGACAATATTTTTGAACTAACAAATACAAATGACAGCGTTAGGCTTTTAAATTTGCTATAAAACAGATTTCAGAGGTGACATCAAAGAGCTTTACTAATATTCTTTGCCAGTGGAAGTCAGGCTGATTGTTATTTATTACCGTACTTCTGTCACTTTCTATTGTGTAAATTAGTTGTAAGAACTATGGGGCGTTGCAGACCAGCCTAAAGGGCCAGCCTAGGGGTGGAGTTGGGGTTGGGCAGTTGCCCACTAGCCATACCAACCCCATCCCGACTCCGTCCTGATGCCGTCCACTCGTTTGCATGGCGCACGGCGTCAGGACGCTCTCCCAGCGCAGTGTGTAGACATGCCATGCTGAAAGGGCACGGAAAAGCTGCGGTGCTGGCTCTTAGGGTGGCATTTTGCCACTCTTTTAGGGGAGGCAAAAGGAAGGATGGGGCCACAGCATGGGGTTGCCGCAGCCCTGATCCACCGCTAGCATAGTCCCTATATTAAAGTAGCCATAAAACTGAACCAGAGACTGAACGCTTGGAGCTTCTGTATATAGATGATACATGGTAATTGATTACATGAATCTGATTACTTTACAGCCTAGGGCTAAATATTCTAAAGGCACAAGAGACCCTGTCTGATCATGGAAACTAAGCAGGGTCAGGCCTGGTTAGTACTTAGACAAACAAATACCAGGTGCTGTTGGCTATATTTCAGAGGAAGGAACTGGTCAAACCACCTCTGAGTATTCCTTGCCCAGAAAAACCCTATGAAATTCATGGGTGTATGTATTATGAAATTCATAATACACATTTTACAATCTAAGTATATGTATGCTTGCTTAATACTAATCCCCCATGACCCTAGTGGAATTTATTCCCAGAAAAATGTGGTATAGGACTGAACTCCTGACACATTCAGGTATCCTTCCCAAAATGGTTTATACATTATGCCCTTAAATAGAGCATTTATAGTAACCCCAAAGTAATTCATACTTCAGAGCCTCCAAAATTTGTGGATACTTAAGAATTTAGGATTGAACATGCTCTGAAAACAATTTTGCTACTATTTTGTTTGCACTTTAGGTGACTAATCTATTTTTGGTTACTTCACACCTTTCAAAATAGTAACCCAAGAAAAAGTTTTATAATACTTTTTCTTTCCTCTCACTTCTTCATTTGTGCTTCTGCTCAGAGATGCGATCAGACACACATGGGACACCCAGAGTTTGTAGTCACTTTTTCTGCGGAGAAGGCAGCCTACATTTTAAAGTGAGAAGTGGCATGTATTTTCAGAATAGTAGGCAGGTACAATTTGGATTTCAAAGTGCCTCCAGTTAAATAAGCTCTGTTCTCTCTTGCACTATCTAGGCCAGGGGCCGGCAACCTACGGCCCCTGGGCTGGTTCCGGCCCAGGGCCCCGCACTTACCGGCCCAGGCGGACCCCTGCCGCCGCCGCCTGCCACCGCTGCCGCGCGTTTCAGTCACCGTGTGGCCACGCACACCACGACCGCCATTTTGTTTGGAGTACTGCACATGCGCAAACGCATCGCGGCCGCCATTTTGGAGAACAAAATGGCGGCTGCGACATGTGCGGAGGCGGCTGCGGTAGCTGGCCGCCCTAACCCCAGCTCGATGACGTCCTGATGCTGTGAGCTGTTACGCACGGCGTGCTACGCCGGAAGGGGCGCTAAAGAGCCGTGCGTAGCTCTTAGGGTGCTCTTTTGCCGCCCCGTATGCATAGCCCCTTAGTTTTCTTTTACAGAGGTTGCTGCTTCAGTACTTAAGTAAAAGATTGTTCACATTCAACTGCTTCATATCTGCCCCAGTATATTATATTTTCTTTCCCATATCACTTCATAGCAAAATGTCTCAAAACTGATTTACTAAAGTAATTAAAATAATAAACAAAAGAAAAAGATATTCAGGCTCATCTCACAGTCCCTGGCCATCCCCCCCCCCGGGCCCGCCAGAAGGGACAACTTCGGGGGATCGGCCCCCGGCTCAAAAAGGTTGCCTACCCCTGCTCTAGGCCTTCAGAAGAGCTGCAAAATGGTTCCAGTGTCACCTAGATAGAACAACATGTGCCAGTCTTTTCCATCAGAAGTTTAAATCTTGAAAGCAGGGGTTGAAGTAGTATCTTTTTTAAATGACATAATTCTCCTGCCTCTGACTTTTCTTTTTAAAAGACTAGAAAGATTTGTGAGGGGACAGAGGTTGGCTGTATGTTGTCCACCCTCCTTTATAGCATAAAAATCACTATAGCAATTTCAGGACATACATAATAAGGGAGAACTGAAACTAAATGCAGTCCAAGCTCTCCTATAGCTGAATATATTGTTAGTGTGCAATAAATGTTTGAATGTACAATCGTAGTGTGGAAAGTAGAAACATCTGATACCTCCAGTGAGGGAATAACACACAGCATGCCTATGTATCCAATGGAGGCAGATGGCTTCTGTGTTAGTGGGATGGTAAATGAACTCCAAGTTTCAGTCCAAACTTGAAAGCACCTGTACTGATTGGGACCTCAAAGGGTGGGATATTATTATTATTATTATTATTATTATTATTATTATTATTATTATTATTATTATAGTATTCTGAACCCTATTCTGCAGATGAGCTCAGCTCCAATTGTGTCATACAGTCTGGTCCTAGGCAAAAGAGTGAATGCCTCTGATAAAGGAATTTAATTCTGAGGGGCACGGTAAGGTCTGGAAAGCACATGAAACAAACTAATGTTCTTTGAAGATTGAGTCACCTATGTGGCTTCAGTTGGATTTGTAATGAATTTGACAGACAACTTTTCTAAGTAACATTGGTTAATATTCCTTGGAAAAGGGTAAAGTCACTTATAAGTCTGACTCTTGCTTCAGTCATTTTTTTAAAAAAAAAACCTGCACACAGTTTTTAACTAATACTTCTGGCTAGGAGCTAAAAAACAGGCATCATTTTATGAGTCATATAATAGTAAGCCACTGTTATGCAGTGACAAGGAGATAGAAAAGCCAGAATTCTAGAGTGTTTGATTTAGAGCTTAACAGCTCAGCCATAGGGTGACAGGTTTTTACAAATAGCAGCTGAGCTTAAAAATTCAGTTCTCTTTCTTCTATCTGAATTAAGTGACGATCTGAATATTTGTAACAGTCAATTATGTAATAAAAGGTTTGCAAAAATATATTAAGGTCTAGCATACAAGAAATGAAATTATTCCAATTTACTTAAAAAAATAACTGTTCACAAAATCCTGTTATACAAAAGGATTATTTATTTTTAAAATGTGCATAGCATTAACATGAATAAATGGATAAAATGTTAGAAAGCATTCTGTACACATTTAAAATGAAAAAGTGAAATGAGGAATGAAAAAACACTTCATGCAATGACAAAATTTAGGAACAGTTTTTGCATGAAAAAATGTGAATACCTGTAATATAAATATTTGTGTATTTTTACAGATTTTTGTTTAATATTCCTTCCATTTTTTCAAAAAAAATATTCAAGCTTCTATAGAAAAGCATATTGAATACCTTAGGAGGCACTTGATCCTTTTTCTTGGGAAATGGTTGCTCATGCTGATACTACTAAAATCAGTTTTAAAGTTGCAAGTTATTATTTCAAATATTATTTTGATCACATTTTTAAAAGCTGAACTGTCAAATCTGTCTAAAGTCTCCTAGGACTGCAAAGGCTGTGCAATATTTCAGTAAAAAGTGTGGTATGTCTTACAAATGAGTTTCTCTTCTTTAGCTAAAAATGGATAAAACTAAAGCTACAGTAACTTATTTACCTTTTCCTCCCTTGAATAATGAGATGCAAAATCTCTCCATATAAAAATAGCTTTGTAAATACATACATGTTAAGTGAATTAATCCTGCTCTTAAAATATGTGCAGAAATGTATAAACTGTTTAAGTTTATACAGTATGCCTTATGGAGTCAATCAAGCATCACTTAGGGCCTGAACAGAGCAGCAAAAAGCACCGGCATTGGGTTGGAGTGGTGGCGTGGCGACCGCATGCCTTGACTCCCCCCGATGCCAGCGCAACACTGCCAGACCGACCACATAGTGGGTGGCATTATGGCACTCCTTTGGCACAGCAACCAAATGCCAAAAGGAGCAGTGAAAAGTGCCACGGTGGCAGCAAAGGCACCCTTTCTCACTTTTCTTCCACTTCTTTTTGGCACAGAAAAATGCCAGATTGGGGCCGTGGTGTGTGGTTGCCGCAGTCCCAATCTGGCAAGCAAATGGGCAGCCAGACGCCTCTCTATTGGGGCCGTCTGTTTCCCCTTAGTTTCTTCTTGGGACTAATTTAGATAGATCACCAGTGTTCAAGAGTGCAATTTAGAATGACAAGGTAATGACCAACAATTAGATTATGAGTAGTTTTCAAATCAAAATTAAGTCATCTAGGCCATGATGTCTGGATTCAGAATTTTTCTTGGTGCACAACTATCTTTTTATTTCTCTGTGTGTGTGTGTATCAATATCCATACATACATACATACATACATTATGAATAATATATTATATAGAAACATTACCAGTTTGAACACAACATATTGACATCCAGTTTGATATTAACATGTGCAATTTACAAGTCTGAGTGACAGTATCCTTCATGGATTTGTCTGTTAAATTAGAAGTTGAAATGTTATAAAGGATCATGTTATTGGGGCTGTGTAGTTAGATTTTGTAGATACTTTCACATATAGATACCAATAGAGAATGGCATCTGTAAGCTGTATTTCTTTTCTTGTGGGTTGGGATGAAGACTCTTATAATTACATGATGACAAAAGTTCCAAGTGACCTGCAATTGTTGTCTTCTTATTTGGTTAAGTCATTATTTCTGTCATAATATTTTCTTTCCCTCTTTTTACTTATCTACATATCCTATATTTCTAAGATGTGGAATTACTCCTCTGATATTTAATTTGAAAACTGTTGACAATGTTAGTAGATGCTGCTTTATGCAGGAATGTCAATGAATTAGTAGCTGAATAACAGATATATGAATATGTGAGTTTGTTCTCGATAGTGTTCATTATGGTGGCTGGAAGAAAAGATAGGCAGAATGTTGCTATACCATTTTAAACTACCATAGCTGTGATAGATAGACATTTGCAAGCTTGACCAATTCTTTAGTTAGTATTCCAGTTAAAGCTCCAAGACAAAATGTACAATTAGCCATCTTGAATGTCTTAACTTGTAAATCTATACTACAGGTGATACAACTTGCAGAATTACACTGCTTCAGACTGCAGTTGAGAATCATTTTTTTAAACAGTACCACGCACATTAAAGCTGGAATTCCAAGAATAAACATGGGTAGGAGCTGTAGGAAGGTGGGAAGGAGAGGTGGATACTTTAGTGAGTGCATGCCTTTAGATACTTTGTTTGTTACCAGCAGTTTGAAATAGTATGGTTCAGCAAAGGAGACAGAGGGGTAAAGCAGACTGTCCCAAAAGAGCAGCTTGAGGCCGTCCCTTGGAGCACTGGATTGGGGCTGCAGCAACGACACGCCATGCCCCAACCCCGCTGTTTCCTGATGCAAAAAGAAGTGGCAGAAAGTTGCTCCTTTTTGCACCGGGAAGAGGGCACCTTTGCCATGTAAACGCTGCACCGCTGGAGCGCTGAAAAGCTGCCACCATGTGGTTGCTCTGGCAGCTTGACAGCAGCTTCCCTACATCCTGGGGGCATGTGTTGTGTGTACGCTATGCCCCCAAGCCACTGGGAATGACCAGTCTATTTTGGCCCAGAGTTTGCTTCACAGATAGATATGCAGTTTGCACCATTGTCAATTGTTTATGTCAAGTGTTTTAAATTACCTATTGTTGTGTGTACAAAGCATCTTCCCTGTTAGAGACCATTCGACCCAATATAATTTTTTACTAAATTCTTGCCTATGTGATTATTAATTGTAAATGTTTAGTTTTCTTTGGATGGACAAAAGAATGGCATGTATCATTGAGTATCATTGAGTAAAAAACATACACAAGTTCTACACCAACAGCAAATGGGCCAGGCATGTTCAGATCACATGTTTACCGTATAAGTGACTGTGGAAGAATATTACCGGTAGGCCTCTGTTTCGGTTTAATATTTCAGGGAATAATATGCACTAATCACAATTGATGTGCCAAGCATATATTTTATATTTGAGTACCTGTACCTAAATATAAAAAGTAAGGCATGCAAAGGTTGAACTAGAGTTTAATCTTATGAGTTACCTGCTTTATTGATTTTCATAGCAGTATGCATTTTATTTTGAAATAAAAATTATGTATTTTCTGTTCAGTTTATGTGCCTTAAAAACAAAGGCAATGGGGTTTATCAGTAACACTTCTTATCTTAAAGGATTTATAAGTTTAGCTAAATAAATTCCAGTGTCTACATTTCTAAAAGCTCATTGGGGAACCAAAGAATGATGTGAAATGCAACATTTGCCTTTTAGCCTTGAAGTTTTTAAAGCTTCTCTCTGTGTAGAACTTTTCCCATTCAATGTATCCCACTGTCTACAAGGAATTAGCTTCTTCATGGACTTCATCTAATAAGAGTAGACTGAAGTTATTTTACATTTCTTAGACTGTAATAGTAAACACTTGCTTCTAGGTTAACATGAATAGGATTGTATTGGCAGTTTCTAAGGATATGACATTAAGGAAGAAAATGGGGAGGGAGAGCAACCCAGCTATTTCCTGGGGAAACTTTTCCTTTTTTAAATAAATCAATATTAGTGAATCCCTAAAAGATGGTAGTATCATTAAATGTGAGATACAATTTAAGTTTAAGTACTGGGATCTTGTTATGTGTGTAAAAAGTAGGGACTGAACATTTTTACTGATGAAACTGCTTTGAAGCTTATGGGTGCAGCTCCTTTCAGCAATACAGTTTAAAGCTGAATTAGATTCTGTCATCCCTAAGATTCCCTGAAGACCTTTAAAATGTTACACTGCATGCATGGTCTCCTAGGACTGCAAAGTTCTGGGCAACACAGTTGACCACATGTTCATGAAACTAACAAGGCACATAAAGCACATGTTTGATTGTCACAGCAAATTCTTTTCCTATATGTAAGAGTAGGAAAGTTTGGAGCATTTCCATATGGAATGCCCAAATCTGGTTCTACAGATTTTATAATGAGATCATCAGGATCGGCTGGCTTCACTGAACTACCTGAATTTTGCTCAGTCCCTTCAGTGAGAATTGAAGTTGTTTGAAGGGAGGACTACTCTTATTAATCTAAGTTGCCTGGCACTGTTTTTGCTTTGAAGCTTGATGGATCTCTGTAGTGTCCCTACCTGTCCCACAAGCTACTGAAACAAATTGTGCAGTCTTCATAACTTTGACAGGGTCCATTTGGAATTCAATGATACAGCTATGTTAGTCTGGAAAATCAGTATGCAAAGGGATCTTATAGCACCTTTGGAATTAACAGAAAGAAAGGAGTTGGTAGCATGACCTTTCATGTATAACCTTCCAACTTCTTTAGTTTGTTGTTTTTTTTAAAAAAAAAAAAGCTTTTTAAATATGTTCCAAGTTGTTACTCTCTAGTTCATAAAAGTTGGTAAACCTTCAAAGAGAAGTAAACGATCATTTCTTAGTTAATACAGAGGGCCTTTTGTACCCACTGAGATTTGGTTATAGGACCCCCTCCCTCCCACGGATATCAAAATCTGTGGATGCTGGAGTCCCATTATTTGCAGTGGTGTAGTAAAATGGTGTCCCTGATATAAAATGGCAAAATCAAGGCTTGCATTTTGGAATTTATATGTTTTAAAAATATTTTTAAGCTATGGATAGTTGAATCCATGGATAAAGAATCCCTGGATACAGAGGAACAACTGCATTGGCTGCTTTAAACATATTTTAGAATATGTTTTATTTATTTAGATATATTTAGAATCATACACTGCTTAGTTTATAGGATTGCTAAAATGTAATTTGCATATGTTGTTCATGTCTTTGTAGAACACTGTCAATATTACAGAGCTAATATATTTTGTGTACTTCATTTTTGTGCACCACTGATCTTACTTACCACTGATACTGTGTAATGTTTTGATATCTCTAATTTGTGTTCTATAGAAGTCTAAAGTATTCTGCATGTCTCAGGAAATATAATTTACAGAAAATGCACTTCAGAAATAGTAAAATTTTGCTAAAACTTTGAATTGCGATCTTATAATGTATATGTAATTACAATATAAACTTGAACTAAGGACTGCAATCAATTCCAGACTATATTTAACAAATAAAATAGATGTGTTTCTATAATTGTGTGGGCTCACAATATTCCTTTCTATTTCCTGGAACATTGTCCTTTTTTTTCATTTGAAATAAAAATAGTAAATTCTCAGTAGTTGTGTGTCTTAGGTGTTTTAAAAGTGAGTTCCTTCTGCCTCAAGTTATCAAAGCTTCTTCTGCTTCCTAGCCCTTGGTGGCCAAGTGGAACCATTGTACCACTAAATGTTAAATGCTTATTGAATGAAAACCATCCCAATCCCTCACATTTGGAATTCTGTCTATTTAAGGTCTCATCACTTTCCACTCAAACTTCAGTTTACTGAAATCCAATTAACCATTTTTCCATTTCATCAGTATCAAATTACTACCTTTCCCTACTAGCTTCAAAGGAAAGATTAGTTTTCTAACAGGGTTTTTGTTATTATTTTTAAAACGAACTGGAAATATATGAATCCTTAATTTTAAATATTTCACCTAGATATACATACTCTGTTAGTTCATGACTTTTACATATACAGAGAGCAACAGAGACTGATGTCCAGTCTGAAACCTGAGGCATTAAAATAATTTATTATTATTTATTCAAATTCACATTTTCCCTTGGTGGGACATTGAACTATATAATCTGTTTCATGAGGTATTGAGCTCCTGATAGGGGCCTGTCTGCACAGGCCAAAAGACTGTGTTTCCCTTGGCCTCACAACATCCTGCTTGGCCAAAACCCTGGGGCCAGGATTGGGCTGGATCTTGGTAAACCAGATGTAGATCTGGCCTGATCCTGGGGTAAAAGGCCCTTGATGCAGATTTAGATAATCCACTTTTTGCCCCATGTAGTTTTGTTTTGTTTTGTAGTAAGCAGTTAAAGAGTTCACTTCTGGTGTTGCTGAGGCAGGGATTGGCTAGATGAGTAATGGCAGGATAAGGGAAAGCTGTTAGGAGTAAAGAAATGGGGTAAGTTCAGGATGATTTGGCAGAGAGGAGTAAAAAAAAGTTACAAGGCTTGTGAGTGTGAGAGCAATTTTCTCTCTCAGAGACTATCGCCAAATATTTATGGGGGTGAAACAATCCAGATATTATTAACCAAATTCTCTTCTGTAAAATACTGTCCCAGATAAATTTCTGTTAATTGTTTAAACTACCTCAAGTGGAAGTATTTCACTTAGTGTACCAGACTATCCTTGAGGTTATAAAATATTGGTGGCCTTGACTACAAGCCAGATTATAGAACCCTGGAATATAATGGCAGGGAATCTGATCACTTTGAGGAGAACGGGTTCATTTTTTATTTATTTTTTAGGAAAACTATACAAGTGCGAAAACAACAGAAGTGAATACTCCACAAGATCTTTTTTTTTAAAAAAAAAAAAACCTTTTTGATATGAAGGTAGGTGAATGGTTGGTTAAAACCATTACAAAAGACTTAAAATTCAGTTGAGAAGATTCAGTGGAAGTCTTGACCATTTGTGTAATGATAACATTATTTAAATGAAATAATTCACTGATAAAACTGGGAGTTTGGCGCTGACTTCATTAGCAGAAAAGCAGAGAGACTGGAAACCAGAGCAACACAGTAGCTGGAGGTTGTCAGCTTGGTTTAATAAGGAAGAATGAATTTAAATATGTACAACCTTTGCTTGCTACTGATGAAGGAGAAAAGCAGGTCTGCACATACCTGGGCACATTAAAATGACAGTGAATTATTGAACGAAAATAAATAGCACTATATGTGGATTTAATAAGTGAAATTAAAAAGAAAACTTAGGCTGAATGTCAGGGAAAGCTTCCTAATGGGTAATGCTATTATTGTGTGCAATAATTTCCCAAGGGACAACCTTTATACCTTGAAATCTTACCACTAAATGAGATAGAATATTTGCAAAAGGTAAGAGAAGAAAGAAACTGGTCTGGCATGCTAAATAGAATTGCCTGCAATTTTTGATGCAGTGACATTGAAAATAGCTCGCTGCCTCCCTTGATTCCAGCATGGCTGATGGCAACTCAACATTTTGTGTGCTGAACTGAAATCAACAACACAAAAGAACCTATGTGTGAGCTACAGCTATTTTAGCAGGTATTGCTCTTCTTCAGCCAAAATTAAGTGTATTGTTCTTTTACAACAACAAAATGAGAATGTTGCTAAAATGGTGAGACCCAGGTTCAAAACCTCTCCTCAGTTATTGGGCTGATACTGACACAGTCGTCATCTCTCAGCCTAACTTGTTACCTGTTTCATGGGAATACATCTATTTAGCCATATATCATGTGTGTGTGTGTTTGTGTGTGTTTTGTTAACTGACCTTAAGTCAACCCTGACTTATGATGACCCTATGGATGAGATACCTCCAAGACCCCTTGTCCTCAGTTGCTCTGTTTAGGTCCTGTAAATTCAGGCCCTACCATCAAATGGAGTGAAGCAGCTGCCTCAGGCAAAGGATGGTGAAAAATTATTAGCAGGCCAATTTGTGGGTGCACATGCCTTTCCCTGCACCCTGTAAACCAGGGGTCCCTGGACTTTTTGATCTGGGGGCTGGTTCGCTGGCCCCCAGATCTTCTGGGGGGCCAGAGGTGCGCGCGACTCTGGGCACCATTTTAGATTCCAAAATGGCATCTGGAGTCATGCGCATGCACCCGGTGTCATGCACGCATGTGCGCACTGCCGCACACCATTTTGTATTCCAAAATGGCACCCGGAGTTGTGTGCATGCGCCCGTGACAACAGGCGCATGCGCATGACTCCAGACGCCATTTTGGAATACAAAATGGCATTTGGCGGCATGTGCGAGTGGCGGCGGCGGCAGCAGCAGGAGGCCTCGTGGGCTAGTAAGAAGGCCTTGACTGGCCGGGGCCGGCCCACGGGCCGTAGTTTGGATACCCCTGCTCTAAACTAATCTTCAGTCTTCAGGTGCTGTGGAAGATGCTGTCTCATAACCAGTGTTAAAATAAAATTTGACAACCAACCTGGTCACTATTTTTACACGGAATACTTCATCATGTCCTTCATGTCAGGCACCACAACATCCTGGAGAGGGCTGGACATTTAGCAATGTGGCAGAATTAATCATGTAAGGTTTCCTTTTGTATCATGCCATTCTTTGAGAGCTTTCTCATGGCTCTTGTCCACAGCCTATTGCAGGGTGTGTGTGTGTGTGTTATATGGAAATGTGCACTGCATGGCTGACTGGGATATGGCCTTCAGAGCCATACATAGAGACTCCAGCCATTGCTATGGAAACACAGCATGGCATCTCACATCTCTGGCTTCCCGACACAGCAGTGAGATGATTCAGAAAATAAAATTAACAAGCAAACAAATCAAGGCTCCATTGCTTCAGGGGAAATATAGAGCAAAAATTAAAATGTTGCCCTACTGTGAGTATTAATAGCTCTCGGGTGGGAGAGTGTGAATGGAAGATTTGGCTCTGATGCAAGGAGGTGCCATTTCCCCTATATTAGAGGCTTGGCTCAGATGTATAGATGCAGGTATTTCCATGCTTCAGTGACATCACTGAAAGTAAACACCTTAGCTATTTGGAAAACTCTTAGGATTAATAAAACCTCTGGTCTCACAGTCAGGTATTTTAATAAGAGCGAAAAGAACTAGGAACAGAATCCAATAGAAAAAATGTTTAGTCTTTTCTGAGAAATCAGTTTCATTTTCAGGTTATTTGATAATAGTGAAAATAATACAATGTGCTCTGTTTATTTATTCTTAGTTAATTACTATGTGCCCAATTGTGCCCCCTTTGACAATATTCTTCTATAAAATGCATGCCTCACAGGATTTTTATACAAAGGCTGTATTGAAGTCCTCTCCTCCCCACCTTCTGGAAATTGCTGCCATTATCGTATCACAGCCAGTTTTATTATGACCAGAAATTTGGGTAATTTGGAAGCAACACAATGGTATTCTGGCCTTATATAGACTTAATGCGGAGCATCCTTCCTCCTGGGGCTCTTTTCCTGGTTGCATTATTATACACAGGACAGTGTTAAAACAGCAGTCAGCCATTCACAGAACAGCACACAGAGTGAGCCAGAGTGAGCCACAAACCCAAATTGTAAAAATACTGAATTAAAACTCCAGCAAGTATATAATTCAGATTCTGGCCCGAGAAGACAGATCAAGGGCACTTTGAGGAATCCATGTTTATTTTAAGTGTGTCTCATTTCCTTTTCCTATTGCAGCCTCTTGCTCTATGGATTCGGTTCAGACTTAGCGGTGTTAGATATCAATTGCACTTAGGTGAGTCATGACAGACCAGTGCCATTTATATCAGTGGGTCTGCTCTAGGCATGAGTAAAACTAAGTCATATCCTAAGCTACCAACAATCCAGAAAGGGAATGCATTACATAGAAAGAGAATGAAAAATGTCTCCTACTCTTGTTGGACTACAGCTTTAGTCTGGAAAACAAACAGAAATAAGGAAATCTGTTCCTATTTCATACCAAGGGAAGGAAGGAGAAGCCATACATTGCTTCATGCAGGATGTTTTGACTTGACAATTAAAGTCTGTACTCTCAAATATGTGATCTACGGCAGTATAAACAGGAGACCCAGCACACTAAGGTATTTGCACAGAGTAGACAGTAGGCTGACATGTATTAACTTGTCAAACAAAATTACTTGATTAAATTAATTCTAATGCAGTGATAGCTCCAGCTCTGTTGGCTTCATGAAATCAAGAGTCTTACCATAAGATTTTTTTTTTTTAAAGCAGATACAGGTAAACATAAAGATGTAGATTCAGATATGTAACATTAATTCCATTCTGTGGCCACAGCAATAACATGAAACTACCTCTAAGGTAAAAGAAGGTTGTGTTCTTATGCCATTTTGATTTTTCTTAAACTGAAACTATATTCTCACAGCTTGTTTAGCAAATGAGGTTAACATTATTGCTTTTGTGAGGAGACTGAATCCTTTCATTTCTATACTGGTCCTAATCTCAAGTCCTATGAATCTTCAGGCTTCATGGCCAGTGCTACCATTAGGAAAAGTGAGGCAATTGCCTCAGGTGGCAGATGTTGGGGATGAACAGTGGTAGTGGCCTCCTGATTGTTTCTGCTGGGTTTTCCAAATATTTTCTTTCCTCTGCTGCAGCTATGTATACCATCATTGTGCCCTAGCTTACTCCCTCAGGTGTGGTAGGAAGATACAATCCACTGGCAATATAAAAGATTTTATAATGTCCAGTCAATTTATATGTAACGGGGAGAATCAATACCTTGTCCACTGCCTCAGGCAATAAAATATATGGGGTCCTCTCTGTCTAATATGTGAAAGATTTTTAAAAATCTTTCAGAAAACCCTGGACACCATGAATGAGCTCCTGATTTGGGAACATTTGATAAACCTCAAAAGAATATCATTGATTTTCCTGAACACAGTCTGGGTACTACTGCCATAGAAACATTGAAAGCATTCATGTATAAACATGCAATAAAGTGTAAGTGAGGAGTTCAGTGCAGAAAACATAATTCCCAAGCAAATGTACCCAAAAGGAGGACACTAATGCCATTTTTAAATGTCATAAATTAGTACATGAAAGTGTGAATTTTTACACATGTACACACATGCACATACACATATTGTGCACTACAATACACCTTTTATTTTTTTTAAAAAATGCTTCAGTTCTGCAATATTAGACTGAAATTATACCAATTAGCTGCAAGCAACCTATGTAGTTCTCCAGACATGACACCCTCCCCTCTCCCTTTATTATGCATTCTCACTACATTCTGAGTGTGATACCTAATTTGTATAATCGATGTGTTGTTAGATCTCAGGACTATACTGTGAGCTTTCTAAGTGCTCATCTTCCTTCTGCACTTGGAATGTTAAGGCATTCTTGGCCTCCTAAGATCTTGAGCTCTGCTGGAACCAAAATTATAAAATATAAATGAAAGAAAAGCAGCCATGCTGAAAGAGAATCAAAGTAAAGCAAAGGTTGGCAATTCACCTACGAGAGAAATTCCTTCATCCCTACTTAAAGAACATGACTTCTGCCATCACACTAGGATCAAACCTCAAAAATGGCTGGGAGTCATAGCACAGAAGAGAAATAATCTTTTTGCACTCTGGAAAGCAAATATCTTCTATGTCAGTGCTATGTAAAGTGGTCCCTGGACCAAGACTACTCTGTGAAACAATGAGTTTCCAGGAAAGAAATAAACAATTGTAATAAATGAGCACAAATATGGTGCCAGTCCTTGAGACATTTGGAGGGGGGGTTTGTTAGTCCCTTATATCAGATGGTCTAAGAAGCTCTGATCTATGGGAACTGCTAAGCAGTTATTTGACTAATAAAGGTCAAAGAACATCTAGAGGCTAATTCCCATCTTATTTATTAAATTCGTGTTTTGCTTTTCTCATGACATGGGCCCCAAGGTGGTTCACAATGTGAATTTAAACAAGATAACCTCTAAACAAGATAACATCTAAAAATCTACTCTCTCTCTGGAGATTATCGCAGCACTCATTAAACTGGTTCAGATGAGCCAGATTAAAATGTAAAACAAGTGGCATCCTGATTTTATCAAAAGGATTTAGCCACTGAAATCACTGCCTGGGTGCAGTCCAGGTCCATTGCTGCTCCCAGGGGCATGCAGTGCAGCTTTTCGAAGCCGGGAATTTTCCGGCTTAAGGAAATAGAGCAGCCCTGGGAGTGGCAATGGACTCGGGCAGTGATTTCAGTAAATAAATCCTTGTGATAGAATCAGGATGCTACCCATTTTAAATTTTAAGTCTGCTCAGCTGAACTGGTTTAATGAATGCTGCAATAATTTCCTCTCTCTCTCTCTCTTTAATGAACTATCCTATTAAAATATTAATAATTTCAAACAGTGTAAAATCATTTTAAAATGTGATAATAACAAAAATTCAGGACATCCACCCAATTGAAAGGGCTCCATACCAGTTAGCCATCAATGCCTATTCAAAGAAGAATGGAGAGGGAGCCTGCCTAGTTTCCCATGGGAGAGAATTCAACAGTGGGGGAGTAGGCTCTTCCTTGTACCTTTAGCAAGCATCTTGGCAACAAAGGCATCATTAGGGGGTATGGAGAGTTCAGACCACATGAGGTGACACCCCAAGAGAGATTGACACCACTGCACCCCAAACCTCTGCCTTTTGGCAGAAATGGACTGTGGAGTTCACCTGTGTCCCTTTAAAATGCTGAAAAGATGTTGTGAGTGGGACAAGACTAGGTGGGAGGAGAAAGGAGAGAGCCCAAATTTTCTAAATAAATAGCATTTAAATTTTTTTCTTTAAAAAAATAATTTAAAAAATTTCTTTTTAAATTTTCTTTAAAAATGTCAAATCTTACCAAATTGTTACTTTAACCCCATGTGTACATGTAAGGACATTTACATGTGTACATGCACATTACATGTGTACATGTAAGGACATTTAGGCTGTGTGTATGATATTGTAATTGAAAGGTATAATTTTAATTTTGCTCATTGTTTTATGTCACGACTATTACTATTACATTCAGTGATATATGGGAATTATGATTTATGAGTAAGATTGGTACAAAAGAGCATTACTAAAGATTCTGTATGGTGTAGTGTGGGAGGAGGTCAATGGGGGTTGACACCATAAGTTACCACACCAGGTGACACCAATGCTAGTGACCCCACTGCCTGGCAATGGCAGTGAAACCATGAGAAAATTGCAAACTTCACTGCACATTTCAGGTGCAGGGAAGCCCAAGTTCAGCACTGAGGCCTTCATACCCTAGGACATGAATTTAAGCTCTTTCCTCTCCTGCCATCTCCTGACCCAAAAAATTGTAATACGTCCTGATAAGCTGCTCTTAGTCCCAGGATGGAAGCTCTCCCTATCAGTGCTCATACAAAACTATTTATTTATTTGTTTTTAATGGATGAGACTTTCTTTTAGACTGTGGCAGGGTGGGGACACATTAAGAGCCTTCCTTGCATGATGCAATTCTGATTCTGATTGAACTCTCCGAACCTAGTATTTAAAACAAATACGTACATTTAACTCTTCCCATCTGCCCTAGTCAACATAGGACTTTATCACATGGGGAAAATCCCATACAGAAGTGGGATTTAAAAGGTGGGGAAAACCTGGAAAAGTGGGTAGACTTTCACACACATCGATGTTAAACTATGCTTAATCCGAATGGAAAGTAATCAAAAGCCTCTTCTTTTTACTTTCGTGATTTTCCAAAAGTAAAAAGAAACGGCTTTTGACTACATTCCGTTCAGGTTAAGCACAATTTAACATCAATGTTGTGTGAAAATCTACCCACTTTTGTGGAGGTTTTTTCTATTTAAATCCCATTTCTGTATGGGATTTTCCCCATATGATAAAGTCCATAGTCAGAGTTGAAAGATGATTAAGTTGTTGTTGTTGTTGTTTCTATCCTGCTTACTTCCAAAACTGGGACCCAAAGCAGCTTACAGTTTAAAAAATACAATTCAATTAAAAAGATAAAAGTTGTAGTTGAACAACATCTGGTGAACTACAGTTTGTCCACTCCAGATTCAATACATTGGGACAAGGCTCACGGAAGTTGCCTTGATCAGTTTAGCACTTCATGCTAGCTGTGCTTCTTTGTATTTCTTTAACGTAATGGCTTTTCACCTCACCAGCACTCCCAAAATAATGTAGAATCAAGTAGACTTTTAAAAAATGCTTATCTGAACTAGATTTATAAAAGTATACTGCACTGTATACAATTGCTTTGAACTATATTCCTTCTGAGGGCAATTCAACTTGCCTTTGTTATTTGACCAAGTTTTATCTAAAACATAGCTATTAAATAATAAAAACATTTGGCAAACCACAAAGGCTCCTGCTTCTTTCAGTAAAAAATGATTGTCTGAAATTGCAGGCTTCTAAGGGCTGAAAATGTTTTTCTGCTAATCACTGTGTCCAAATCACATGTTCAAACCTAGATGATTGTACTTGTATCTTCCGTTGGCCCTGAACTTGCTCTCTGGAAGTCATTCCCATATAAAATAGTAATTATTTCATCACCATGCACAAATTTCTCCTTTCTACTGATCATCCTGTCAGCAGTAAACGCTGAAGAGAAAGCTGCTGAATCTGGATTAATGTTACATTTCTGAACATCTGGCGATATGGTGTCTAATTTTCTCATCTCAAAGGATTACATTTGCCTTTGCAGGATGCCTTCTATGAAACATGTATAGTACTAGCCATTACCACAAAGTAACTGGTTTGCTTTGGTTCTATAAGTTTCAAGTTCTCTGAAGCGTCATCTGACAGTATTCTCTGGAAAAACTTGTCATAACAGCATGAAATGAGTTGGGCTTCTGTCCAGAGTCAATGTCCCTGATAGAGAACTCTGGATACACTCTACTGCAGCTCTTGAAAACCAGGCTCTATCTGAGTCTGAGCAGCACGGGGGTCGAGGCAGAGGGTGGCTCTGATCCCCTGCAGAAAGAAGTCTGCAGATGCTGAAGATCAATTGCCATCATTCATCCACTGACAACAGGACAAAGAAAGATTGTGCTGCTCCCAGGGGCATCACTAGGGGGGCATGGGGGTGCAGACAACACCAGGAGACACCTTAGGGGAGGGTGTCAGCTCATGTGCTGGTGGAAAGAGGTGCCTATCAGGTCTGGAAGTTCCTGGCCAGGAAGGAAAGTGAGTCTTCTCCCTTTTCCCACCTGGTCACTAGCTCTGACAGACCTGGGCAAGGCTGTGGAGCAGCAGCTCACTCCCACCACCAGCTGCTGGTGAGAAAAGGTGTCTCATAGGTATGGTGGCTCTGCTGACCAGGCAGGAAATCAATCTTTCTTCACTGTCCAGCTTTCACAACCATACATAGAAATGAGAAACAGAATGCTATGGACAACCTTAACATTACTATTCACTTATATATCTTTACACTTCAGGATCTTGTCTAGTTCCTTCACAGTTGCACTTGCAAGTTTTAGACTCCTTCTCATTTCTTGACTGGAGTCCCCATTTTGGTTAATGACTGAGCCAAGGCATAGGAAATCTTTGACTGTCTCTTCATTGTCTACTTTGAAGTTATGTACATCATATGTGGTCATTATTAATCTTTTCTTAATGTTCAACAATAAGCCTGCCTTTGTATTTTCTCCCTTGATTTTCATCAGTAGTTGTTTCAAGTCTTTGTTATTTGCTGCTAGCAGTATGGTATCATCTGCATATCCTAAATTGTTAATGTTCCTTCCTCCAGTTTTTGCACCTGCTTCCTCAGACTTTATTCCAGTTTTGCATGTTATATGGTCAGAATACCATTTAATGAGGGTGATATTCAATTCAATTTATTCGGTCCTTGACCAGTACAAAAATGAGGGTGATATATACGGTACACAGTTGTCTGTATATACATACAGCCAATTACAAGAAGCTTATGTGAGTTCAATAACCAGGAAATATCATAATTCAAAATGACAAAAAATACCTTGCTGGTATATGTACTTTTCAGAGCCTTAGTCAAGAGGTTTGTGGGGAGAACAGATGTCCTGATGTAGAGTGCCATGTGTACTCCAACAAATGCATGTGTGAGCTCTTCCTTTTACAGCCCTTTTTTGCACTTCAGTGGAGAAATAGTGTCCTGTTTGCAAGGGACCATTCCTGCAGATTTGCTGTGTCCACTGAAAGAATTGGCCTATCCCTGCATATGATTATTCGAAGCTGTGTCCTATTCAACTAGATCAATGGTACATTCCTGTGCATTTTAACGGGAAATAAACAGATAGAGATGCTGTATATAGAATGGCACTTCCTGTCACTAGTAACTAGTACTCATCACCTGAATCCAACTTTATTTCATTCTTATTCCTGTCATAAAATTACTGTTGTCGATGTCCATATTCATTAAAGAAAACCTAAACACTGAACTCCACCAAAGTTAAATCTTACATTAGATTTTATTGGATTCCTTTTAACATTTTCATAGATCTTGCCCAGCAGCATTATCAAGGTATCCTGGAGCTGGAAGAAAAGTCCTTGGGTAATTGTATCCTTTGGATAAACTGTAAGATGACATCGTAAAATAGTCTGGCTCACATGGCATCCACACAGCATCTGTTGTTCATGTTTTCTTTATTGCAGCATGACAGATCGCAGATGTTGGGCCTGCTGGCACTAATCAGTGTTCCAATCACATAAATTCTGCATTTTCCACCTGGATGTGAACATTCAAAAGGGTTCCCATAATTTTTCAATGTCTTTCCTTTCCTTTTCTTCTTCTTTTCAACCTGAAGGCTCCTTATTCAAATGCCACTGCCAGTCAAGGTGGATCATTCTGGGCTGTTGAACTAACTGTATATGATAAAGCTCACTGTCTCTGACAATCTGTGATGAGACAGTGATTAATCTGGGATATGAAGAAAACTGGTTTTAAATGTGGGTAGATTAAATCTCCCTCCCCCCTCCCCCATATTCCATGCTAGACTATATTTTCCTATAGGACTTTTAAGGACTTTTCGGGAGGGCATAGAAAGTCTGAAATGCAGATAGTGAAAGTCACAAAGGAGTCCAACATGATCAGTTCTGAATCAAAAACATCAACTTGAATTCCTAGCCATTATAGCAATTGAAAAATGACATTTACTGCAGCCTGGATTAGAAAGGCTATTCCAAAAGGCCTTGCTAAACCAAATAAGAAGTTACTGTATACATATTCCCCTTGCTCTGATGATATTTTATTACTTTGATATATCATGAATGAGATAAAGTTCAACATATTCAATGCTAGGATCTAAATGCATTTTTTTAAAATCTACTTTGGCTGTTCATGGGAATTCATGAGGGAAAATGAAGGTTCATACAAGATAGAGCAACCTGTGGCCCTCCCAGCTATTGGATTGTAACTCCCATCACCTATTACCATTGGCTATGCTAACGAGGGCTGATTAGACTTGGAGTTCCACGCTATCTGGAAGGCCTTTGGTCCAGGCTTGAAATAATACCAATTACTGTCTCACTTGCCCAACCCTCCAGCCCCCCCTCCTCAAGACTCATTCCCACATCAGGGTAGGAGTCCTCCAGGAAATGCTGAACAGTAGCTCTAGACAACATCTCCAGTGGTGAAGGATGTTGGGAATTGAAGTCCAACAACAACCAAAGAGCCATAAAAATCCTACCCCTTCTACACAGCTTTTTGCAAGAAGAAGAGGAGATTCCTGAAACTTCAGGTGAAACTAACTTCTATTTGTGGGAGATTCCCATGTGTAAGGTGTTTTCACCAAATTTTCAAGGAGCCCTTTCTCCCTCACCCCACAATGTATCCCATTCAGCAGAAGTCCCCTACCCATTCTGTATAATTTTTAAGAAGGCTAGAGAGGTGAGGGTATCTGCTTTTTCACCTTAGTTGAACACTAACACCTGGATAATTACAGTTGGCTCTCCATATTTGCAGCTTTGTCTTTTGTGGATTTGATTATTTGTATTAATATGTTATTTTGATTAATATGTTATCTTTAGGAATCTTTAGGTCCTTCAGCGCAACTCTGCCAGAAGTTGACCATAGAGTTGTGCTGGAGAACCTAGAAGTTCCTAGAGAAAACATTCCTCTAGGCATTTGTACATCCTTCAGCATGATTCTATAGTCAACCTCTGGCAGATGTTGACCATAAAGCTGCCCTGGAGGACCTGTAAATTCCTAGAAAGGTGTTATCTTAAGTAAAATGAACAATGTTTTTTATTTGCATTTTCCCCACATTCACAGGGGGTCCTTCACCTCTAATCCCAGTGAATGTGGAGGGACCACTGTAGTCATTTGTGAGATTACCATTGTGATCTGACCAAGACAAAACTTATTTTGGAGTACAGCTGTAAGATTTCTCAGCATCTAAATGTCCACTGAGAAGAAGCATGTCTCATTGAGTCCAGTGGGGCTTATTCCTAAGTGAATAGGTATAGGATTCTTGCCTCAGCAGATTTGGATGTTTGAGGCTGGAATCTTGGACATGCTATCTTCGGCGTGATCTCCCCTATATGCAATAAGATGCATTTCCAAAGCAGCTGCTTGCTCAGGAGTGTACTTCACCTCACAGTAAATATTCATGAGAACCTCTCTTGTATCAGATACACACACACACTGAGGGAGGCTGTTGAAATCAGCAAAATCCCATACATTGTAATAGACCATTTAGCATATCCAATTCAACATGATGTGATTATGTAATAAGCACATTTAGAAATATTCAGATTTTGTAAGCACTTTTATGTTTCACCCAAGCTTTTGAGCAGTCAGAGATTTTTTAAAAAAAATTACTGGGGAGGTAGGGGAAGATTTAATGCTGGTGGCCTGAGCATCTCCTTTTTTCTCCCATGCTGAAATCTTGTCTGTTTTAGAGAGCTCTTTCAGAGATGCAGTGGCTCAAGTGGTTAAGACACTGACTCTGTTGATTGCAACATAATAAAACATAATAAAAGAGGAATGCATAAAGACACTTCTAACAGACAAAAAGAAAATTACTAAACCATAGATGACAGATAAAATGCTACAAGCAATAAAGGAAAGAAGAGAAACAAAACAAAAAGGAGATTGGAATACACTAAGAACCATGAACACTACAGTACAATAGCTAGTGTGCAAAAATAAGGAAAATTACTATAACGATCAATGCGAGAAATAGAAGGCAACAACAAAAAGGGAAGAACAAGAAATCTATTCCACAGATTTGAGAAATCAAAGGAAAGTTCAAACCAAGGACTGGGACTCTCTATGACAATAAAAATAACATAATTCAAGACCAGGAAGGAATAAAGAGATGTTGGATGCAATACACAGAAGAGTTATATAAAAGAGATTACAACATGAAGGACACATGGAATGAAGAGCCATATGAAGATGAACCCCAAATTCTAAAAAACTGAGGTGGAAGCTGCAATAAAAGAAATGGCAAAAAACAAGTCTCCAGGAACAGATGATATTCCAATAGAACTGTTGCAATCCACACTAACAGGTCAACTCTAGTGCTACCCAGCGTATGTCTACAGATATGGAAATTAAAACGATGGCCAACAGATTGGAAGCAATCAATATACATCTCCATCCA
>CM034701.1:279058484-279078065 GCA_020142125.1 Phrynosoma platyrhinos
CAAGGCTGCATCCTATCACCCTACCTATTCAACTTATATGCAGAATATGTAAGGAAAGCAGGCTTGGATATGGAAGAGAGAGGAGTGAAAATAGGAAGAAGAAATATCAACTATCTGAGATATCCTGACAACACCATAATACTAGCAGAAAACTTCACAGACCTGGAATAACTAATAAGGAAGATCAAAGAAGGAAGTGCAAAGGCAGGCTTACTGTTGAACATAAGAAAACAAAAATAATGACCACAGAGAAATTACACACATTCAAACTAGACAATAAGGAACTAGAAATAGTAAAAGAGTTCTCATACCTAGGATTGGGGGGGACTGCAGCAAGGAAATCAGAAGACTAAGAATGGGGAGGGTGGCTATGAAAGAACTAGAAAAGATCCTAAAATGCAAAGCCATACAACGCCGCACAAAAGTCCGAATCATACAAGCCATCGTATTCTCTATTACCATGTATGGATGTGAGAGCTGGACAGTCAAGAAAGAAGATAGGAGGAAAATCAATACATTTGAGATGTGGTGCTGCAGAAGTGTGCTGGGGATCCCATGTACACCAAAGGGACAAACAATTGAGTCCTAGAGCAGATCAAGCCAGAATTATCCCTAGAAGCCAAGATGACAAAACACATCACGAGAAGGCATGAATCATTGGAAAAAAACGATGTTAGGAAATGTAAAAGGAAGTAGAAAGAGAGGAAGGTCACATGCTAGATGGATGGACTTTATTAAAGAGATTACAAATATGAGTTTGCAGGAGCTGGGCAGAGCAGTAGAGGACACGGGGGGTGGAGGGTGGAGATGTCTCATCAGCAGGGTTGCCTTGGGTCGAGATCGACATGAAGGCAGTTAACACAACAACAACTGGAGTACCAAGGCTGCTGTCTCAGGTACTGATTCCCAATGAATCTTTGCTCTAAATATAGCACAGCAAGAGAACAGCTCTATAGCCTGGCTTGCTCTTTACTAGGAGAAATGTGGAGGACAGCTATGTCAGAACTGTGTACATTTCAAATATATAAAGGCAGAATGCTCTGAGGAGTCCTGCAGAAAACCTTGCCCAGGGCCTTTGAGCTGTGTTACTCTGTCAGCACAAATCACTACCAGGAGCAGAAAGCTGCAATGTGATTCTATTGCTAATGACACTGTTCCACATTTGTTTAAATACAACGCCCTATTCTACTGTTGCATTTCTGAGAACAGTGTCACCTTCAGGTGCATTTGCTTCAAAAATGTTGCTTTGAATATCCTCTTCTAGAAAAGAGAAAGAATATTTTACTTATGAAAAAAATTCCCAATATGTATCTGTGGGATGGAACAAGAGGTGGCAGATGTCAATTATCTTTCTTATTCTCCCCATCCCCACCCAGTTCAAACTCTATATTTTCTGGGTTATATTTAGATCTCTATAATTTGTGATTCTATTTTTCTTCCTCTCCATATAATTCTAGTTATAAATACACATCTTTGCATAGGGAAATCCATCTATGACACCCGGAGAGGCTTCTGAGAAACTTCTTGTCTTGAAACCCTACTGAAATGTGGGACTAGGTTTAATTTTAATGGTTTATTTCAATAGGTCTTAAGCATGAATAGCTTTAGCTAAAGATTATATGTGAGTGAGTACTAGAAAAACTGTTCACTCAACCATGAATATCACTGGGTAGCCTTGGGCAAGTCACTATTCCTCAACCTAATGTGCTTTGCAGGGTTATTTTGAGATTAAGATGACAAAAAGATATGCTGCTTTTAGTTCCAAAGAATGTTGTGTATGAGAGAGATAGGAAGAGAGAGAGAGAGAGAGAGAGAGAATGCCTCCCTGAGAGTTATGGTCTGTGCAGAGCCATATTTTTCCTGAGGAGTGGGAGTGAAAAGGGGGGACAATCTAGACCAGGGGTCCTCAAACTACAGCCCACAGGCCACATGTGGCCCACCGAGGACATTTATCTGGCCTGCCAGGTGTTTTTGTTGCCGCTGCCTGTCCTGCTTAGCAGCCGACTTGTCCCAGGCCCACAGTGTGCATGTCTGGCCTTCCAATGGTCTGAGGGACAGTGAACTGGCCCCCTGTTTAAAAAGTTTGAGGACCCCTGATCTAGACAGAGGTTGTTGTGGTGGATGAGATATGAAGATTACTTTTAGTCTCACCTTTGGGGGAAAATAAACCAACTTATAATTAATTTGCTGTGTGGTACTGATAAACCAATACAAAACAATACACCAATACTACCACCGATACAAACACTATGGTATGCATAGCATGAAATGAAAGGGATGTCAGAGCTCCCTCCTGGACATCCAAGTACAGGAAGAACAAGGTTGCAAAGCTGGCTTATTGTAGCTTAAATAAATCCTACCTTTTCTCCTTTTCTGCCACTTTCTGTCCTGTAAAACCTACTGTTACATAGTTCTGATGGGGGGGAGGGTATTAAAACCATAAAATGGGGATGGAGAGGGATATGTGATCTTCTTTATTAGTCACTTGACTAAAGTTTACTTACTGGTCTATTCCCAGGAGATTTTAGCTAAGCACCACATTTTAATGGTGATTAAATTGGCAAAGTACCCCATAACAAAAAGCACCTATTGCCCAGTAGCTGGCAGTTCATAGTGATTTTGTCCCTGGCTCATATTTCTCGGAAAAAAGTTACCCCAGTAGTTCTTCATTTGCTTGCTGAAAATTGCATACATTCCCCAAGGAAATTTCTTCCCAGTTTTATGCCACAGCACCAAATGACCTTAGGTGAAAAACAATCCCCCAAAGCCTTTATTTCTCTGTATTGTCCCTTGAGAAAGCTTGTCAACATTTTGCTAGCTGTCCTAAATACCTTCAAGGCAGCAGATCCTATTTTCTCTTGGAAACTTAGGTCCAAAACACACTGCAGAAATAGTCCAGTTTCAGATTGCTTTAACTGCCCTGGCTCAGTGCTAGGGAATCCTGGGAATTGTAGTTTATGGTGGCACCAGAACTTTCTGACAGAGAAGGCTGAATGTCTCACAAAACTACAGTTGCCAGAATTCCCTACCATTAAGCCTGGGCATTAAAGCAGTCTCAAACTGGATTATTTCTGCAGTGTGTCTTGGACCTAACTTTCCTCTTGGAAACTAAGCAGGGCTAACCCTGGTTTGTACTTGGATGGAATGCCAAGTACTTGGATGGAATACCAAGAGAAAGGAACTGTCAAAACCGCCTCTGAATATTCCTTGCTTAAGAAAACCCTATAAAACTCATGGGGTCACCATAAGTCAACAGGTGACTTGAAGGCACAGATAAGCATATGCTGCATAGGAATTATGCCACCACTGCACATCATGCACTGACAGTAGGATTGGTGCTGCCTGTCCTGTTATGTTCAGCACAGAAAGAAAAGAGAAAATTTCCAGTAATTTAGGCTACCAACTTCTGTAATGGCCCTCCCCTGTCTCCTTCAACACCAGCTTTAATGATGAGCACTACAGCTTTCAATGACATTGAGATAAATGGTCGGGAATAAGCTTTAATAAAGTAGAATAGCTCTACTGATTGCTCTTCCAAAATGTGATCAGAATTCCCTACACTTCCACCAAAAGATTCCTAGTAAATTCCTAACTCCTACTTCCCAGTGGAGAAATTGTTTAGGCAAGGTCAATTTTATAGACGAATTACAGTTTACAGTAAAAAAAAATCTGCTTATAAGATCCAGTTCCTTTGAAGTCAGAAGCTTTGTAGAGGAGAGTTATTCTGTTGCATACCTGATTGTGAAGACATATGCATTAATATATGTAGTGTGCTAGCAAACCATTGTCTCTGTTCGTACCTCTGCCTCCCACCTACAACCTCATATATAACACAGATATAAAGTCGAAGGCTTTTACGGCCGGCATCCATAGTTTTTTGTGGGTTTTTCGGGCCATGAGGCCGTGTTCTAGAAGAATGTATTCCTGACATTCACCTGCATCTGTGACTGGAATCTTCAGAGAAAAATGCACAGATAAAAGCAAAATGTCAGAAATACATTCTTCTAGAACACAGCCTCACAGCCCAAAACCCCCACAAAAACCTATAACACAGATGGTAATATTGATGATGCAAGACCCTGCAACATGGATGGTAATGAGGGGATGCTGCATACAATATACATTCCCATATACATATTTCTTGCTTATAAATGGAACAACATCTAGTGTTCCACCAGCAGCGGTAGTAAAAATTGATTTAAAATGGGTAAAATGAGATTTTAAATTAATTAATTAATTAATCAATCTATCTTCTTTGGCCACACACAGACAGTATGAGCTGCTCTTAATAAATTTCTGTTGGCTATTTTATTTTTGAAAATGTGCTGTAATTCTTAGGCAGTGAGGTGAGCCATTTCTTAAATCCACTCCTCCTATCAAAAAAGCCAACTTTCAACACAATCAGCTCTTTTTTTTTTTAAGTGCCCTTGATTAGGTGACAGAGAGGCAATTAGGTGGTAATTGCACTCAGGAAAGCAATAGAGATCAAAAGTGCTAATCATCTGGCTGACAGCAGCAGGTGATTAATAGCACTTCTACGTTACCTCCAATTTCAATGTAAAATGCCCATTCAGACTGCAGTGGAACAAAAAGCCCTATTTTTTTTTTCTGCTTTAGCCATCTCTTTTCAGTTCAGAGGGTCATGACTTATCCAACACAGTGAATTCTTTTCTGATGTGTGGTATTAAGAAAGCAACTTTCTTTCTGTATGTGTGTCTTCAAGTCACCAGGTGACTCCAGTAGTGTCACCGGGTGTGTGTGTGTGTCTCTGTGTGTGTGCAAATAACGGGTGACACCTCAGAAGGAGGGTGCCACTGCAGAAGAGGGGGTGACACCCGGTCAGTCCCCTACTGCCTGTGGGGCCTTCTCGGAGCCTTGGGCCCACTCTCCCAGCCACTGCAGGGCTTTCTGAGCTGCCAGGGCCATGCAGGGCACGGCCTCCTTGCTGCCACACGGCTTTCTGGGCCACCATGGGGCTTTATGGGCTGCTGTGGGTGCACAGGACCTTCTCTCCCAGTCACCACAGGGTTGCTGCAGGGCTGTGCATGTGATTTTATGGTGTGTGCACATGCATGTATGCTCCCATGTGGCGTGTGCACTGGAAGTCCCATCCTGCAGAAGCCTCGCTCCCCACACCAGATGACACATTGTCAGGGTATGCTACTGGGTGACTCTATGCATTTCATAGGGTTTTCTTTGGCAAAGAATCCTCAGTGGTGGCTTTGCCAGTTCCTTCCTCTGAAATATAGCCTATAGCACCTGGTATTTGGAGGGCCAAAGTGGTATAGTGGCTTGAGCATTGGACTACAAGTCTGGACACCAGGGTTCAAATCTGCACTCAAGCATAAAATGCCACTGAGTGACCTCAGGTGAGTCACACTCTCTCAACCTCTGAGGTTGGCAATGACAATAAAAATTAAAAAAAAAAACCTACTCTGAAGAAATTTGCCAAGAAAAACCTATATATTGCCAAAAAAAATATATACCTTAGGCTCTCCATAAATAAAAAATGACTTGAAGGCACACAACAACAACAACAACAACCTGGCATTTATTGGTGATCTCCTGTCAAAGTACTAACTAGACCTGACTCTACTTAGCTTCCAAGATCTGACAGGATCTGGCACTTTTAGGATATTTGGGTAACCTCATATATTTCTTTTTTCATCTAAACTTATTGTGCCATGTACATTTATTTGAGAGCAGGTCCAACTGAAATCAGGGGAACAACACCTTGTAGATGTGTGTAGTATGGACTTGCATATTAAATCACCCTGATGAACAAAACCACAGATGGTACATTACTATTTCAGTAACACCATCTCATTATGGCGAAACCCTGAGATATGAAAATATTTCTGAACAGATTGAACAAGGTAGTACTGCCACACTATTCTGCTTTGTTGAGATCTTTTTTGTACCAGATTTTTTTGTGGATAGGGATGTAAACTAATCATTTCCAATCTGTTGACCACTGTTCTGTTTTCCATATTTGTTGTCATATATTGATTAACACTAGAGTTGATTCTTTCATAGTTAATAGCAGCCATTTTAAGATGGGTGCATTGAAATATATAAAAATACCTGACCAACATGGTTAGCCATACTGTGAATCAGAATAAATCTGCCACCTCAGACAGAAGATGCTGACACAGATGGTGAGGTGAGGAGGACAGAGCTGATCAGTTCACCAAGAATATGGAGCATACTTGTCTCATCCTTCTTGTTTACAAGCACGTGATGTGTATCTTGTTTTCTACAGTGTGTCAGCAATATCAAATGTATGTCTAGTATGTTCGTATAGTTATTGTTGTGTTCCTTCAAGTGTTCATCTAGCCATGGCTACAAAACTCATATTAACCTGTGTAGGTGCATTTCTTTAACATAATTTGTGTGCTGTTTGCCCAATACTGCAAGGCCACACGTCTTCCACTTCAGATTTTAAAAACCATTTCCAGTAATCGGTTGCTGGTTGTTGAATAAAGAGCTCCATAGTTTATAGTAATAGATGCCTCACAGACATCTGATTTTTATTTTATTTTATTGTGATGTGAACATAGTTGACCAAATCAATGGAGCCATGTGACAGTAAACAATATACCTTCAAGGCATTTTCCTTCTTGAATCTTGATGCTGATATTTATAAAGATGTGTCATAGTTTGGAACATTAATAAAGGTAATGTTCTGTAAGTAATAAGTTATTGAGCCTTTCAATTTATTGTAAAAGATAGAAGGAGGGGGTTTATAAAAGCTTTACTCCATATATGAACCATTCATTATATCATACCAAGTAGCTATTTGTCTTAATTGTAAACAACCTTTGGTGAATCAGGGTTGACAAACTCATTTGTTACTATTTTTCCTATTTGAAGTTGCTGTCTCTTTAGATACTGGTGACTGATCTAAAGTGACTTTCCTCAACCCAGTGCCCTCCAAATGTGTTGGACTCAAATTCTCATAATTCCCCTGACAAACATGGCCATGCTAGCTGAGGTAAGGATCTGTAGTCCAATACATCTTGTAGGTCATTAGATCAGGTAAGACTACTCTAGAGCATAGAATTTTATCTGGAAGGTTAAATGAACAAGAACACCCAGACTCAGGTCTGTTTGTTTTCTGTTAGGTACAGTTTTATTCCTGTCCACTTCATACCCTACTGTTTTCTCTGTTCCTCTCTCTCCTTCATGTCTTTTTCTTTGGCTACACAGCCCTGGCTGCTTGGCCTCTCTTATTTCTTTGAAAGTCTTCTCCTTCCATGTTGTTAGCAATGGCCATGTCATTGACCCTATTTGGTATCCTGTCCCCACCCCATATTCTTTCTGTGGATTTTATCACACAAGGCTTAAAAAGTGGAATTACAACAGGATAGTAATATCTGTTGCTGTACCTTATCACACAATGCTGTGTCTATCCAGTAGCTGGTCTGTAGTCCATCTGTTGCTAAAGTACTCCTCATTGATAGGCAAAACCTGTCAATGCCTCTCAATCACACTGCTTTTCCACTGTTGATTCAAGTGTGATAAGTTCCTCCTGAAACAGTTCCATTTTATGCAGACAGTTGCATGGTGTGAGTGGGCATGATTTTGCTCTAATCCCCCTCTCCCCCTTCCTCTTGCTATTCCCAAGCAGATTGTTTGCAAGGAGGGGGGAAAGGTGGGCACCGCAATTAGGAAGAGGCAAATGCCACAACTTTATTGACTACAACTGACAAGTGGGGTTGGCCCAAGACATGGGTCCAGATCTGGCATCGACTAACCTGATTGTTAATTGCTGAACCCATTGCCTGGTCATGGCCAGGCCTCGGGATGACAAAGGGGGTCATTGGATATTCGCATGTTCGCATCTCTGTGCCTTGTCACCAGTGGATGCTGATCAGGACTCCTCCATGATTTCTGTACCTCTGGGTCTCCGTGTGGACTCCCGATACCAGTGTTCCACACCACTGCTAACCACACCCACAAGATACAATACCCATGCCACACCACCACCCCCCAAAAAAAGTTGTGACAGATAACCACAGCCCTCCTACTTGAATCAGAAGTGGGGAGATCCAAGCCGGAATGGTGCCAAGCACAGGCCACATGGCCTTAAAAAGGCTCTCTCCTGTCCATCATGAGGGGGGAGCTGGAAGTCCCACTCACCTCTGGCAGCAGGCCAATGGAGGGGCCAGAAGTCCCATCCCTTCTGCTAGCTGGACCACTTCTGGCTCCCATTGTATCCTGGGAGTTGTAATCCCCAGCAGGCACTGGAAATCTGGCCCTATAGGGCCCATCTGGCCAATCAAGGGCTGCCAAAACCATCCCTGGTGCCTGCTGGGAACAGCCAGGGCCAGGAGCTGGACAAGAGGCTGCAGCATCCCAGCACCCTCCCCCAGCAAATCAGCCAGCCTGGTGAGTTGGGCAGCCTCAATTTTCTTTTCTTTTTTTCAACTTATTTTCTTTATTTTATTATTTTATTTTATTTTACTTAATGGATTCCTATGATAGTGCAATTGTGCTAAAATAAAAATAAATATATATCAAAAGATATGTTGGCAAGGGCATAGGGCAGTGATGGGGGGTACTATGGAGACCAGTGTGTCAAAGATACAGGGTAGGACAGAAGCAGCACCATCATGATTTGGAAGAACTGTGCAATAATGACTGTCCCCAACCTGGTATGTTTGTGTTTTCTTGTGTGATTGTGGTACCTTATAAGCCTGATGTGATGGAGTCCTGTATCTTCTGATTAGAAATTTTCTGTGTTGTTGACATCGTGTCTCATCAAAGACCAGATACCTTGTTATTCTTTCCCTCTTGCTCTGTATATTTCTCTCTCTTCCTCTTTTGATCTACTCCCTCCCTCCTTTCTTTCTCTAATGTTTTCTTCCATGTGGACATGCTGTCCCATGAAGCACTAAACCATGGGCTTCCTTTTTTTGAATCATTCATCCCTCCCTCCCTCTCTCTTGTTCTTTGCTGACCATCATGGTTCACATCTCATGCCACAGCCACTGATGCCCCTCAGAAATTCCAATGAGGACAGAAGGGGAGATTATGAAGCAAGGAGACAAAGACAACATAACAGACAAATGCTCTGTCATTTCATTCTTGTGAATGTGTTCTTAAAGTTGCATAGATATTTTTTTTGTTGTAGGGAGGAATATTCTTCTTTTTAAAAAATGTAATTAACATAAACAGTATTAATACATTGGTTCTGACCTCCACAGTCAGACTATAAGGAATCCACCCAATACTGGACCCTTTCCCACTACATAATTATAGCTCTATGATTCAACTTTAACTGCCATGGTTCCATCCTGTGGAATTCTGGAACTTGTAGTTTGGTGAGGCTCTCAAACTGTGAGTGCCCTTTGCTAAACTGGAAACCCTAGGATTTATCAAGACAGGACCATAGCAATTAAAGTATAATCATAATTCTATAACTGTAGTGTGAAAGGGCCCATTGTGTTCTCTTTAAATTCCAAATTAGAGTTTGAAGGTGAAGTGCATGTGGAGGAATTTCCATAACTCATGGAGCTCACATGTCAATAGAATTCCAGGGAGGGGCATCCACCTGATCCGTTATGAGCCCAATCTTGCTCATGAAAGGCCAGATTAAGCCTGCAGGCCAAACATGCACCTCCCTTGCTTTAGTCCAGTGATTCCCAAACTTTGCTCTCCAGATATTTCAGATTTCAGCTCCCAGAATTCCTGACTGTTGGGTCAAGTTGGCTAGGGGTTCTGGGAGTTAAAGTCCAAGACAACCAGAGGTCTTAGGTTTGGGAGTCCTTGGTCTTAAGCAATGGTTCCCAAACTTTAGTTATGCAGATAGATATTTTGGACTTCAGCTCCCAGAATTCCTGACTGTTGGGGCTTCTGGAACATATAGTCCAAAACACCTAGAGGACCAAAGCTTGGGAATCACTGCTTTAGACATTGAGGAAATATAGAGCAAAAAACATAGCTCAGGGTTTAAAAGGGAACTTCCAGTGAATAACACTAGCTGATTAAAGTCCACTTCAAGTTTCCCATTGCAAAATCCTACAAAACCAAGGTACATTCCACTAGGAATCAGTAGGGTTGGTGCCACGCCATTGCGGTAATTCATACTGTCAGAACAACTAAGACGATGGGTCCTCAGGAGTAGATTGGGCCACTATGGAAGAGCAAGTGTCCAGTATATATAACATCAATGACTGTAGACTGGGGAATCTGATGGGACTATCTGTGTCCCAGGTTGTTCCAGTCTACTCACCTTGTTTGCAAGTCCTGAAGGGGTCCAGGTGCCATTAGATGATGGGAGAGGTCTCCACAAGTTTTCTGTATCATGCCAAGAGAATCCTGATTGGCCTCATTGCTGGTTCCAGTTGAGCGGACTGAGACCTTCCCAGGAGTCCCAATCTACCTGTGGAGAGGTGTGGCCATACACTCCACACTGGAAGTCAGATATCCCCCTCTGAGATGTCACCAGGGATGGTCTGAACGCCCCTAGAAACACTCCTGCATTCCATTAAACTGTTTTTCCAAAAAGCTCATCATGGGGAATGTTCCAAAGGTACATGGCACAATAAATGGTTTAGCAGTCTGGGTTTTATCAGTTTCTAGATGGTAGACTGAATGCATAACCCATAAAGGCTACCTTGAATTCCAAAGAAGAAAGGTAGAACAGAAATGACAGAAATCTAGTGAAGTGTGTGGCACAATGCCTGCTTTTAATCATAATGTTGAGCAGCTGGTAAACACATAAAAAAAGAAAATTATTTTTATATGCTTGGAAGATATTGTTCAGCTGGCAGTGTGGCTGGACTGAACAAAGCTAATTAAATTGATTTAGTGTGCATTAGTACCTGCCAGGAGACACAGAATCATGTTTGATTTGTAACAGTGCTAGACAGGCCTTTGATGCTTTCACAATATAATAGTAATTTTGAGAAATATTATTTATTATTTTGTTCAGGCACCATCTAAAACTCTAATGACTATTGGAATTCCATTCTGTGTGGTGATGTCAACATTATAACGCTGTTGCAAAACATCCTTGAGTACATAGTTAACCCTAGAGCTGGAAAAGTTACACTTTTGTGTTAGAAGTCCAAATGCTGTAGTCCTTTTCAAGCTCTGGACTACAACATCTCATAGTGATTGTGATGACCATCCTGTACTAGCACTTTTGGTACCAATTTTAAACTACACAAGTATTATCATTCCTATTGGTTTAAATAGAAATCAAGACTTGTACCCATAAACTGTGTTATGCCAGAGTATTTGTAAAATAAGACCACTTGATTTGGGTGTAGGTGGCTTAGGAGCTTTAGTTTACATAACTAAGGGCTGATACAGATAGCCCGAAAGGGGTGGCCCAGAGCTGCCCCTGGGAGGGGCAGATTGGGGTTGTGGCAACTGCACAGCGTGGTCCCAATCCTCCTTTTTGCCACCATCTCAGCTGAGGCGGCAACTTTTTTGCATCCTTTTGGTGCAGCCAAGAGGGCATCCTGATGCCACACGCCATGTGAACGGGTGCACGCCATTAGGATGGGGTTGAGGTGGAGTCAGGGCAGCCAGTGTGCAGCTGCCCTGCCCCAATTTCACCCCTAGGCTGGCCCTTTAGGCCAGTCTAAGGCAACCGTAAGAATAGTGTATATAGGGAAGTTTTCAAGAATTAGTATCTTTCATAGTGGGTAACTACAATGTCTATTCATAAGTAAATCTCATTGTGTTTCAAAGGACTAAAGATATGTCTTTACAGGGCAAATGAATTGGTTTTCCCATGCCCTCATGTCACCCTGTCTTAATGGTGCAGTGCCAAGGCCCAATTCGACTCTGGACTGCCTTCATATGGAAAGGGCAGTTCTGCAGCAAATCCAGGCCATCCCAGTGTTAAACCAATTTGTTTAAAAAAATCACCATTTGCTCTGGATCTTCTCAGAAAATCCAGAGCACTCTAGTACTGGACTGCTGTTTATACAGTGTCCTCCTGTCCTGCCTGCTGCTGCCACTGTTGGCACAGATCATAACAGTTGCATACCATACACAGAATATAAATAATTTATCCTATAAAAGAACTGTTTCCAAGTCTATAATAGTTCCCTCTCCAGGGAGAGACTGGCTCCTCATACTAAAATGTGATCCATGTTAATATTCTAGGACCACCTTACCATATCTGATACCATTAGCTTGCCCATAAGCATTTTCCCATCACTAGACTTCCAGCACAGGCTTATTTGTTAGATCCCAGCCACCCAGAGATCCAACAATAATGCATGGATGGACATCTCATACGCCCTTTGTCTCTGTACATCAGCCAGAAGGGCATATTTCTGGTATTTACATTCTCTAGCCTCCTTCATGGCTGATTTTCTGTTCTCAAAGAGGATCATTATGTTCATTATGTCCATTCATCTGTGATGACAACATCTGGTCTCAACTGGCTATCTGTCTTGGAAGAAATGGTGCCCATTTGGGCTGGGATGGTTCATCTGGCATCATACTGGTGTTTCCAGTGTGGAGGACAGTAGCAGAGCACATGAGGAAGAGACTCATTTGCATGGCTACAGCAACAATGTTTTTCATGGTTACCAGATTTAATAGCCCCATTAAAAGGCACAACATGTAAGCCAACACAATGGACAAATCACCAATTAGAGAAATGGGTAAAGCCTTCATGCAGTATAAAATTGTTTCATGAGTCCTATTGTGACATCTCAAAGATTGTTCCCTGGTAAGGTTTGCTTTTTAAAAAAGCAGTGGTATATTTCACCCTTAGGAATTCTTTCAAGGAACTTTCTAGCAGGTGCCTTGTTTTGTGAGAGAAAGTTTGCAGCACTGAAGAGTTTTCTTTGGAGGTGGCCAACTTCAAAATTCCAGACCCATTGGATATGATGGTAGAGAATTTGGATATGATGGTGGAGACTTTTCTTCTCTCTTCACTCATATCCAGAAGGCAACCCACTGCCTTAACAAACTAATTGGTTGTCAATGGGTTTGGAATTTTGAAGTTGGCCACCTCCAAAGAAAACTCTTCAGTGTTGCAAACTTTCTCTCATTGAATTCTAGCTATCTGTTTTTTGCAATTTCCTCAAGGGAACCAAGAGCAATGGATTGTATAGTCCTGTCAGAGCAGTTAAGGAGGTAGAATGCATGGATGATGGTTGTGACTTCCCCCAAATCTTCCAGTTTAGGAATCCCTATTTCTTCATGTCACTGAGCAATGTGCAGGATGTCATTGGTGCCTTGTTTAGGAAGACTGTGCCAATTCTTCAAGAGAGCTCTGTTGACTCTATTAAGAGCTGTTTTCTGGACTGACAATCCCTAAAGGGCAAAGTCAATCCTTAGGAGTAGGACAGTTCCTAAACACACAATTTTTTTTCCACAGGGCTAAGTGTGACATGTCTATCTTCTTGGCACTGGCATGGAGAATGGCCTGAGGGGTCTATCTGCTTAGTAAATCCATTGGAGTACCTAGAGTTTAATAGCTGTCTCCTCTTTTACCATGGTTCCCCTTGGATGGTGAAAACTATCAGTAGACTCTGCTCTTTTTCAAGGTCTTGTTAATATTGAGAACGGTTGAAGTGCAGACCCCTCCAAATCACAACTTGTGCAGTGGCATTTAACACATTTAGGAGCTCAGTGGGTTTCTCAGGTACCAAGACCATCAACAGTAGTCTTCATCTACTTAGGTGTCCTTTTATCACAGGCCAGCAGCCTATAGATGGGGTCATGCTCCCTTCTAAGGACTTTGTTTGCAGTCTGGGGGTACTTCACATGATAGATCAGGTGAATGTGACAGTCATGAGCGCCTGTTATCAGCTTTGGCTGATATTCCAGCTGCAACCTTTCTTGGAAATAACCTAGACCTAGAAACTGTAGTGCATCCACTGGTAACCTCATGACTCAGTTTCTGTAATGCACTCTACATGGGGCTACCCTTATACCTAGTCTGGAAAATACAACTGGTACAAAATATGGCAGCCAGGTTGATCACCGGTAAATCTAGGAGGGATCATATTACACCTATTTTGAAATCCCTTCACTGTCTGCCTATTGGTTTCCAAGCACAGTATAAAGTGTTGGTGATTACCTTTAAAGCCCTACATGGTCTGGGTCCAGTCTGTCTAAGGCAGGGGTAGGCAACCTTTCCCCTTTAAGGGCCGAGGGACTTCAGCTCCCAGAAGCCTCAGCCATGTTGGCCAATAGTCCCATGTTGGCCAATAGCTCCTGGGATTATGGGAACTGAAGTCCCTCGGCCCTTAAAGGGGAAAGGTTGCCTTCCCCTGATCTAAGGGATTGCCTCCTTCCATACAATCCACCCGGCACCCTCAGATCCTCTGGGAGGAACCTACTGCAACCGAGAAAAATCAAATTAGTGGTAACCTCCCAGAGGACATTTTCTGCCACCGTTCCCAGATTATGGAATGCCTTGCCGGTGGAGATCCATCAAATAACCAGCTTGGACAACTTTATAAAAGCCATCAAGACAGATCTCTTCTGGCAGGCCTTCCCTGAATAGATTATCCCATTTCAATCTGTGCTTCTCCCTCTTTTATATATCTACCAGTGTCTCAGAACATCAGCCATTTTAAACTTACGTTCATTTTAACATTGTATTTAACTCTTTTAAGTGGGGGATTAATTGTTTTTATTGTTGTTTAATGTAGGTTATGTTTTATTTAAAGCCTATTTTAATTTTTGTGAACTGCCTTGATTGCCTTGGCAGAAGGTGGGATATAAGAATAAAGAATAAAGGAGCACTGGTGGCACAGTGGTTAAATGCCTGTACTGTAGCCACTCACTCATAGACCACAAGGTTTTGAGTTCAATACTAGCCAGGGGTCAGGCTAGACTCAGGCCTGCATCCTTCCAAGTTTGCTAAAATGAGTACCCAGCTGTTGAGGGGCAATGAGCTTACAGTTGTAAACTGCTTAGACATCCCATAGCACGATATGAAGTGGTATATAAATGAAGCTTCTTTGCTTAAAGCTATTATCATTGTTGTTGTTGTTGTTGTTGTTGTTATTATTATTATTATTATTTATTGCATTCAGGTTGTGTTTTATAAAGACTAAAAAAATGACTGTTTTGCAGAACAAGAGCTTAACAGTTGCTGTTTTCAGTCATAATGATAACTAACTACTTCTGGGCCTTGGAAATGTAACTTTAAATATTTTTTAAAAAGTAATTTCCCAAGCTCTGGATATGTCAGGGATTGGCCTAAAGATCGTTTACATTCAAAGCATATACTATCCCACTGTGTTAGAGCCCCTTTCACATTTAAATGGCTTGATGTATCTTTAGTTTGATATCATTCAAGTTAAATGGTCAAGCCTGACCTTCCTGAGATTTCAAAGGACAGCAGAGAAGCTTTAAAACTAGTCTTCAGTCGTTGGTTATGTTACAGTTAGAAACCTTTGCATGTCTACGGTATATTACAGTAAGTGTTAGTTTGCATGTTGCTCTATAATTTAGATACTCTGTATAATTATGGTGACTACTTTTTTCTTTCTTCCTGTATCATTCTAAACTATTTTTCTCTCTTTCCTGTCCATCAGACTGGGCATTTTATTAAGAACATGTATTATAAGTAAAGTTTGTTTGTATGTTTCATTAAGAGGACTAATATTGTTTCATTTTCCACTAGATTCTCTCCCTGTGTGAGTGTGGGACTGTCTTGCCTATTTGATTGTCCTGCCTGAGAGATTCACTATTGTCTATCACATTTCCCAATAGGTTACTCAGTGCAGCATTTTATTTCCTCAGTATTTTGTTCAGTAAATAAAGACTGTATGTTTAATTAACTAAGGGGGGTTGCAGACAGGTGGCACAGAGTCATCCCAGGAAGTGGTAGATCGGGGCTGTGGCTACCCCACGCTGCAGCCCCGATCCTCCCTTTTGCCACCCCAAAAAGAGCGTAATGGCGTGCAGTGTGAGGATGCCATCAGCGGGGGTTTGGGGCACCTGGTGTGCGGCTGCCTTGCCCCATCTCTGCTTCCAGGCTGGCCCTTTGGGCCAGTCTGTAGAGGCCCTTCCATAAACAATGGTACAATAAGGGGATGCTAGATTCTAATTTTTTAATCCAGTGAAAGACCATTATAAGCATAAGGCCACACTTTAGATACTAAATTCCTAAACTTTTTAGGGTTTAGGTTCACTTAAGCAGACAGAGACCAGCAAAGAAATAGTCAATGATTAGTACACTGTCAACATAGGTGCATGGAGGGCTTTCTAAAGGAGTGGCTAGTTGTATTTAATCGTTTGTTTAGCAATATGGCATATCAAGAAATTATACAGTGCTCCCTGACAGAAAAAGATACAGACGTGTGGGTGTCTCTTTCCTATCGGAAAAGACAGATAGTCTTTGTCCCTTAGAGAGTGGTGTTTCTTACACTGTTACCCACTCATGTTAGCTATCTTGTATGCATTTCATAATTAACTTCATCATGACACAGTGTCAATTGATGTCTCATCAGAAAAGCACTCAGATTTTGGCTTAAATCATTAAAGCTCATTTTGCTGAAATCTACTGTCTTCAATTAAGACACAGATGGCCCACTGTGGACTGTTACTGCCAGCAACCCTAGCCAGCATAGCCAATGGAAAGAGATAATGGGAGTTGTAGTCTATCTGGAGGGCTACACTTATCTTGAGTTAAGGCAAGTGTTCCAGTTATGCAATACTTATATTTAATAGAGCAATGCCATATTAATCTTGGTCAACACTCCTCTCCTTCTGTCTGCAAATATGTGCCAAAGAAAAATCAGAATGGCAAGGCCAATTGGCTGGCTTGCTTACCACTGCTAATAGGCTTCCTGCTTGGTTCCCTTCCTTTTGAAAAAGGACATCAATAACATAGGATTGAATTGACAAGGCAATTTGGATTTGTCCACTGGGAAACACAATATTGAACAGGTCAGAATATTTCTCACACCTTGGAATTCTCTTGTCTAGCAATAACAACTATACTTATCTGAAATAAGAGTGTTATGGACTTCACCGGAAGCATTATAGTTCTCAAGATGCCAGATCAGCAACATGATTCTTCCAGAGCTCATATTTGTCTGAGCTATGGTACATGCCATAGCACTCTCTTAAACTCATACCCCTATGCTATGACTTCACAGTTTTATGGTGAAAAGACATTATATGGTAGGATACGACTGGGAACAGGAAGATCTGCAGATTTTGCTAAACACCAATTCCCATGAGATCCACACAACCTGGGTAATGGTGAGACATGAAGGCAGATAAACTTCACTGACCACTGGATGGATGAGAGGTCTCCACCTTTTCTGCAGGACCTCAAAGGAGAATTTCTCTTTTAAGTACATCACATGTTTTGTTGTCGTTGGGGTTTTATTTTTTGGGGGGGGTAGACATTTTGTTGAAACCATGCTAAGAATGGCATGAGTGATGTAGTGAGGTGGGGGCAAAATGAGGAGAGCCCCCTCCAAAAGAATTTCACCCTATGCTATATTTTCTTTCAGTTCCCTTTTTTTAGTATTGAAAAAACTTCGATTGAGCATTGAAAAATGCAGTTCAACCATCCATAGAGAGCTGGCATGACATAGTAGTTTGAGTGCTGGACTGTGACTTTGGGGACCAGGATTTGATTTCTGCTCAGCCATGAAACCAACTGGGTGACCTAGAGCAAGTTCCATGCTTTCAACCTCATAGGAAGGCAATGCCAAACCTCCTCTGAACAAATCTTGCCAAGAAAATCCATGATAGATTCACTTTATGTTTGTTATAAGTTGGAAACAACTTGGAAGCATACAACAACAACAATTAAAATTACTAAATAAATGTAGAAAATTATCCAAGACTTTCTGAGGAAGTCATTCAACATCCATGGTGCCGCCATCAAAAAGATAATTCCTCATATCATCATCCACTCTACCTAATCTAAAAATCTCAAGATCTGGGACCCTTTCCCATGATAGTTATACCACTGTGATTCCACTTTAATTGCCATGGCTTGTTATCCTATGGAAATGCTACAGTTTATAGATTGATGTGATACTAGCTGAGAATTCTAAATTCCTTCCCTACATTGCAAATCCTATTATTCCATAGGATGCAGCCATGACAGTTAAAGTGGAATAGTTCTATAACTATGTAGTATGAATGGGCCCCATGCATAGATATAGGTGGCAAGAGGCATTCCTTCAGTTACCCTTGTCACAAGCAAATAAAGGGCCTTAATGTTTCAAACCACCACATTGAATTCATCTCAGAAAAGGACTGGGAGCCAGTGAAGATGGAAAAGCACTGGTACAATATGCTCATATAACCCAATCTCTCAGCCATCTTGCAGCCATTATTTTATTCTAACTGATGAAGTTTTCAGTCTGTTTTCAAAGGCAGCCCCTTATTTGTTTGTTTTTCAAAAAAAAGTATGTGTGTATACATGTGTTTTAAAAGGGATTGTTAATTGGATTCAGGTAATTAATGTCACATTTAATTTGGCCCTGTAAAAACTTCAGGTTAGATCACACGTCTCCCTGATTCCCAAACACACAACTAAGTGGCAAAAGCATATTGTGACTAATCTGAGACAGATGCATAAAAGACACCTTGAGTCATTACTTACAAATGATCAGCTAGACTGAATTTCTCTATCATGTGTCTACCCTGTGCCAATCAGGTTAGACTGGACTAATACAAATGCTCCTGTGTCGATGAAACCCAAGCCTCTATAACAAGAATGATATAGTCCAAGTTCACTTCTGTGCCCCCCAGGCTTTTCTCAGACTGTCTCCCTACCCTCATCATTTTTAAATGGCCCCAAAAATGGGGGAGGGGCCTTCACAAGTCTTTAGGGTGTGATTTTTCCCCCCTATTAAACAAGATAAGCCCCCATCCACCACCTTATTTTCTTGAGCACTTGACCTCTGTTTTATCCTCCTAGAAGAGTGGTGGAAAATGGCCCCCAGAGTTGTTTCATTTCTAAATTTATTTTGATACACTAGTTACAGTATACAGAAAACTGCTGTGGCTGTGTCAACACACAACACACTTCTCTATGTCCAGTGAGAGCAGTATATGTGAATGGGGAGTCAAAGGCAGAACACTTTTAATTATACTTTTAAGCCCAGAACCTTTAATGATCTTAGTACCCTGATGTGTTTTTAAAAAAAAAAATTAAAAAAAATAAACAATGGGATTGCTTACAACCTGAAATTAACTTTGAAGTCTTCAGACTAGAGAAGTAGTCAACACACCCAGGGAGAGTCCAAAATATGTGTTCAACCATTTTAACAAACCAGTCCCTACTGTTTTTGCCTTCAGCAGCAGCAGAACTTTCCTCATGCTTATTTGCCCATTCAAGATGAGGTATCCTTAAAAATATTTTGGTAATATTTTGTGAGAGATGCTCATGCACACAAAAAGAAGATAGACATGGAGGGGATGCAGACCAGCACTTTAGGCTGGCCTGGGGGTGGGGTTGGGGTGGGGCAACCACACGCTGGATGCTCCGACTCCGTCCCGAATTCACTGTGACTCCATGCACCTGACTGCATGGCACACAGTAGGGTGCCCTCTTGATGCAGCATGCACATACTCTGGACGTTTTCACACAGGCGGCTCTAAAGCCGCCTGGAAGCC
>CM034701.1:279110924-279125495 GCA_020142125.1 Phrynosoma platyrhinos
TGTGTGGATTAACCAGCAGATTTGCCCCCATGTGATAACGTCCCATGAGAAGGCATGACACATTGGAAAAGACAATAATGCTAGGAAAGGTAGAAGAAATTAGAAAGAGAGGAAGACCACATATTAGGTGGATAGATTCAATCAAGGAGATCACAGCCCTGAGCCTGCAGGATCTGAGCAAAGCAGTTGAGGACAGAGGGGCTTGGAGGTGTCTCACTCATGAGGTCGCTATGAGTTGAAGTTGACTTGTGGGCAGTTAACAATGACAACAAATATCTAAAACCTTTCTTGCAAAAAACTGAATTGTAAACAAATTTATCACTTATCAGCAAAATTGCTGCTATAGATGTGGGACCCAGACCAGGACCAGCAAAAGAGGAGTATTAAGTCCCTCTACAGTCCTAGAGTTCTAGAATCATAGAGTTGGAAGAGACCACATGGGCCATCCAGTCCAACCTCTTGTCATGCAGGAACTCAAAATCAAACCATCCCCGACAGATGGCCATCCAGTCTCTGTTTAAAGACCTCCAAAGAAGGAGACTGCACCACACTCTGAGTCCTTCCAGATACAAAGGTCTCAATTGGACTTGTGTCCTAAATATTTATTAATAATTAATATTAATGAATAATATTAATTAGAATTAATAAATATTAATTCCCTCCTCCTCCTCCTCCTCCTCTTCCTGGCTCTCTCCTCAGGAGAATGCAAGCTGACACAGGATAATTGCTTGTCCTTCTCCTCCTCTGCCTGGACTTTTCCTCAAGAGAAGGGTAAGTAACAGAGAAGCATTGAGGGGTGAGTGTTTGCCCCTCTTCCTCCTGTGCCGCCTGGACTCCTCAGGAGAAAGCCAGGTGGAGGAAGAGCCTTGCAAGGTGTGCATTAGCCCATCATCATCATCATCCTCTTCCACCCAGCCTTGTCCTTGGGAGAAAGCCAAGCAGTGGAGGAGTCTTGCAGGTGAGTGTTCTCCCAGCCTTCTCCTCAAGAGGAAGCAAGGCAGCAAAGAAATCTTGCAGGGCAAGTGTTTGCTCTTCCTCCTCCTCCTCTACCCGGCCTTCTCCTCAGGAGAAAGCCAAGCAATGGAGGAGCATTACAGGGTGAGCGTTCATCTAACCTCCTCTACCTTTGCCACCTAGCCTTCTCCTCAGCAGAGGAACCTTGTGGGGCAAGTGTTGCCCATCCTCTTCCTCCTTTGCATGGTCCTCTCCTCAGAAGGAAGCCAAGCGGTGGAGGAGCCTGAAGTTGTTTCACATCCTCACAGGCTACCCAAAATGCTTTGGCAGGCCACATGCAGCCCCTGGGCCATATGTTGTGCAGGCCTGCTTTAGAGCAAAGTTAGTCTGGTATCTTCAAAGCTTTACTCATGTAGCTTCTAAGTGACCCACCAGGTGACTGCCTTTAAAAGCTTTGTCATACAGCTGCCCAAAACTATCAGGGCTTGCCTAGAGCTTCCAAACTCACTATTAAAAAGTAATGGGAAGAGAAGGAAGAAAGGTAGGATATGCAGTTTGCTATACCTACTATCCATTTTAAACATTTTCTAAATTGATATTTGGGTGAGATTTTTGTTGTATTTTTTTAAATCTAATAATGGCAATATATTTTGTCCCTGGTCTAGATCCTGAAGGACCAAGATAAAATTGATGCCAAGCTGTACTCAGTAACATGATTTTACAGATATATCCATGTTGGTCTGTAGAATTAATATATAGAGAGATTTTTTTTAGCACCTTTGAGACTAAGATGTATGTAGTATTACTTTTCGTAGATTTTAGTCTACTTTCCCCCCCCCATCAGTTAATCTCAAAAAAATCTCTATATATATCAGTAACATGATATTTGTTGAATGCACTGTCTGCGGTCAATTGGGGTAGAAAAGCTGTGTCTTTAATACATTTTCCCCCTCCCAAAGTTTTGCAAATTGTTTAGGCTAACTACAAAATCAACTTCAATTAAAAGTATGTTTCTTTTCAAGTTGGTATCCAAGTGACAAGGGGAGGAATCTTAGGGCAAGAGCACCATCTTGAAAAGAGTGTGCATATAGATTTTCCAAATTACATAGGGGTGAAGGAGACATGATGCTGTAGTCCCGAAGCAGGCCACTGCCATGATCCTGCATGGGCCTCTGGCAGGAGCAGCTTTTTGCTGCTCTTTTTCATGCTGGTTTCGAGCTGCTTTAGGTGGCCTCAGAGCAATCTCCAGGCAGTTTGAGGGCATGCATCATTTGAACACCATACCCATAAAGCACCCAGAAAGCATTTTACAGTCACTCCTCTGTTTTTGCAAGGGATCCATTCCAGACCACCACCCCCATGAAAATGGAAAACCACAAACATCCAAGCCCCATAGGCTTGAATGAGGGTGCACACCAGCAGGCACGCACCCCATTTTGTCCCCCTCCATTTGCTGCCCACGAACGGGCAAGGAACACAGGCTTCAAATCCACAAAAGTGAAGGGACAACTTTCTTTGGACTGTCTGTTTCAGACCTTAGACTTGGTGCATTTTTTAAAAAAATGAATGGTGTACTCTGTAACTGTGGCTGGTGCTGAATTTATCATGCTTAATGGTGTCACCAGGGACCTACCTCTTGTAGCATCATCAGGGCCTGTCTTTTGTGAAACCACAATGGATCATCACCAGGTCTCAGATTTTAGCCCTGGCATAGTCCTGACCTGGCAACCCTACCCAGAAGGAGAAAGTGACTTTAAATTCCACAACCAGAGCTTTGAAATGCATGGGATTTTGGACTGCAGTTCTTGGAATCACTGTGGCTGCAAAATTCTGGCTATTATAAAAGGATTCTGGGAGGTATAGCTGACAAAAGCCATTTTTTCTAAATTGTGAATAAATGTAAGGATATTAATCTCTGTTAATATACTCTATTTAAAGTTCTAATAACTCTCTATTTGCATGTTATTAGAATTCTAAAATCTTAATTAGAATGTTCAAGTAGTTTTTCAGATCTGAAGAAGGAACTTGATTCTTCACAACAGTGCCAGAGAAACATAATGGAAAGTATTGAACAATAACTGAAGCAATGCTTGAACAATATCTCATGTTTTCAAGTTTCTTCTTCCTCTCCTAGGACCTACAGCAACAAAACCACAAGCTGTTGTCGTCCAATTTGTGGCCATGCTCATCAAGATGGAAATTTTAATTGCAAAAATAATTGGCTCTTGTGTAGTACTCAAGTATGGGGGAATCCTCTAACCTAGATGGTTTCTTTAAGTCAAGAATGTGAAGATCAAGCTACGAAAGGTTCATATTATTTTCATATTACTGCCATTACATTTTACTTCTTTTATTTATATTTTGTCCAGTTTGATAATGGATGTTTAGAACTAACTGTCTTAATATTCTGCAATTAACACTTGTGTAGCAAGATCAGTAGAACACAAGACCTCCTGTTCGTTTTGTTCTGGCTCCATTCAAGATCCATCTTAGACCACCTCCAGATGAGAAAAAAAAATTGGAAGTCCCAGATTTTGCTCCTGTACAAATCAATTCTATTTTGATGATCCACATAACATTTTCTTAATTTTGAAAATATTTCCTGGGAGCTCTTGGCATTACAGGACTTTTCATTCCCACTCCCCAGATCAGTTTAAATTAACCCGGTACTTTCTGAAATGAAATGTATCTGTATTTGCTTCGGAGTTGTACTATCTTTGATGCAGTAAAGATGGTTGCTGTCATTAAACACAGATTTTCTTTCCAGGACACAAATCCAGCAGAGATCAAGGGTATGCCTACATGGGCCAAATGAAATGGTCCCCCCTTGGCCTCATGGTGACCTGTCTTCACACTGCAGGGCCAAATCCTCAATTTGAGTGGAGTTTTTTTTTTTTTCCACAATGTAAGGCTGCACCAAATGAAGCCCATTCTCTATCTTTAAATCAGTTCAAAATAATTCACTTTTTGCTCCAGATTTTGCAGGAAACCCAGAACACTCTGTAGTGATGCCAACTGATTGTCTACACATGCATCCCTACTGTGTTGCCCACCATTGGTACTGGCATGAGTCATTCTCTCTGAATTCACAACAAGGTGCCCAGCTATGTGATCAATGCTGGGTATTGTAGATGAGCCCCAAGTGAAGGGGAAAGGAATGTTAACTAAAACAAAATAATTTTAATGCTTAACTTCTGTAATATTGCAAAAGCACTTTAGCCCTTTGACTATAACTCCTGAATAATCATTTTAAAAGGGTCAGTAGAAATTGGTGAGAATCAGTTTCTGAAACGTTGTCCAAGACTAGATGTGATATGTTATCAGTGAGAGGGGAAAGACACAAGGAAGATGGCTGGAAGGGCATATCTCAAAAAAGAGACTGGATGCAACCTGTGAATAAGCAAGAATCATGAAAACAAAAAGAGATGGAAACTCTTGAGACTTCCAAAGACTTTCCCCCTCCATCTGGAGATGTCCTCAGTCCAACTCTTTGTTTCCACAAAGGTCAGCCAGAGATTGTGGGTATTTAGTGACTGATAGACAGTGGGAAGCAAGTATGCAATGAACCTTACACATTCCCCACAGTTGAGTATGAACCAATTTTCCTGGACTTCCATGGGGATTCAGAATGTAATGGATGCTTGGATCTCTGTTTAGATGCAATGTGTAACAATGATGGAGCTATGTTTGTTTGTTTGTTTGTTATATATACTGCCTTTCTCCTAAATTGGACCCAAGGTGGCTCACAAAAGATCCTTTTTAAAAGTACAGTTTTGAAAACACAATTAAAAACATTACATTAATATAACAATTTAAAAGTATAAAACCATTAAAACATACAAAGACACGTTGCTGACATGATATACAAGCATGCTAGTCCATTGCAACAATGCATAATGGGACATCATGCAAGGTCTTTCATTGTGCAACAGTATACATTGTATACTGGGACACATTATGCAATGGGACATGCTGTGCATTGAAGCATGTTGTTCATTGAGACCGCTGCATAACTGCCATGCTGTTGGCTCTGCTTGCTGTGTCTCTGCTCCCATCCTGAGAATACAATCATTGTATAATGGTGCATCTCAACTTCATGCACTCATACATCAGTTTACAATGCAACAACTTCTCAGCTGGATGCCAGCCATAGTGTTTTACTCAGCAGGCGATGTGAGGCACATCCTATAACATTTGTACAAATTCTCATTGGCCATCATTTTGTGAATAATGTCTGCACTATATTGGCTTTGCCAGTGTGCATTCTTTGCTATCTAGCAGGAGTTAATCTTAAATTCACTTTCTGGTATCAGCAGCAGCCAAAGCAGATTTAGATGAAACTCTTGGACTGAGCATTAAAACCTCCTATGAAGTCCTTTGAGTTCACTGCAAAAGTAACTGATGCAATTAATTAAAATGCCAACCTAATTGTCACACAATTCTACTTGATTGCAACATTATAGGCATTCATGAAACAGAGATTTTAAGCAGGGCTCCTTTCCCCATATTTAAATTTCCTTAGTCATCAGTGATATTTATTTTAAAAATCTAATATTGCGCTGCTTCTGTCCTTATGATATGCATCACTCTGGGATGCAGGAGGAGGAGGAAGAGGAGGATTAAGTTGCCCTTATTGTTGTTAGCCCTGGTGGCACAGTGGTTAAATGCCTGTACTGCAGCCACTCACTCATAGATCACAAGGTTGCGAGTTCAATAACAGCCAGGGCTCAGGCTAGGCTCAGGCCTGCATCCTTCCGAGGTCGCTAAAATGAGTACCCAGATTGTTGGGGGGCAATTAGCTCACAGTTGTAAACCGCTTAGACATCCCATAGCATGATATGAAGTGGTATATAAATAAGCTGCTTTGCTTTGCTTTGTTATTTTAGTCAGTATAATCTTGAGTCTTTTTTTTGTCACTCCAGTAACACTTGCTATCAGAGAAAGATCTGCTATAGCTGAACAGTTGTGCTTTATAGCTTCAGGTTTTGTAGTAAATGGAATAACTACCCCAAATACCCCTCTTCTTTTCAGAATATAATCATTGATAGTTTTGTTACCAGCATTGGCATCAAAGAATTGCATAGCAGACATGTTTACTGCACTTACCTTTCTGCATTGTTCTCGTTAGGATGAGCACAATAAAATATGGTGAAGATGCATTTATGGGTAAATGAAAGGTGGGAGCTTGCCATGAAACGTGGGCAATTGCCACTCCCCAGTGTGCAATGCTATGAATTTACTGTTAGATATCACATACACTGGGTCACTTTCAATTGTGTTCCAAGCAACTCCAGTTTATCCGGAGTTTGTCAATAAGATGATTAATAACAATTGATTCCCTTTTAAAGAAGCTTGCCTACCATGGTCAGTCTTTCTTAACTAAAGGAGATTGTTGAGAGAGTACATTCAGTTTGCTATCTGTGGTGATAATGACACCCAATAAGTAGGTTTGTGTAACCAGTTCAGATTAATCATGAACTGAACTGAGATCACTTGAATCAATGTCCAATTAGATTGGATTAGTCTGAAGTGATTCAGACTGATTGAGTGCCATGGACATCAAATGACAGCAGAACACAGCCAAACAATGCATCTCATAATGTTGCAAAATAATACAAAGAAAATGCCAGGGTGGTAAGAGGCAGAAGGGGAGAAGAGCAACTGTATGTTGCTTAATTTAGGGGCAAAAAATCTAACAGCATCTTCTTATCACAGTGTATGATGAAAGCGTTTTGAAGTGTATGATGAAAGTGTTTTGAAGATTATATAATCAGTATTTTCTCTTCACTTATGCTTTCTTTTGTTAAGTGTTCTGTAAGCAGCTGGAATGTTTTTTAGAGGAGCTTGGTTAGAGTTATTGTGTTTGTGGCTCTTCTTCCTACATCGTCACAGTTCCCAACCTCTTTTCCTCATGTTTTTCCAATCGTCCCATCTTTCTTTGCTTTTAAAAATAATCTCTGTGTCAGATTCAGTGTTGTTTTCATAGACAGCAGCACTTCCTTTATCTCTTTATCCCCTATTTTGGCTCCTGATATGTTTTCACTGTTAGCTTTGATTTGATTGTGATGTCAATCTGTGTTCTTTCTTTAGTGTGTTTGTTCTACCTTTTGTTTTCTCTTGTGTCTACACTGCATGTTTATACAAAATATACAAACACACAGAAAGTTACATGCAAAAGCAGTGTGCATACAGCACAGGCATTTTAACATAGTGCAAGAAAACAACACACATGTTAGCAACTTTTAAGCATGTTAAAGTTAATATTTAAAGCTGGTTAGCACAAAACCACCTATTTGCAATTTGGCAGGGCCAAGCCTTCTGAAGGGGTTAATAGACCACCAAGATTCATGGTCTTGTTTGAGGAAAAACCATGAACACAGAAAGCATTCTGACAATTTTGGTTCCCATCACAAGTCAGTGGAGTGCTCAAAGCTTTGGCTTATCAAATTCCAGTTTGGATTTGGTTCTGAACTGGACCACAATAGATATCACCAAACTAGACTCCAAGCCAAAGCATGAGCCTTTCTAGGACTTGGAGCCCTAGAAAATAATATTTGATATACTCTGCAGTGTTTAGGATGTTTCACAGGAAATAGGGATGGTTTCTCAGCAGACAAGTAAATGAAGGAATAATTTCCTAAAACTGAATTGTCAATGTCTAAAGCAGAGAGGATCTGCAAATGACAGACTCCTAAAAACCACATGCAAAAGAAAGAATCAATCTTCTCATTTCACTGAAACAATAAGGGATTTCATGTTCTGAATGCTTCAAATGGAGAAATAATGGTCTCCCCCTGGATACGTTCTTCTATGACTATGGAAGATACTCTGCTCAGTACCTGACCATTTATTCTCCTGATTTATGTATTCATTCATAAAAAGAATGAATTGTCCTTTATATTTTCTTGCTGTCACTTCCCACTTAAATATTGGCAGATGAAGTGTGGTGAGTTTTTTACTGTGAATATTAAGGCTATGGTGTTTTTTATTGCCACATATTTTCAATATGCAAAGTGGCAAGGTTAAAGATGAAAACAAAGTAAAACCCTGGAAGTTTCCAGTATCACATGTTTCATAAACTACCATTACTTATACACCAAATCTCAACACACTTTAGCGTGTTTTTCTAATCTCATCAACTTGTTTTACTTCCCTACACTTTGTATTTTCTGTCCTTTCCCATTCATTGTTTTTCTCTTTAGAGCTCATCTGGTACTCTGAGATTGGCCTGAGTTTTGCAAGCAATTAATAATAATAATAATAATAATAATAATAATAATAATAATAATAATAATAAAATTTATTTATATCCCGCCCTTTGGTAACCCAATCAGGGCGGCTTACAGGCATAAAAAAACATATACAATACCCAGTCAAAAGCCACAATCACAGGTATTGATCTTCTTGACCAAAGGCAGCAATGAATCATCCTTTTATTACAAAATGAGTCACCCTTTGAAATTGGAGACTCTGTAACACCCATTTTGATCAGCATAGGTATTAAAAGTGCATTAGGAAAGTGTTTTAAGTATTTTTCTGGGAGGAGTGGAAAGGATTACTCTTTTCTCCTCTGTCTCATTCAAGACCTGAAAAGGTTAGCTTTATTGCTATAATACCCACGGTCCCCCATCCAGAATGGTCAGTGGATTACTTTGTTTTGTTGTCCAAAAAGTAAATTTCTCAAGCTCTGGACTCATTCCTATCCCACAGGACAGGTAGGGAAATCAGAGGCCACATAGCAAGAAACGTTGCAGTTATTCACTATACCATAGTTACAGATCCTGGGAAAAGCAACACTGAAGGAAAACTATGATGTATGAAGGAAAACTATGATGTTGGCACCTGTCACATGCTGAGAGCATCTAATGCTACTATTGAAATATGGGGAGCAGATAAATTGTAATACCTTCCATAGGAAATAGGGGACTTAAAGCATGACAACATTGGGTGCCTTCACAGAGTACTATTCTTTCACAGCATACTCTGTATAAAAATCCCCATGGATCTATTCTACACAGTGAAATGTATTTCCTATTCAGACTTTGTAGCAGTTTAATGCAAAGGATTCTCATATAGGAAGAGACCATTGTCACTTTTACTGGTTGGCCATGGCGTTTTCAGTACAGAGGCTGACTGAGTATTTCAGATAACCTCTCTTCAAGTACTCTAAAACTGTACACATTTCACAAGGAGAGAGGTTCCATCTGTCTCCACACATAGACACTTTCTGTAGGAGAGAATCACTTTGATCTCCAGATTGCCCAGTCAAACTTATCCAAGCCATGAGATTTCAGAGCTGGAACGTGTGACTGCAGAAATGATCTCCTTGTGATGTCTCAGGGGATAGAGCCTGGTGATTTTGCAAGGAAAACAAAGAAGCAGGCCTTGATGATATAATTAAGCATGGCACATTAAGTATCAAACATAGCTACACAGAGTCTATCATCCATGTGTGTATTTTTTAAAAAAAAAACCAAATCTAATAAATGAGGAGTACATACAGAGATGAATGGATGCATACATCTCAAGAATATACTCTTGCTCTGAGATTCTTCCTCCTCACCTTCAGGGCTGGAGAACAGAATCCAGACCCTGGAATCTGGAAACCTATTTCATAGTCCTATGGAATTAAATTAGTCTTCTTACTATCCCTTTTGTGAAGAGGCTTGTGGATTGCAGGGGCATGCTCACTTTTTAAGCTTTTAAGTACACCCTGTCATTTGTGGCCTGATCTTTCCTCTTCTGCCAAATCTCATGCCAACTAATTCCCCGTTGATTCCATGCAGTCTTTGCCCATTGAAGCTATCAACAAGAAAAGATCTGTGTCAGGACTGCTAGAGCCTTCTCTTTTGCCCTCCTCCCATCAAAAAACACCCCATTCAGACTAGAATCCTGTTCAGGGACTACACTACTCTAAAAATAGTTTTACACATTTGCATTTCTTCAGAGGTTGTGTAGGTGCAGTCCCTAGCACAGACAGTTGTTCCACTCATTATGTTCTGCCTGAACATTTCTGCATTATATAGATTTTGTCTCCAGCTCAAAAGATTAATGGAAAATAAGAATAAAATGTACACTCTTCTAGAGGGGGTTTTTTTTTTTTTTGGCAGAATTCTTTTTTTAAAGCATGTGAAAGTCACACATAGTCCTTTTATATGAAGATTTTTCTCCATTCTGTATTCTTCTAATTTGAAAGTAAAATTCCTACCCAAGGAAAAGTGTTACTTTGGCTCTGCAGAATATTAATGATTTCTGTGTGGGAAAACTATTTTTGGCTCCCCTTTGGGACAATTTCACTGAGCACTGAAGAATAAAAAAAGGTAACATATTTTCATTTCTGTTAACAAGTGGGCAAATCAGATTGTAATGCCAGATTTCTAAACAAAATACATAATCTGTCAGCATGGACCAGTAAACACCATAAAAATATGTATTAAAATGGCATTCCTTGTCCACTAGTATTTCAATCATCATCATAATCAATATCATCATTGTCATTATCCCTTTAAGATTTAGCTCTTCATTTTGCAAAGTTGATTCTTTTTCTTCTGATATTAGCAGCCAGGTGCAATTAAAAATTTACTTGTAGAAGTGTTGGGGTTACACACACACATATTTAGGTTTGTTTTTTTTTTTTCAGATAAAGCTTTTATGGTGCAATTGCCCTGCCTCAGGTCATGTAACTGTCCAGGAGATGAAACTGTGATTTCTTTCATTTGTAATCTTCCCATGTTCTCCCCCAGCTTCTCCCACTGTCTTTCATGACACAAACAAGAAATATTAAGTAAGGAAAGACAGAACAGAACAGCATGCCTTTTGATTGGTAACATTAGGAGCTGTCTATCTGAAAGCACCGTATGAGTCAGTATAGTCCTGCAAAGCATTTCCCATTCCTACAACATCTGAGTATTGTAAACAACTTGGCATGTGGGGAAATAAACATCTCAACCTCATCATAGTCAGTTGTCAGTAAAAGAGAAAGTATAGTTCCTAGCCCAAAGCATACTGAGCAAATATATTCATAGGACAAAAAGGGGAGAATTAACATGAATTACACATACATGGTGTGTCATTACTACTTGCTCATTAATATGTGAATTTTCTTCATTTTAAACTAAGGAGTTGGGAAAATTGTCAAATGATTTTTTAAAAGCTCTGCCTGGACTACGTATATGATTTTTTTTCCCGTGTATGTTACCTGATCATCACTTGGTGTTGTAAAGTTATCATCTCTGTCAGTGTTTCTAGCAATTTTATGATTCTGAGGTACTTACTTACTCATCAGGTGTAGATTTTCTTTTCAGAGAGCTACAAGGAGGACAGAAAGCATTATCTCTTGAATTTGCCCACATCATGCAGCAGTTGCAGGCATAGACACCTCTGTGTGGAAAGGAAGTGGCAATTGGATTTTGCCATCATAATGAAGGATGATTGCACCTGAGTGAACTCACAGTGAGAATAGAACTACAGTTTTCAGGACAATAACAGCTTTAAAACACTGGGGCAACAATACCTAATGAAAAGGCAGAGACATAATTTCATGGGAAGAAGTTTTAAAATGCCCCCATTTCACCCCTGCTACTACTAACATGGGAGGGGAAGCTGCTTTTTCTTTCTTTGCAAAGAGCAGGTGATCCTACCAGTTTTGAGTTCTGACACACAGACACACTTCTCTGTACCCATGGGAGGGGGAAAAGGAGGAAGTCAGCAGCTGCCTCAAGGGAAGGCAATGGCAAACTTTCACTGAACAAATTTTGCCAAGAAAACCCCATGACATGCCTTACGGTTGTCATACGTTGGGAACAATTTGAAGGCACACAATAACAATGAGTACTTAAAGAAAGATATGAATGAGTATGAAAACCCTGGAATGATGATGTCACACAGAACATAAAAAGGTTTAATTCATAGAAAGCATCTCTCAGTGACCTTGGGTGAGTCACACACTCCCAACCCAAGAATACTCTGTAATAGGCCTTATGGCCTTAGGGTCACCATAAGCCTCAAATGACTTGAAGGCACACAGCACCAACAAAGCAGAGGAAATGTTAGCATTGCTCACACATGGGCCTTTGCAACAGTTAAGAGTGCTATCATTCCAGTTCAACTCTCATGGCTGTATCCTATTGACTCCTGTAGTTTGGTGAAGCACTAGAGGAGCCCTCTGGCTGATCATTCTAAATGCATCTCCTTCAACTGTCAATACCAGGATACTGTAGGATGTTACCAAGACAGTTAAAGTGTAATTCTAATAGTATGATTGTGTAGTATGAAAGACTTCCAAGAGAGAAGAGAGAAGACCTTCGCACTGAGCATGTGAGGGCCAGTACAGCCACTGCCATGTCCCTCAATTCCCCCTGCTTTCTTCTGTGGCTGTGATGGAAAAGCAAGTGATATCTGGCCAGGTTGACCAAATGTCCTAACCACAGAGGAGGACACGGCACCACAATATGCAGTATGTCCAAGAAAAATGGAGGACATGACCAAATATGTTTCTTAGTCATGCTCAAAATGGAAGAGATTTTGGAATTCCTTCTGACTGGAGGACTGAAGCATAGAATGTGTACTGGAGAAGGAGGACATCTAGTCACCTTATGTGGCAGTCTAGACTGAGATGTGGCTCAGGAGCTTTGCTACCCACCCATAGCTTCATTCTCTCCATCTATCCCAATTTGGCAATCCTTTTTTGCCCCATTTGTCAGCTGCTTTTAAAATGTCCCAGCTTCTCTTTCCTCCTTCCTCTTCTTCCCTTTGTGCTTAGCACACTTGTTGGTTTCAGAGAACAAAAGTGGTTTGCACTCAGTTAACTCATCAGGTGGGAAAGTAGAGGAGAGGCCAAGAGGAGGCAGAAGCTCTCCTTTCCCAGCCTTCATCTGTGAAATGCTGGCGGGCACAGAGTCCAACCTAGCTGTGTGCCTGTGAAGAAAGTAACCTTCAACTGATCTTTCAAAATTCATACCCTGCTTTTCATATCCCTCAAAGTGGCTTACAAAACATATAAGGCAGAACAAATAAACAGATAAACAAGATGGCCAAAGGCAAGAACATAAAGAGATGGGAATACTAGAAGACCTAACAATGAATCAATGAATAAAATTGAGCAACAATTGAGCTGAATGTGTGTTTAAAAGGTTACATCCTGTGTTGCTGGCAGAACATAAATAAAGAGGAAGATGAGCTAACTTTTGGGTGCAGGGACTTTCATATGTGGCACCAGGAGGAAGGCCACCTTGTGCACTGTCACCCACTGTATCTCTGAAGTCATATGCAGGAGGGGGAACAATAGCTGTTATTTGACAAAGAGAATAGCTCTCCCATCTTTTTCTGTTTTACCAAACAGAATAGACATTCTGGTTTTGTATCTCAAGGCTAATTTATTTTTTTCCCTCATCAATGTCCAGGGACAACCAATACCATGAGACAGACTAATGAGGCTAGAATATGAGGTTCTACAATATATGATTGACTGACTGCCTCCACACTGCAGAAATAATCCAGTTTGATACAATTTGAACTACCATGGAGGAATGCTGAGGAATTCTTGAGATTTGTAGTTTTATGATACGTTTAGCTTTCTCTATCAGAGAGCTCTGAGTACAATTCCCACAACTCCATAGCATTCTGCCATGGCAGTTCAAGTAGTGTCAAACTGGATTATTTCTGCAGTGTGGATGCAGACCTAGATAACTATATATAGTCCATTTTATGGTGCGTGCTTTTAGGAGGAAGAGATCTAGTTCCAGCTTGCATTGTTAGCTATGTAGTGGCAACTGCATGCATTGGGAAGAGCAGGCAGGTAGAAACTTACTGTCTTCATTTGGAAATATTCTGAAGAAACATGGAGGACCAAACTAGATGATATAAGCCATAGAGATTTGCCACTGCAGGGCTCAGCTCATAATCCCTGTTTGGGGAAGAGAGAAATATATACTAAAGTTAAATGGATGACATACAAAGACTTGTTGAAAGTAGAAAATAATCAATTTAGACTGAAATCAAGAGAAGAATTAGAATATGAAGGCTATGTGTTTAACTGGTTTTGTTTTAGAGAAATAGTTGAAAAATGGGAAAAAATCAAGGGTTTGAAACAATGAAATCTTACCCTAACCCTTCCTCTTCTTGTCTATTTGTCTTTCTGCTCTTCCTTCGCATCACACCTCTCTCTCCATCTACAAGAAGTTAGAAAGGGAATAGTGAAGAAGAAAAGAGCAGAAGGAGAGAAGAAAGATAAAGGAAAGGAGTAAGTGAGAAGGTAGGGAATGACAAGGAGCTAGTTTTACGTAGGTGATAACAGTTTGGATAAGGACTAAAGGAGAACAGAGATTGAAGGAAAAAGAAGTAGTAACAGGGTGAAGAAAGGTGTAAGTAACAATAAAAATAACAAGTAACAAGATGTAAGGAAGAACTAACATATACAATAATTAATGTTTATTTCAGTATTGCATGCATATTGACAATGTATAGAAGCAAATATTTGTTTAGTATGGTTTTGTTCTCCCGTGTAACTACAAATTTATACTTTTCTTTCTTCTTTGTACAATTTTAAAAAATGGAATGTATCTGCAGAGAATTTGAGAATTGGTGTGGTGCCAAATGATGAGATAAGAGTTTGTATGA
>CM034701.1:279131213-279141485 GCA_020142125.1 Phrynosoma platyrhinos
CTAGCATGTGGCCTTCCTTTTTTCATACTTCCCTCCACCTTTCTCAGCATTATTGTTTTTTCTAATGAGTTTTTTCTTTTCATGATGTGTCCAAAGTATGACAGCCTCAGTTTGGTCATCTTGGCTTCCAGGAAGGTTTTCAGCTTAATCTCTTCTAGGATCATTTGTTTGTCTTTTTGGCTGTCCACTGGATCCTAAACACTCTTCTCCAGCACCACATCTCAACGGAGTTGATTTTCTTCCTATCATCTTTCTTAACTGTCCAGATCTCACATCCATACATTGTAATAGGGAATACAATGGCTTGCACGATTCTAACTTTTGTGCTGAGTTGTAAATCTTTGCATTTTAGAATCTTTTCTAGTTCTTTCATAACTGCACTCCCCATTCTTAATCTTCTTCTGATTTCCTCACTGTAGTCCCCATTTCTATCAATGTTTAATCCCAGGTATGGGAATTCTTTTACTATTTCTATTTCTTCATTGTTTAGATTGAACTTGTGAAGGTCCTTGGTGGTCACTATTTTTGTTTTCTTTATGTTCAACATTAAGCCTGCCTTTGCACTTTCATCTTTGATCTTCCTTAGTAGGTGTTCCAGATCTGTGAGGTTTTCTGCTAGTACTGTGGTGTCATCTGCATATCTTAGATTCTTGATGTTCGTTCCTCCTATTTTCTCTCCTCCTTCTGTGTCCAAGCCTGCTTTTCATATAATATGTTCTGCATACAAGTTGAACAGACAGGATGAAAGTCTGACTCCTTTTCCAATTGGGAACCATTCTGTTTCTCCATGTTCTTTTCTGACAGTAGCCTCTTGTCCTGAGTACAGAATTCCTCATCAGAACTATCAGACATGTTGGCACTCTCATGTCTTTAAGGGCATTACATAGCCTTTCATGATCTATGCAGTCAAAGGCTTTGCTATAGTCTATAAAGCACGTGCTGATTTTCTTTTAGAATTCCCTGGTGCGCCCCAGTAGCCATCATATGTTTGCAATGTGGTCCCTAGTGCTGCTTCCTTTCCTGAACCCCACTTGGACTTCTGGGATTTTTCTCTCCATGTATGGTTGGAGTCTATGTTGCAGAATTTTGAGCATAATTTTGCTTGCATGGGAGATTAGTGCTATGGTTCTATAGTTGCTCCAGTCTCTTGTGTTTCCTTTTTTGTGGATGGAGATGTATACTGATCGCTTCCAATCTGTTGACCATTGTTTGTTTTCCATATCTGTTGACATATATTGGTCAGCACTAAAGCTTACTCTGTCAATATGGATTGCAGCAGTTCAACTGGAATATCGTCTGTTCCTGGTGATTTGTTTTTTTGCTATTTCTCTTATTGCAGTTTCCACCTCATTTTTTAGAATTTGGGGTTCATCTTCATATTGCTCTTCATTCCATGTGTCCTTCCTTTTGTCATCTATTTTGTATAATTCTTCTGTGTATTGCAACCAACATCTTTTTATTCCTTCCTGGTCTTGAATTACATTATTTTTATTGTCATAGAGCATCCTGGTCCTTGAATTTTCCTTTGATTTCTTGGATCTTGTGAAATAGATCTCTTGTTTTTCCGTTTTTGTTGTTGTCTTCTATTTCTCTGCATTGGTCATTGTAGTAATTTTCTTTATCTTTCTACACAAGCCATTGTACCATTGCATTCATAATTCTTAGTTTGTTCCTGTCTCCTTTTTGTTTTTCTTCTCTTCTTTTCTTTATTGTTTGTAGTGTGTTTTTTTCTGTCATCCACTTTTTTCTCTCTTTTTGTTTATTGAAAGTGTCTGTCGGCATTCTTCTTTTATATAGTCTCTCAGTATTAACATTTAAATTGCTAGGAGATGATTCTGGAGAACAGATTTGCTTGTTGTTATTGGCCAGAATCCTATTGAAGAGTTATAAATATGTAAGCACCGTAATTATGGTGCTACACGATTAATTTCACCCTGAAACTCACTTACCTGGCAGCAGCTGCTGAGATTAATGTGGATCTGTTCCTCTTTTGCTCAGGAAGCAGCTGACTAGTGTTCCCACCTCCTACCATGAACAGTCTTTGGTGTAATAGGCAGAAGCAGCATCCCTGTCACAATTCCCCTTTGTGCCAGATATTGCTTGTATGAGGGATGGGGCATCAGATAGAGTAAGTGGGCTTAGGGGAACTTTCATGGTCCCTATGTAACCCCAAATTATGGAATTCATACGAACCATGTGTACAAAATAGTTACAGCTATGTAACTCTAGGTTACACATTCATATCTGCCCAACAGGATTCTGGCCATCATTTTTTTAAAAAGATAGGAAATGCCTCTAGCAAGTGTCTCTGTGAGGAATGTGCAGGCACAATGCAAAGGGCTTTTTAAAGGGATAAGCAAGAACACATTTTATCAAATCTCTATTATAGCTGTGGACACATACGTTTCGCTTTAGATAATAAAGCTGTAGTCTGAGACAAGATCTTATATACCATCAGTTTTTTTTGGGGGGGGGGCAGGGTATTTCTGTTTTTTAGACTTCTTGGCTATGTATATGAGTAATCCTCAAGAGAACAATGTGGATGGTTTTCCTCTGGGTAATCTTTACCTAAATTAACAAAATTGAAAAGTCCTTCTCTGCCATCCATCACTTAGTTTGCCGGAGGCATCTTTAGATAAGATGAAACACTAAGGTGAACCAGTGGATAGTGTTGTCTGTTTGGAAGTGATTTTCTCCCTGCCCACTGTATACATTCCCAAATTGCTTGCCTTGCTAAGCAAACAGAGTGATGGGTTTTTATATGGGAGTCTAAATGGAAACTGTATGTGTTACCTTTGCTCCTTCTCTCATATTGCCATGTAGCAATTGGCCTTCTTAGCAGCCATTTTGAGCTTCTTTTGGCCAATTGTCCTATGACAACCAAGACCTTGCAGATAATTCTGACTGAAAGAAACATGATAACTATTTGTGCATAATTTCTTAACCATTAGGGGGACCTTAACATCAAAATAACACAGGAAAGACTCTTAGAATTTATTGTAGTATTAGCTTTATTGATTATATATAAAATGTTATCCTCAGCTGGCAGGTGAATGGGGAAAATGAAGTGAAATAATATTTAAATGCAAAACATATAATCTGTTACTATTTCAGGTAAAGTTTAAAATTATGTACAATGCCTGTAGTTCATTAACACCTACAGTGAGACAGGAAATAATTTGTTTCAGGCCTAGATGAACAGAAGCAGACTTTTGGATTAGTTCTAGTTCAACTGCTTTATGATAGAAAAGTTTATTTTGCCTGATTCTTTAACCTAAACTCTGTTTTGAAGTTTTCCAGTGCAGGCCCATATTGTAATTTCAGGAAAGCGTATTCATATATCCTCCAGTTTCTCAGACTGCTAAATATAGATAACAAAAGATAAACCTGCTTGGTACAGCTAAGATCTCAGAAAAATTATTTTTGGGGCTACAATCTCCAAAATATCACACCTGGCTGACTAAGGGACTCTGGTAATTGAAGTCTGAGAGATAACGGCTGGAATCTTGTATGGAAGTTGCATCTTCATAAGTGGGCTTATATATACAAGAATTAGAAATGGACAGTTTTGTAATGTCCATATAGAGTAGAGGGCTGCTACTATGTTGTTACATAGCAGATCTAGCAAAGTGACCATTGCACAATGGGGCCAGTTCACAACAGAACCAATGTACATCGGGCATTCTTGCTGTTGTCTTGTTGCACATCTTCACAATTAAATATCAGGGTTTCTTAGCACTCCTACTACTTAGATAAAGTATGCAGTGTTGTTGTGTGCCTTCAAGTCATTTCCAATTCATGGCAACCTTAAGGCAAATCTATCATGGAATTTTCTTGGCATGTTTCTTCAGAGAGGGTTTGCCATTGGCATCCTCTGAGGCTGAGAGCATGTGCCTTGCCCAAGCTTAACCAGTATGTTTCCATGGCCGAGCTGGGATTCAAACCCTGGTCTCCCAAGATCCTAGTCCAATGCTCAAATCACTACACCACGCTGCATACAGTTATGTTAAGTAAAAGAGGATATAGGATTCCAGTGAACTATTCTAAGCTTGGTTGAAGATAACAAATGATACTTTCCACAAGCACAGTTTCTAAGGAGTGAATTTTCATCTAAAGATAAAGCCATGTGAGTTATATAACTGTACCAGCTAGTCCAATGCTGATGTACAAATCTTTGAAAAGTTTGAAATCAGTTCATGAGCAGAGTTACATCTCAATATGGACTTAGCGTTAGCCATGACAGGTCCATATAATATCAAAATGCTTGACCCATTTATTCCCATTTGGTTCCTAAGAGACTAGGCATGGCATCCCAGTTAATTTGTTACTTAAACACTAAAATGAAAGGGTTATTTAATTCATATTTCATTTTTGGTATCCTACATGTAAGGGAAAGTAAATATAGCATTTTCCTCAATATTGTAATTTACTTTTTTAACATTGGATCTGAGACCCATGTCAACCATTCTGATTTCTCCATGTGCGTACTAGAGCTATGCCATGGAAGAGTAATTTTTAATTTCACCTTTTTTTTTTTTTTTTTTTGCAGAATTGGCAAAATGCCAAATTTGCATAGATTTCCTTTTTGTGTGAGAGTGATCAAGCAACTCTAATTAAAATCAGCTGAAGCCTTCAGCCTTATTTAAAAGCATTGCTATCATGACTCTTCTTTTCTCTCCCTTCCTACCTCAGCCCCTTTGAGGCATATCTGAAGAGAGGATGATCTTGTCTGTTCATTAAAGCTGAAATATTTGGATGAGTAAAATGGATCCATAAACAAAATACAGTACACAGAGACAACAGACACCCACACATTGCATCTTGTTATTTGCTCAACAACCTGACCCTGACAATATTTGTCAATGTTTTATATACTTATTAAAATATTTCTCTCCAGGATTTTAGGGCAAAATACAGATAAAAGCACCAAAAAATTCAAACAATTCCAAAATTAAAACAATAAAATAGCTTAAACAAGATGAAAGCATATTAATCATAAGTTAAAACAGCATAAAATATAATAGCAATTAAAACCATGTACATTTAAAGTAAATTAAGCTCTAGAAGCTTAATAAAGAGACATATCTTTTTATTGCTGTTGAACAGTATTGACAGCAATTGGACTGCCAAGGGGATGGATTCCCACAATTGGGATGCAACAGTGAAAAGACCCAACTGGTGGGACACAGAACAGGGACTGTCCTGCAGACCCCAGTCCTTAGGCAGGTATATTTAGGGAATTGTTCTCCTTCAAGTACAGATGGTCCTCCATATCAATGGATTCTTTTTTTAAAAAAAATATAAAAGTTTATTAAGTTTCATTAAAAAAACATAACACATATTAATTACACACTACCCACATCACATTACACATACTTCAATTCAAAAGGAAAAAGAAAAATTAACTATCTATCTTAACCAAAAGAAAACAAAAAATAAAAAAATAAAAACAAAACAACAAAAGAAGCAAAACACACAATTTAACTTACATTCATATCATACAAACCTTCCCTAAATCAATAAACCCAAATATAAGTTATTTGCAAGCATATTCATTCCAAAAGAAAGATCTCTCTATCTCACACCCACTTATCTAAATTGATTCCTTGTTGGAACACCATATTAAAGGAGTTTTTCTTTCTCTATTTCCCAGCCATATCTTCACACACTCAATCCTAAACTATATCCCTACCTCCCTTATCCTTCTTTCTTCTCCCTCTCCTCCAATTTCTTCATATTCTCACTTACAGCATTTCTTCCCTTTCATTCCTCTCTGATACTCTCTAGTACTCTAACTCTCTACCTTCACATCTTCATCCTTCTTAATCCACTTACTCATATCCTCAAACACTTTCAATTTTCCCTCTTATACCATTCCAATAACTTCTCCCACACATTCTTCTCTCATAGCCCTCTCTCTACAATGTTGCTTCCTCCCCTTCCATCTATGCTGGGTTGTCAATTGTACTCACTTGGCCTCCTTCTAGCATCCATGGCTAGAAAATATTCAAAACTATACAAATTCAAAAAAGCAAACCTTGATTTTGCCAATTTGTATATGGGACACCATTTTCCTATGCCACTGTATTTAATGGGACTTGAGCATCTATGGGATTTTGGTATCCATGGCAGGTCCTGGAAACAAACCCCATCTTGTTTATATGGAACATTGGTCAGCAGTCTCACTGCTCTATATTGTACTATTGTAGCTTCTGTGCATTACTTTAGGAGCAGTCCTATATAGTGCAGATTAAAACAGTCCAATCACAAAGTTACCAATGGCCCACCTGTATTGAGATCCCAAGCCATTTTGGAATTTAAATGTCAACTCCAGCCCCTTAAATTCAGTCAGGTAGTGAACTGACAGCCAGTACAGTTCCTCTAAGACTGGTGTCATATGTTTTCTATATGGTACACTGGTCAACAATCTTGCTGCTTTATATTGCACTACTGTATCTTCTGAGCATTACTTTAGGGGCATATTACAACATAATCAGGATGCAGGATGGTGCATGGACTACTTGGCTAAATTATCTCTCTCCAGGAAAGGCAATGACTGGTCTAGCAGTTGAAGCTGGTGCCAAACACTTGGGCCTCTAGTGCCAGAGATTAATCTAAAAGTACTCTCAAGCTATACACTTCAGGGGAGTGCAGCTTCATCCAGAACAGATTGCTTACCCAGTTCCTGGATTTTAGAACCAGCAATCCACATAGGTTGCATCCTCACCACAGAAATAAACCAGTTTGATGCTGCTTTAACTGCCTTGGCTTCATGCTGTGGAATTCTGGGATTTGTAGTTCTGTGAGGCATTTAGCTTTCTCTGTCAGAGTGTTCTAGTGCCACAACCAACTACAATTCCAACAATTCCATAGCACGGAACAGTGGCAGTTACAGTGATGTCAAACTGGATTATTTCTACAGTGAGGATGCAGCCATAGACTCCATCTTATCAGGACTCAGCTTCAGTTTATTGGCACTCATCCAGCTCATTAGAGTACACAACCACTGGTCCAGAATCCTCACAACCACAACTGATTTCAATGATGATGAGATTTAGAACTGCCATCAGCATGCCAATGGTATTCCACTCTGAAACTCTCTACACTATATACACTTTTTTCACAGCACAAGCTTTGAAGGCTAGATGCTTAGAGTGTTGCCTTAACTGATAGATTCAAATTGATTTGTTTTGAAGGTGCTACCAGACTTGTTGGTTTTGCTGCAACAGTTTAACATAAAACTGTTTTTGTATATCACTTGAAATAATATGGACCAGCCAGCTAATTATTATTATTACTTGTATTTGAAATTTGAAGAATTATTCTGTCTGCAGTGCTTGCAGATCTTTTGCATATTTTAGCATTATGATTTCAGTTTCCAAAAAAAAAAAAAAATATACCCAGTGAATCAAGTTTCCAGAGGTCAATATCTAATTATATTTGTTCATATAACCCATTTCTTTTCCAAATATGTTCACCTTATTGAATGAAGAAATGGAATGTAAAAAAAGGACACAGTCTGTCAGGACTAGTAAATGTTTGGGCTGAAGCACAGTGACCAACATACCAAAGTAAAATCATGATGCACTGAGTTGTATTGACATTGCCAGAAATAGTGCAAATTGAGTCCACTTTAACTGTCCTGGCTCAGTGCTAGAGAATCATGGGAATTGGTTTTTTTCTGAGACATTGAGCCTTCTCTGTCAGAGAGCTCTGGTGCCACAATAAACTACAGTTCCCATGATCCCCTAGCACTGAGTCAGGGCAGTTAAAGTGGACTCAATTTGCACTATTTCTGGCAGTCTGCAAAGGCCCTCAATCTCCTTTTTACATGCACAGAGGAGGAAGAGAAGTAGAGTAACAAAGAACTAGAAGTTTGTGCAGTTTCATTTGAACTACACAATTTTGCCTTCTTGATGTTTCATGCAAACCTCAAGATCATCTCATATATAAATGCCACAACATAGAAGCTAAGGATGTGAATCCTCAATTATTTTACCCTCACATGTGAGGACAGATAAGTACTGTAGTTTTCTCTGCAGAAAACTACTCTGCATTCTTCCTGTATTTGAATGTCTCAATGCGTTTCTGAGGAATTATTCAGAAAATATATTTTCTGCACAGAAAATGTTTTTCCTTTGTAAAAAATAGTGTTCTACTGGCAAGAAATTCATTTTGGGTGCAGACAACTTGCTTTTTGTGCCAGAGAGCCCCTGTTAAAACTCATATGTATTTCTCTGTGAAATAATTTCTCAACATCAGTTTAGAATAACTGAATACCAGGGGAAACTATGAAAAGGAATTGCTGTTCTGTTATTCTTCCCCAGCAGAGTTTCCTGACTCTGGAAAAACCTGTTGTTGACCTGAAAATGAAAAACTGTGAATATTCTTTTCTTCCCTATTACCAATAATGTGGAATTTTGCTTTCCATTATTGATTGATGCCCTTACTTTATTCTATGTTATATTAAGTTCCACTACTATAATTGCTACGCGTCTCAGTTTCATTCTCATGAGAAACCTGAATTCCCTAACTGACATTTTCCTTTTATGCTCTGGAGGGCTTCCATGTCCCAATAGACAACAAAAAATCATCTACCAATGCCTTACTTGCTGCCCTGATCGTAGTGCATTGAGGGTAGGAGATCCTTTTATACAGACAGGGGAAGGAAGGAAGAAATTAAGGAGCTTATTGCACACCTGAAAGGGGCATTTTACCTCTTTCGGGTTAAACCCTCCATCCGGGATACACCCAGATGTTATCACACACAATTTGCTGCTGATTCTGCCATGATGCCTCCAGCTATATCCATCCCAGGTTGAAGCCACACTCAGTCTGCACTTTTTCAAAAATGGAAATTTTCCAACTTTAAAAATTGGCTGGCTGAGCACTCCTTGGATCCAAGCTGGATGTGGCCGGCGACATCATAGCAGAATAGATAGCAAATTATGTGTGATAACATCCGGGTGTATCCTGGATCGAGGATTGAACACGGAAGAGGTAAGACACCTCTTTTGGGTGTGTGATAAGCTCCTAAGGCAAAAAAGAAGGGGGGCAGTATTGAATTGAAACCAATCTTGGATGAACACCTTAACTTGGTGATGGGGTTTAAGAGTGTCAAGAAGACTAAGAGCAATTCTGTCCAGAGTCTAGGCTCCTAGAAGGGTCACCCAAGACTTGGTGACCTTGGGTAAGACATCAGGCAAAGACACATTCATCCCCTTCAAGGAGTGTCAAATCAGCAGAACAGAAGTGATAGTTCCACTGGGGGAGGGAGCAGCAGCACTAGGACTGGAAGGGATTTCTAATAGGAGAAGGCACTGGTAGAAAAGAAGGCACTGGTGAACTATTTCTAAATGTTTTGCACCTCCTCAACTTTTAAAGGATCATCATAACTTGAAAATGACTCGATGGCACACAGTATATCATATGATTTTAAACCAGCTAAGTGCTACATGTGAGAATTGACTATAGTTATGAAGGATTCTGATTTCACACACATCATGAAGGGGGTAAGCAAGTAACCATGTGTGTCTGTTGCAGCAAATTAATAAAGAATCATCACTTTTTTCTAATGAAGTGGGCTGCAGTGCATGAAAGCTTATGCTAAATAAAACATGTTAGCCTTTAAGGCATGACAAGACTTTCCATTACCATTCTTTATGCCCCTTTTTGTAATAGGAAAAGTAAGAATTAAGACCTCTGCCTGTAGCTCTGTAGATAAAGCAGGAGAAAAACATATTTATTGCTGTGACTCAAAGAGATATACTGGACTTTTGTCACTAAGCACTGGCAGGTCATTCCCTGGGCATGAGAAAATATGGGATTGTGAAATTTCTAAACTAATAATAGCAAAAAAGGTATGCAGGACTAGTTGGATCTTTTGTCCTCAACAGCTAACCTTGAACAAGAGAAATTTCTTAACTTTGGATGCAGTCCTGGCTTTGCTATACAAGGTGATGACTACATTCATTGAGGAGAGAGTCCCCAAATGTTCATGAACTAGATTACATTCCCTGGTAACAATGAAATACTTTAAGCAGCTCGTGATTACAGCAGTAATGGGCTTATTTAGAAAGCTTTCCCTAAAAGGGTTATCTATACAGCATCAAGCTTATTGGGGGGAGGGGGAATTGCTTGGGTCCACAAAAGTTCTGTCTTGAAATATTTTCAATACAGTGTGGTCATTGAATGCCTGTGCCTGATGTGTAATCAGAGAAACAGATTTCTGTTGTTTCATCCATCCTGCTGCCCAAAAGCTTCCCTGACCAA
>CM034701.1:279151536-279165288 GCA_020142125.1 Phrynosoma platyrhinos
GCTGGGGAAGAGTGCTGGGGATCCCATGGACAGCCAAAAGGACAAATAAGTGAATCCTAGAGCAGATCAAACCGGAAAGCTCCCTAGAAGCCAAGATGACCAAACTGAGACTGTCGTATTTCGGACACATCATGAAAAGAGAGGACTCTTTAGAATAAACAATAATGCTGGGGAAGGTGGAGGGAAGTAGGAATAGAGGAAGGCCACATGCCAGATGGATGGACTCTATTAAGGAAGTCACGGGTATTAAGGGGCTGCAGGAATTAAGCAGAGCAGTGGAGGACAGAGGGTCTTGGACATGTCTCATTCACAGGGTCACCATGAGTCAAGATCTACTTGAGAGCAGTTAACAAAACCAGCAACGAATCATTCACAGGATTTCTACAGTGATACAGCGCTTATTTCATAGGTTGAAATCATCCAAGCCTTCTGTCATGTCCAGCAGGGACCAAGTTCAGAAACTCAGGCTTCAGTATTTAAAAGTCAGAAAACTTTTATTTAAGAAACTATAGATCCAGTCCAGTGATGTTCATAGTCAGAACTAATCTGCAAATGTTAAATTTGCCTATTTAAACTACATATGATTTCACAGTTCAGGTGGGCTTAATTTTCATTTATTATAATTAATAAATACATTCTCCTCTCTTTCCCACTTCTTTGCTGTTACCACCAGATTCATCCATAGAAATGATTCTGAATTGGCTTGGTTCACGCTTGTTTTCCTTCCAGCATTATCTCATCACCTTACTGCAACTTAATATCACTTCTACTATATAACCCATCACATCTAATTCCCAACATTTTATGGCAGGCAAGTCGTCTATGCAACTCCTAACACCTCCAGATGTTGTTGGCCTGCAAATCTCAGCAGTTCTAGTCAGTATAATGATGAGGTGTCTTTCTTGTGTTAGTACATGGGAGTGGTTTCAATGTCTTAACAATTAAATCACACGCACATTAATAACTCTTACACAGCAACATTAATTATGGAAATGCTTGTCTTCATATTGATCAAGTTAATAGCTTTATTTATACAACTAATGCAACACTCTACCTCATGTTAATTTTAACTAAGGAGAGAAAATCATGTACACTGTCTTGAACAGCTTGAAGGAAAGTGTAATAAACAAAACAGTTTAGTTAGACACATTTGGCCTAAATATACATTTACTTGGGAGTAAGACCCACTGAACTCAGAGACACTGCTTTTAACTAAACAGGTATATGAGTATGTTATAAAAATGAAAACTCAAAAATTATATATATTAGTATCCCAAACATTACATATGTTTTATGCAGCTTTTAAGATACAGCATTATAATTACAGTTCCCAACACTGGCTTATTTTCTTATGCTAGATCTTTTGTCCCTTTGTTTCAATAAACTTTTATGTGCAAGCTTTTATTTAATTATCAAAATATAAAATTATAAAAAGACGTTTCCTCAACATCTTTTCCATTTCCTTACCCCCTCCATTCTTTTATAGCAGAGGTAAATATACTTTCAATTGTGATGTGATTTTTTTTAAAAAAATATTCTGCTCTTATAAAGGAGCATCACGTCAATTCACTTATGGCTAACCAACCCAAGCTGGGAGCAATTAGAAGTCAGAGTAGCTGGCAGTCATACAGGAAACCAGAATATGTAAATCAGATGATCAGCCCCATTGCCTTAAAAATATAAAGCAGCATTATGTTTTGCCCAACAGATTTGTCAAGACATGCATATCAAAAAAGGCTCAAGGAATAAAGTGGTTCTTATTTCTGAATGAACAGACACAAGATTTGTTGGGCTTCTTTGTTTTGGTTAGATTTATACTGTGCAATATAATTTGCCAAGATCTTCAAGGACCAGCTGAGCTGTGCTCAGGTAAAGGTATGCTAAATCCAAATCTCTCCCAGCCTAGGAGTGCTGGAAATTATTTAGGACTACCCTCACCCTGAGATCCAGTGTGGTTTGAGCATTGGAGTACAACTCTGGAAACCAGAGTTTGATTCCCTGCTCAGACATGGAAACCCAGTGAGTGACTTGGCAAAGTCACAAACTTCCAGCCCCAGAAAATCCCATAATAGGTTCCTCATAGAACGTTATCACACGGGGCAAATCTGCTGGTTAATCCACACAAATCCCAAACAAAAACTGGATTTGTGCCTTGCGTTTTCACACGACGTCACACAGAAACTGGACAGAAAGTGGACAGAAACTGGTGTTATCTGAGATCTTTTGAAATTCGGTTGTTTTAAGGAAATGCATTTGCGAAATTACAATAATTTTGCATTTACCGTAATGTGAAAAGCAAATGTGCATTTGGGAGCATTTCCCTGCTTTTCCCATGGTTCCACAGCGAGCATTCCTCTATCTGCGCATGTGCAAGAAGATCATTTCTACTACATTTACGGGCTTTTCTCATTTGTGTGTGAACTTTAAATGCGCTTACTGTAATTTCGCAATTAAGGTAATTACATGTGAAAGCTATTTGAGGAATCAAGGTTTATTTTCAGTTTATTTTCGGAGTGCCTCATTTCCACTTTATTATCACTTTCTGGCCCACTTGTGATAACGTCCATAGGGTCAACATAAGCCAGAAATAACTTGAATACATACACCACCACCACCACCACCACCAACAACAACAACAACAACAACAACACTCACCCTGACCTAATTTTGAGCTAGTCCTTGGGATGAAGAAGCTTTGGAATGGCTGCGCCTTGATTTTTCCATCCCCTCACCCCTTCTTCAGCCCCTTTGTATGCCTCTTCTGTTCAAAGATCTTAAGTAGCAGAGTTGTTCTGCCAACAGATCTGAGTTCAGCTGGCAGATTAGGGTTCTGTTAGAAGAAGAAAAAAATTGAAGTAAAGAGTCAGAATTGTATTGGAGTTTTGTGAATTAGATTAAGGTGTTGGTATCTGAACTTATCTCAGTCCCCTTGAATATGTGAAGAAGTAGCCCACTTCTAAAAATAATAGCTATATATCATTTCATACTCACTCAGAAATGTTCAGGGCAGAAAATCTACAGCTGGAGAACTGGACCAGTGTTGATTAATAGAAAGCTGTCTTTGGTACTTGGTTTATCTATCTGGTCCCAAGATTATTCAGGCCATTAGAAGATCACTGCTTGGGAATGTTAATTTTATGGCAGGGGGATTCTGGGAGGTGTAGTAAAAAAATTAACATTCTGAGCTCTGGGTGCAGAGTGCATGTACAGAATAATCCCACTTAATGTCCTGCTAGGAGGATCAGATAGCAGTTGCTAAAAGATTTGAAGTCCTCAAGACTGCTTCCAATCAAGCTACAAACTGGGCTTAAGCAACCAATCATTTGACCTAGTTTAAGCAGCTTCCTGTATTTTATCCAGTTCTCTCATATGACTCACACCTTATGAGGTTTTCTAGGATTGGTTTTGAAAAAGAGAGTACACAACAGAAATAATAATATTTTTCATTCTTATTTTTGCTCTGACAACTCACACACTGTCTCTGTAATCCTTACAACAATCTTGTACAATAGGCTGGTATTATTATCTGTAATAATCATTGCAGAGAGGAATGGTTCATTCTAATAACAAACTTCTGGCCATGAACTTAATGTAGACATTTGAACTTTGTGAGGAACCATTTTACAATGAAGCAGTCCATTGTTTCTTCAAAACTCAAACCTTTTGCTGAAATAATCCATGGGTTATTCTTGCCTATCACTCTATACACAGATTTTCATGCCTAACTCCCTCCATCACTGGGGTGGTTCCCCAATAACTGGTTGACTCAACACTGCAGCTTTTTAGCCATTCTGAGACATTTGCTTGTATACTGTTAGCTGGAAAAGGAATTCAAGTAGCAATCCCACACAGCACTCAATATCCCAGCTATATTACCTTGTGGACCAAGGCAACTCTGGAGATTTAACAGCTGAATGATAAGCAGCAATTCCATGGGTGTATCTTTCCTGCCACAGAAACACACGCTGTAGCTGTTCAATTCTAGGCTCATTTTTAAATTTAAACTTTGTGATAAGCTCCTTACTCTGTCTATATAGTTTGTACACATGGGATGACTTAAACACTGGAGTATTCTGCATTGCATTCCAGCTTTGTATCTGTAGCGGCCATAGACTGGTGCTTCTTCTCCCATGAGACACTGTATCCTGCCCATCTCCAAAACTTGCTCACTGCCAGGTCCTCTGGCCATGCTTTTCATCCAACCTTTTGCTTTTTTGCTGCAGCTGCTGCTACTTGCAAAGCATGCATTGTTTGAAAAATGATGCCCAGGAGGAAGCCTTTCACCTCCATGCCTGTCATTTTTTGGAATGCCAAAAAGGAGAATTACCCCCACCCAGTCCTCTATATTCAGCAAAAGCTGGCTGGCCTTTGGCAGACTAATTAGTTTTGGTCTCTATAGAATTATTGAGTCATAGAGTTGGAAGAAACCACAAGGGCCATCCAGTTCAACCCCTGCCATGCAGGAACTACAATCAAAGCACCCCAGACAGATGGCCATCCAATCTTGTTTAAAAACTTCTAAAGAAAGAGAGCCCACCACTCTCTGAGGGAGTGTTTTCCACTATCGAACAGCTCTAGTGTCAGGAAGTTCCTTCTAATGTTTAGGTAGAATCTTTTCCTTTAGCTTGCATCCATTGTTCCAGGTCCTATTCTTTGCAGAAGAAGAAAACAAATTGCTTCATCTTAAATATAGGCCTAAGCAGACAGTGCAAAGCGCCGTTTTTGAGGGCAGGAAGGGGAGGGGCAGCCTCACGCTGGGCACCCCAACCCCTTCCTGAAAACATCATCAGAGCGGCCGGCCCTCGGCATGGCTGGTGCTCCGATGACGCACTTCCGCTGCAGCGTCCGCACATGCTGCAGCGGAAGAGGTGCCGAAGGTGTGCTGGAGGCCTTTTGCGGTGCACCTTCGGCATCTTATGGAAGGAGCGCTATTTTAATACTCCTTCCTGGGCCTGGGACATGGCGCATTGGGGCCGAGGAGTGCGGATACCTCGGCCCCGATCCTCAGCTTCCCGGGGTGGCCCCGTGCCGCCCGTCTGCTTCCCCCCCGAGACACCTTTTCAAATACTTAAACAGGGCTGTTATATCACCTCTTAACCATTTCTTCTCCAGCTTAAACATACTCAGCTCCCTAAGTGTCTTCTAATAGGTCATGGTTTCCAGACCCTTCGCTATTTGGGTCGCCCTCCTGTGGACATGCTCCAGCTTATTTCTTTTGGTTTTTCTCTTCCATTTCAGTGCTGAACAGGAGGAGAGAGGAAGTTACTGAGAAATGGAAACTTAGCACAGATCTTCTGTCTTTCTAATTGGCTGTGAGGTGCAAGCAAACCTTGGAAAGTTATTCTTTAGAAGAAAAAATATAATGACATGCTGAAGCCATCCCTTATTGGCATGTTGTCAAATGATGCTCTGAAGACCATATCATCCTTCCACTGCTTAATTATCATCCTTCAACTGCTCTGTTATGGATGGCTTCAGCATGCCATTAGATTCATTTCTCTTGAAAGCAATTTTCTCAGCTCTCATTGAAAGGGGAGTTGATATAATGTAATCACATGGAAGTGAGAACCAAATGACTCTCCTAATATTGTTGGATTGAACATCCCAGCATTCATCATCCTTGCCTATGCTGGCTAGGGCTGCTAGGATTTGCCAGTCCTTGCAGATATCTTACTGAAGTTAAAGAGGAAAAGGACAAAATTACCACAGTTAGATATTAACAAAATCAGTTGTGACCTACAATTTACTAAAGAAAGTTCCTATGAATTCAGTAATAAAATTCCTGGCCAATTACATTAGAAAAAATAAAAACAATGGCCAAATATAATCTATCAAGGGCTCTAATGAGATGAAATACCATGAAACCATCAACATTAATCAACTTTTAAAAGAAAAAACTAAATCTATTTACTCACCCTTGCACTCTAATGAAATTGCAATTGATTGTCGTTGTTTTTCAGAAGAGTCCACTTAAAATCACTAACTGAAGAATATAAGTATTTTGTTTAACACTCAGTCAAACTCTCTTAATGAAATGTATGCCATCACTAAAAAAATGTTAAATCTCATGAAACTCCAGTTTTTTTTGTGTTCAGTGATACATTTTATGAAACATATGAAGAAACAATTTCACTTGTATTGTTGCCATTAGTCTGTTCAAGTTGTGATGGTGAAGAAGTCCCATCTTCCAAGCAAGTGGTAGATTTATATTGATTTAAAAACATCTATACTATAATTAAAAAGTTTTTTTCCCCCGGCCTAAATCCAGTTTTAGTCCCAATTAACATGTACTCATTGAATCGATTAGAACTTTAGTCAACACTGACTTTAGTTCTCAATGAGAACTTTAGTCACAGTTTCTTTTATTCAGTGGGTGTACTCAGATTGGGACTAACACCTGCATACAGGTAAAGATTTAGAAGGTATAGTTTTTATTTATTTGTGAGCTGCCTTGGGTCCCTTTTAGAGAGAAAGGTAGCACAGAAATTAAATAAATAAATAAATAAATAAATATTTTATATATATATATATATATATATATATATATATATATATATATATATATATATTCTAGCCCTAAATTTATCTGCTAACCCCCTTTAAAATATTTTCTTCCCAGAAATATCTCTGAATTTATTTGTTACTTGCCAAAAGTAATAAACACTCATTTAGTTAATGGTTTAATATTCATTTGATACCTTGATTTGCCAAATGGCCTTCCTATTCTATTCAGCCCAGCAATTGACTGGATCAGGAGGCAGAGTGACCTAGTGGTTTGAGTGTTTGACTGTGACTTTGGAGACTAGGGTTTGATTTTCCGGTCAGCCATGAAACCCACTGGGTTGCCCTTGGGCAAGTCACACTCAGGGGATGGCAATGAAAAAGCTCCGCTGAAGAAACATGCCAAGAGAACCCTATAATAGGTTCACCTTAGGGTCTCCATAAGTCAGAAATGACTTGAAGGCAACACAACAATTGACTGGATCGGTATAGAAGTTGAATTGGCTCTTGTACACAGTAATTAAATATGCATAAGACTTGTCCTATTTTGCAACTGGCCACTCTAGAGTGAGATTATTCTTGAAATCTGAAATTCTATATAACCATTATGTAGTTATACTCAAACCATATTGTAGACATTTAGAGGAACAAAGTGAGGTTTGCTATAGCTTGTATGTATACAGTGTCACTATAACCTCTTTGTTTTTGCGGGGGATCCATTCTGGACCCCCTTCTGCAAAAACAAAAACTTGCACATATTCAAGCCCCATTGGCTTGAATGGACTTGCGCTCCAGTGTGAGGCCCTGTGAGTGTGTTGCAGGCATGTGCACCATTTTAGCCAATAGTGAGTAATCAAGACCACAGATTTCAAGTCTGCTAAAATGGAGGGGTGACTTTACTAGCAGAATGTGATTGGCCTATTCCCCTATACAGTTGGCCTTCTGTATCCATAGCTTCTGCATCCATGGGTTCAACCATCCACAGCTTGAATAAATATTAAAAAAAAGCAAAAAGCAAAGTTTGATTTTGCCATTTTATATAGGGGACACCTTTTCACTATGCCATTGTATATAACAGGATGTGAACATCCACAGATTTTGATATCCACAGTAGGCCCTACAACCAAACCCCCAGCAGATACCAAGGACCCACTATAATTAAAAGTATGTCAACACCCATTTACTGAGGTTATTGCAGCTTCTGTGATTACTTGCATCTGTAAAAGAGCTCATTCTGATCAAACACAAGGGTTGAATCTACATGGACAAAATAATGGGTCCCTGTCTTGATCTCAGTCCTTTTGGAACACATGACATTCCACTGATTATGACGTGAAAACACTCCTTTTGATGCCTGAAGGCTTTATGGCAATTTTAAAAAACCTTCAGTTTATTCCACTGTTTTGGAGAAGAACATTTAAAAATGTGTGGTTTGACCCTTGAATAGGAATCAAGGTGGAATCAGAGATGCAGGTGGGGGCCAGGTTGGTGGGTGTTGACCAGCTGGTGGATGGGTGCCATGAAGTCACTTGAAATCTCGTTCACCTAAGAAGAGTGGGAAGAGTCAGCACAATTTTAATATATATTTTCCTTTGTATTCTGGGCATATGTGAAGGTTTGAATCTTTGCTCTTTGAATATTTGCTTGCCTATAGAAGTCCTTTGAGCAGAGTGACTAGGAGTGGGATTTAACGGGGCAAATCATATAGAACACTTTCCTGAGAGTAAGCACTATTGAATTCAGTAGGACTTATCCCTGAGTAGACATGTGCCATACTCCATCAGTTCTACACCCTTTTGCTAAGGAATTAATTTTTCAGAATGAGGCAGCAGATTAGAGAAGGGTGGATGCAACACATGTGAGGGCTGAGGTAACTGGTATGCACTCAGTGGCAGTGCAAGTGGGTAGTCAGAACAAGAGAAAACAGAGAAGGGCTATTTGATTGTGTGAATGTGCACATGCATGGCAGAAACAAATAAACCCCTGAAGTTGTTGCAATCTTGTGACTGGACATAAACCAATATGGGGAGCACATGCACACAGTAGAAACACCCCTTTGTGCTAATGTGACTACATGATGAGTGTCCCTTGTGGCTCTCTGAACTGATTTCAGTTTGAATTAAAACAAATGTGTGTGGCAGTAAAGAGGTCAACCAAGAGTATGCAGTGAAGCTGGAATATAGTCCTCATGTAGATTTAGGGCTTTTGCAGACTGCTAGAAATAGCGCAAATTGAGTCCACTTTAAGGGTTAGGGTAAGGGTTAGGGAATCATGGGAACTGTATTTTATTGTGGCACCAGAGCTCTCTGACAGAGAAGGCTCAATGTCTCAGAAAAAAAACAATTCCCATGATTCCCTAGCACTAGCTCTAACCCTTAAAGTGGACTCAATTTGCACTATTTCTGGCAGTCTGCAAAGGCCCTTAGTCAAGGTGTGCCCATCATTCTTCTGTAACTTTGTCTGAATAGCAGCTGGCTCAGCAGGCATGAGCATGAGGCACAGGCATCATCTCTTTTCAGTAAAAAGCTTTGTCAACTGATTTAAGCTCTGTTCAGAGCTAAAGAGAAATTGCTCATCCCCCTCCCAAAGCTGGCAACCATAAATACCAAAAGTAAAGCTTCCCAGCCTTCCAGCCTTGTGCAAAGTTTTTCACATAATGCTGGTTTTGCGTTTATCAGTGAATCATCAGTTTTTGAGGAATGACTGCCCTAGTGCTATATACCATATGGTGTCATTGTAAATAATGGCAATGGTGTGCTTCTGATCCTGTGCAAGTAAAATTGGGAATTTTTTCATTACCCTCTACTTACTGCTCTGTGGCACTTAAAAAAAACACCCACAGTTTGTGGGTTCCCAGCCACACAAACAGGTTTTTAAGAGAGACACATGGGAGGAATTCTGTAGGAAGGAGAGTGGGTCACCGGTTCTAGTGGAAGTTACATGATTTAGCAGAACCATACCATTTGATTCTAGCTTTGTGCGTTATGACATATGCATACTCTTCAGAGGCCTTCTTCCCACTATGATTTAAAGTGAATTGCTGATTGGATTTTATGACCGCTGTTCCCACTTGAAACTGGTTCTGATCCTATTGAGTTCAGTTGCAATTGCAATTGCAATTAAATGAGGCAAATACAAAAAACAACAACACTATTTTGTTTCCTGACACTAGTTTTTCAGTCATTCTTTGGAAAAGAATCAATTTTGAAATGTGTTTAACTAATGGGAATGATGACTCTGAATTCTGGAGGGGAGGGACTAATGGCAGAGAGGTGTTTACCATCCTTCCTCAGTTTTTGGGAAATTAGCCATCACACACACACACACACACCCAGTGCTGCCATATTGAAAGAATATATGGGATGCCCAAAGGGGAAATTGTGTGCTTGAGCAGCCTGGGTTGCTGAGGGGCAGAGGAAGGCTCAGTTACTAAAGTCACTCCACTCAGCACCTGGAACAGCCCTGTATTCACTGTGTTGCCACTTGTTTCACCAATGACACACAGATGATTGATACGCATTTTGAAGCAGCGTAAACTAGTGGGAATGACAATTGTGCCAAAAAAGAAGCAATTACAAGGGATTAATTAAAATATCTGCTTTCATAGTGGAGACGACGGACCTTTTGAAATCATTTCACCGACATAGAGCGAAGGCAAATCGCAAACCAGTTTAAATGTAAGTGGGAAAGAGCCCAGAGTCTACAAGAGGAGGTTCTGCTGAATGCAAGGAAGAGTAGGTTCCACATCTCACCTCTCAAATGCACTAAAATGTTGGTTTTGAAAACAAATTACAAATTCAGAAGGCTTATCCAAAATGAATGAGTCCTCAATTTCAATTGATGTTTCTGTGAGTAATCTATTTTGGTCTCTCCCAACATTTCAATGAGACCAGCAATCTGCTTTTGTAAGACTTTGCATTCCTGCTGTGTATAAGTTAAGATGATACATAGCCCAATGTGACTGTTAGGAAGAATGATTTTAACTTCCCCTGACTTGTGTCACTTGCCACTGACACATTTGAGAGATCAGATCCAAAGAAGGACAAGGCTACTGTTCATGGAATAGTTGCACAAGACAGGAATGGCATTAGGTACTTTTTATTTCTGCCTTGTGTGACAAACTGCAGCAATTTCCTCTTTTTAGCAACTATTACAAGTACAGAAGCCACCGTATACTTCTCTGTGTCTGGTCACCCCATGCCTCAATAGTTTCTGAAACAGAGGAGCAAGCAACCTACATACTGAATGTGGTTGTACCCCTGACCACTACTTCTGTTATCAATGTAGGAAACAGAAGAAAGATAAAGCATTGGTACTAACTAGATACAAAACAAAAGCATGTATCGTAGTTACATGGAATTAATTCATTTTCCCATAATGAAGATATAACTTAAGTGACATTGGGAAGTTGCAGACTGCCAGGAATAGTGCAAATTGAGTCCACTTTTAGGGTTAGGGTTAGTGCTAGGGAATCATGGGAATTGTTTTTTTCCTGAGACGTTGAACCTTCTCTGTCAGAGAGCTCTGGTGCCACAATAAACTACAGTTCCCATGATTCCCTAACCCTAACCCTAACCCTAAAAGTGGACTCAATTTGCACTATTTCTGGCAGTCTGCAACCCCCCCATTGTCATTATAAGTCAACAAATATACCTCCAGCCTTTTTTGTGCAACCAACTTGATAAGTTACTTTTATAGTTACAGAGATCTGGCCTCATTAAACATTGGAAAGAGAATATCACATAGTTTGAGGACTGGCTTTTGTTCTGTTATGCATTACAAGGCAACACTCAAGCAAACAAGAGAAGTATGTGTTTATTTACCACTAGTCAGAAGCTTGTAGAATAAATATTTTCCCAGTAAATAAAAAGTACAAATCTCTGTTATTTTAATTTTTTTACAGAGAGAAAATAGTTACATGTTAAAAGGTAACGACAGAGGTAATTTTCTTCATTTCTGGCCTTAGAATTACTGTAACTAGTTACTTTTTTAAAAGCATGTTTCCAACCTCTGATAAGAACTATTGACTGAATGTTTGGTTGAAGAAGGTTTAATAAGAAAATGATTTCTGTTTTCTATTTAAAAATTAGAAGACTTTTCTGTTTCAACTGAGCTTACAGATGTGCCATTATGATGGCACATTTCAGTCTCTTTCTCAGAAACCTCTGGCTGTTTAAGGGTATCCACATGGCTACCACAGCTATTACTTTAATTCCTGGAAAAGGCTGTTTTACTAAGGAGATCCTTGCTTTATATCTACTCAGAGAAGAAATGCAGCCAATTGGATTTCTGCAGGTTTGGTCTATAGTCATAGCAGAAAACCTGACTAAACAGTTTCTGGCATTATGTTGAACTCAAGGAAAGGGGTTTAAATATGCAAAATGGGAAATGTGCCAGCTGTTCTCAGAAGAAGAAAAATTCAGTAAGACTGTCACAGAGTCATATTAATTAGAAATTATTTCTTAGGGTTAACAACAAATGAGCATACAATGAAATGGATCTATTTGATCACTTACAAACAAAAATGAAGGGGTGAGCATGTAATGTGATTTATCTCAAATGTGATCAGCAGGAAATTTGTGTCTTTATTAATGCATGTTTTATTATGATGGAATATTTATAAAATAATGCATAAAAGACATAAAAGTAAAGGCACATAGCCTCTGTGAGGAAGGAGATTATCGCATGTCTTAAAAACCTGACTTACCCCTGCCACACTGAAGTCAATTATGGGATAAAGTTGGGTATTATCACATGCAAAATGCTGCCAATGCTGCCCCCCAACTGAATCCCTGCTAACTCCTGGCTAAAAGCCATGCTCAGATGGCCAAAGCTCCCGACTGCAAATTGGCCATCTGAGTGCGGCTTCTAGCCAGGAGTTAGCTGGGGTTCAGTTGAGTGATGGCACCGGCAGCATTTTGCGTGTGATAATGGAACGGCGCCATTGTCCCTTCCAAAATGGTGCCCGCGCTTGTGCATGCATGTGCACGAGTGTGGGCGCCATTTTGGAAGGCCGCAGTGTGTGTGCGCCGGGCAAATTTGCCTGGCGCACATGTGTTGAGGCCTTGCCAGGGCCCAGGGAAGGCCGCAGCATGCCTGCTCTGAGCAAATTTGCCCAGCGCACGTGCACTGCAGCCTTCCAAAATGGCGCTGGCACTCGCACGGGATGCACAGGACAATGACAGTGGTGGGTTGCCAACAGGTTGCCAACCCCTGTCTTATGGCATCCAACATTTTTTTAAAGGAAGGGGAAAATACATAGTAATGTAACAAGCAACATAATTAGTTACTGTTTGCTGGAAATAGTAATGTTATGCAATGTTATGAAATTGTTTTTTCAGTTATTTTACCTAAAAATTACTTTACTTGCAAAGGAGCTTTCCAAGCTCTAAGTAGGGGCGAGGGGAAGACATAACATCTAGGCTTAATTTTAGATGTGCATCTTGTTCAGCAAGCACAAAAGTTCTATTGACCTGTAATAACAAAGCCATGACAATTTATGGCTGCAACTAGACATATTAAATCAGCATGCCAGATAATCGGAGCTGGCCATCTGGGCTCCACTCCTCTAGTCAACTCTGGGAACCTGGCCAGCTCTTCTGCTACCTTTTCGTTCTTCTTGAAGCCCTTGCAGCTAGTCGTTGTTAACCAAGTGTATAGCCCACTTGAGATGGTTTGTACTACACAACTTGCAAAAATGAAAGCCAAGGGACAGTAGGAGACAGTGTGACCAGATGGAAAGGAGTACAGGAATCCTCTATTTTATTGTAGCTGAGTAGACTTGAGATGGATTGGTGTATTATTTAACTCTCCTTCCAGCATTAAACAATCAGGGAGGCTAAGAGCAAGAAAACATACAATTACAAAATAATAACATCTGGCCACACTAAAAACATATATAGTGAATAGATAAAAGACAAGTTGGCATGTTCATCCCACAAGGAACCACCACCACTGAAATGGATAAATATTGGATATTAATGCAATGATACTGCGATTGCTGCAATCATATTAAATGAATTAAATTTTAAAAATAAAATTAAAGTACAGAAGTTACATACATATTGGTAAAAAAATAAATAAACTCTATTTTGAAGGCCTGAAAGACAAGCCCAAAATATAGCAAGTGATGGTTTTCCTATCTATCAGGGAAATATCTGTTTCTTGCCTGCTCTATTGTTCAACAGAGAATGACCTAAAAGCACACAATGGACGTTATCACACTTGCAGCAAGAGAGCGGCAAGAAAGCT
>CM034701.1:279174233-279193758 GCA_020142125.1 Phrynosoma platyrhinos
GCTAAATCACACCTGGGCTGATAACTGTGAATCTGGCTTCAGAAAAACTTTTCACAGCAAGGGAAAAAAAATATAGACACACATCTTTTACATTTCAACATTTTAACATTGACTCTATATCCCATTTAAACCTAACACCTCTGTGGTCATTATTTTTTGTTTTCTTTACGTTCAGCATTAAGCCTGCCTTTGCACTTTCTTCTTTGATCTTCCTTAGTAGGTGTTCCAGATCCATGAGGCTTTCTATTAGTGTTATGGTATCATCTGCATATCTTAGATTGTTGATATTCCTTCCTCCTATTTTTAGTCCTCCTCTTTCTGTTTTTCTTATAATATGTTCTGCAAACAGGTTGAACAGATAGGGTGAAAGGATGCAGCCTTGTCTGACCTCTTTGCCAATTGGGAACCATTCTGTTTCTCTGTGTTCTGTTCTGACAGTAGCCTCTTGTTCTGAGTACAGATTCCTCATCAAGACTATCAAATGTGTTGGCACTCCCATGCCTTTAAGGGTGTTTCATAGCCTTTCATGGTCTATGCAGTCAAAGTCTATAAAACACATGCCGACTTTCTTTTGGAATTCACTGGTGTGCTCCATTAGCCATCATATGCTTGCAATGTGATCCTTAGTGCCTCTTCCTTTCCTGAACCCTGCTTGGACCTCTGGTATCTCTCTTTCTATGTATGGTTGGAGTCTATGGTGCAGAATTTTGAGCATGATTTTGCTTGTCTGGGAGATCAGTGCTATGGTCCTATAGTTGCTGCAGTCCCTTGTGTTTCCCTTTTTGTGGATGGGGGTGTATATTGATCACTTCCAATCAGTTGCCCATCGTTCTTGAGTCTTACTCTTATATTTGTTATGAGTAATTTATGATCTGTGCCACAGTCAGTGCCTGATCTAGTCTTGGCCATCGGTATGAAAACAAAATGCAGAGAGAAATTTTGATGTCCGCTGGATTAGTGAGCATATGTTAGAGTTATGGTGCTTTGAATAACTGTGCTTTATTGTGACAATTGGCCTTTTGGGTTTCACATTTTTCTCTGATCCTCCATCTCACCCTCTCACTGATGTAACTGCATTTATACCTATAGCTGAACATTTTACTCCATTAGCACATGTGAAGAAACAGATTTTAATTGAAAGAAGCTTATGCTATAATTAATAAATTGGTTAATCCTTTTCTCCTTTTCTTCCTTTATTTTTATACTTACACTGACATGGATCTCTCTCTCTTTCTCTCTGTGTGTGATAAGGGCTACCATCTGTTTATAAGAATCTTTCCCAGACCAAAGCACTCTATTGAGGGAGGACAAAATAAACCAGTAAAAAGGCTGCATTTTTGTCTTCCATGCAGCTGAACTGAGTTTGATTGGCAACAAACTGCAAAGAAATTCCTCTCCATTTGCCAGTTGGAGGCAACATTAAACTCATTTCAGTGCTGATACCCGAACCACAACTCATTCTTAGCTTTTCTTGCATCACAGATCCCATTTGGGATTCTGGTGAAAGCTATACACCCTCTTCACAGAACAAAACACACCACTTTTTCCACCTAAAATTTATTTGATTGCATTGGAAATTGATTTTGTTCACTCAGAGTAGTCTGGAATGAAGAAAATGACAATGAACACTTGAAAAAGATGACATTTTTACCTTAATGTTCATTGTGACAGGAAGAAGACAAAGTCGCAGGAAGGAAATTTAAGGAGAGACTCATTTTCTGCAACCCATTTCACACAAACATCCTAACTCAATGTTCTTGCTGAAGTATATATATATTCTGTATTTCCCCAGCACAACAGCAGTGCCTTCCATTGTAAGACAAAACAAATATCCATATCATTTTCATGGGAAAATTGAAATCTCTTCTGTCTTCTGTTTGCCTAACAAAGTGATGCCATTCAAGGCACAAAGGGAAGTTTCACTGTTTGCATACTAGTTGGAGAACAAAGTGAAAGCATAGCGGAAGCCAAATAATGACTGATGGTTGATAGTTGGTGCTAGGAGGATGGGCAGACTCATCTCCAAGTGCAGCAAATCAACTTCAGTTAGAGGGATTATAAAATGGTACCCAGGACATAAAGTGCTATCCATGGGTATGTACCATGAGACACAATATATTTATCAAAACACATAACTTTATCATAGGAACTGCAACACCAACATTTCTAGAGGGCCTCAGGGCATTTTCATGATCACAAAATTTCGAGTGACTTGAAGTGAATGACACATTATTTCCTCTCACTCACTTGGGCTGTTTTGGAGGTCCCTTTCTGGGTTTGGAGCCCACCTCCAAACAATAACTGATCGCCCTGCTTAAAAGCTTAGTATCCTTTCTGTTTCTTTTTTCAGCTGGGGAAAAGAAGGTTTTTGTTTTTGTTTTATTTAACATGCTACATACAAAACATGCAAAATTTAACAAATCTACATAAACACACAAACACAATTTAGAAGTCTTCCTTATTAACAAAGTCTTGATGTTTCTTCAACATTTTCAGATCTGTTGTAGCTTCTTGAAGATATTCAAATCTTTTTTCATAGTGCAATAAACTATAATATTATCATCTAATTTATTGTAATACAATATCTTATTTTTACATCTGGTCCCATCACCTATCATTATCCATCAATACTTAACAATGACAATATCTTACAGTTGATATTCTACTTCTATAACATTATTCTATAACGGGGGTAGGCAACCTTTCCCCTTTAAAGGCCGAGGGACTTCAGATCCCAGAATCCCAGGAGCTATTGGCCAACATGGCTGAGGCTTCTGGGAGCTGAAGTCCCTCAGCCCTTAAAGGGGAAAGGTTGCCTACCCCTGCTCTATAATAATATCTCCATTTAATATTTAAAATCCATTGTCATTATTTCTCCCCAATCTTTGCTTATAAAATTTGTTACCTGCTCCCAGCTCTGTATAAGTGTTTCTAATTTATTTTCTTTCATCAGACATGTCAATTTATCTATCTCAGCTAATTCTAATAATTTTGTCATCCAATTTTGTATAGTGGATATAAGTGATTCCCCCCCCCAAAAAAATTTTTGAATATTCTAATCTAGCGGCTATTATCATATAGTACAAAATTCTTTCCTTTTATCTCTATATCTTCTTCAATTATAGTCAATAAATATAATTCTGGGGTCATGGAAAATTTTATATCCAATATCTTTTCAATTTTTCAATGTATAGAATGCCAATATTTTTTTTCCTTTCCTACATGACCACCATTGGTGATATAATGTACCCTGTAACTCTTTCTTCTGCCCATTTCCAACAACTTGGGTCTACTTGTTTGTACATTTTAGATAGTTTCTCCGAAGTCATGTACCACCTATAATGCATTATTTTCCTTACATGCTGTGCTAATGATATTTTAACTGTTCTTTTCCACACTTTTTCCCATTTGTTTATTTATATACTGTGTCCTACATTCTTAGCCCACTGGATCATTGAATCTTTAATAAATTCTTCTTCCGTGTCCCATCTTAGAATTATTTTATATATTTTAGAAAGACCTTTGTAATTTTCATTTACCAATACATTTTCTAATTCTGTTAACTTCCCTTTTTTCAGCTGGGGGAAAAAAAGGTTTTCAACCAAAAGGGGTGGGGAAAGTCAGGTCTCAGGGCCCATGAAAAAGTTGGTAGAGGCCACAAGGGCTATAGCGAACTCTACAATGTGCTGTATGCAGTCTGTGGGCTGCATAATTGGTACCTCATAATTAAATTTAATACTAAGATCTAAGTTTCTTTCTTTTCTCATAATCCCATTCCATCTCTCTGGCATCTCTTTTCCTCTGGATCTCCCAGGTGAATCTGCTTCCTAAATGAACCTGATTCTCAATATATTCATCTGGCTAAGGGTGGATGTGGGGACAAAAGAAAAGTATTCCATCCCCAGCACCTTCAACAGGGGCAGGAAAAAAAAACCTGCCTGAAACCTCAGAGGGGCATTGTCAAGCCACTGTTGACAACACTGGTCCAGACAGACAAAAAACTAATGTGTTTGCAGAGGAAAAGTCTGATGAAGTTGTAGGTATAAGAATGACATAGGCCATGATTATATCTCATTTGGACTACTGTAACATGCTGTACATGAGGCTGCCTTTGAAAACTGATTGGAAAACTATGGCCTGGCTGTTGACCAGGGTTGGGCACAGGGATCATGTGGAAACCCCCACCATTGAATTAATTGTATTGGCTACTGTAGTGGCATCCCCATCCTTGGTGTCACTTGGTGTGGAGGGACCTTCTAGGGGTGTGAGGGAGTGGCCAGGGTGATAGCCAAAAGAGCATACTCAGCCCTCTCTTTCACTGTACCAGTGCCAGCCTCCTCATGAGGAGATTGGCACAGCTTCAGCAAAGGCAGGAGAGGCTCAGCTCTCTCCTTCACTGCCGCTACAGCATCGGCCTTCTCATGAGGATACCAGCGTGGCCACAGCAAAGGCAGGTGAAGACTGCTTGACCCTTCTCATCCCACAGTGAGAGGAGGGCCCAACCAGGTGTCACCCCAATTCTAGGGTGTCACCTCGTGTGGCTTGTATCCCCCATACCTCCTTATTAATGCCACTGGGCTACTGATCTGTTTCTAGGCAGAATTCAAAAGACTGGTTTTGACCTTTAAAGCCCTACATAACTGGGGTTGAAACTGTTTGAAAGACCATATCTCCTTATGTAAACCAGGGTGTCCATTGAGATCTGCTCAAAATGGCTTTCTCTCAGTCTCACCACCCTTGCAGGTATGCTTGGTGAGGACTCAGGAGAGATCCTTCTCTATGGCTGCTCCCAGGCTGTGGAAATCCCTTCCATGAGAGGTCCAGTTAGTCCCCTCCCTCCTGTCTTTCTCCCAACAAATGAAGACTTTTTTATTTAGGCAAGCTTTTGAATTTTATTTATAGAGTTGCAGTGTGTGAAGTGGTATGCTACCTGTCTGTCTATCTATCTTTCTATCTATTCATCCATCCACCCATATATATTTCAATCTGTTAGTGAAACTGTGTTTTAAATATATTCTAAATGTTGTCAGTATTTTTGCTGTTTTAATCATTTTTTTAATAATGTTGATTAATTCCTTTTTAATTTTTGTAAATTAATGTTTTAAGCAGGCCTTTTAAAAATTATTGTAAGCTACCTTGGATCCCATTTCTGGGGAAAAGTAGGATATAAGTGCAATAAATAACAACAGCAGCAACAAAGGAAATCAACAAGGAAGTCAGATACCCCTGGCAGCTTGATACTGAAGGTTATGTACATTTCATGGATTGCAAGTTTCTCACCTTTGTTCTAGAAGATAATGCTATATGCAAACTTTCTCAAAGTGAATGAATTTTGTGGAAATTACACCTATCCAAAGCCTTTTCTTTTATAGCAAACCAAATCACCTATTATTACATGTTAGAAATTATAAGTACACTGTTGTGAACTGTTCTTAGCTTATAAAGTCTACTGCAGTTGGCTGACCTTTGAAACAGGCAACTGTGTGGAACTGACATGGATGAAGTCCATTTGTTCTAGAGTATAGCATACATTTTGAGAGTTTTGAAGTGTCCTCCTGTTCCTAGCTGAGGACTGTTGAAAGCAGGTGATACAAGGAATATTTACTTTGTTTTTACCTAAATTCGAAGGATCACATGAGTACCTTTCCAAAGCCTCCATATAAATAGAAATAGAACCTAAGTGGGGGGAAAGACTTTAAAAAGAGAAAAGAGAGGAAAGGTCTAGGGCAGGGGTAGGCAACCTGCGGCCCGGGGGCCGGATGCGGCCCCATGAGGCCTTTGAACTGGCCCCAGGCTGGTCCTGCCCCCCCACCATGATGATATTGATTATTGTTGTTATTACTTGTTCTTGGGGTTTTCTTGGCAAAATCTCCACAGGGGGTTTGCCATCATGGCTTTTCTGGGGCTGAGAGAGTGTGCATGCATATTTTTAAATTTTATTTTATTTTATTTTTATTATTTTTATTATTTTATTATTTTGCTTCGGCCCGCCAATTGTCTGAGGGACAGCAACCCGGCCCCGAGCTCAAAAAGGTTGCCTACCCCTGGTCTAGGGGCTAGAGTTGGAAGTGACTTATACTGGTTCAAGCTTCCCAGCTGGGGATTTTGGCATGGCTTCATCCAAGCCATAAGAGCTAAATAGTATTCTGGAAATTTTCTCCCATGTATTAGTGTTTTTCTAATTAAATCACAAGTTTTTACTGGAAAAATGCATCATAATACAATTTGAAATGCAAGTCACTAGATATTATGAGTTTTTAATCCTCTTCTAAGTACTACAGCATTCCAGTTTTCCTCATCCAACTAACTAAGAACTAGGGGAACAATGGTAGAATATACCCCTGTTCTTTTTTCTTTTTCTTGAACAGCAATATACAGAAATCTCTGTTTCCCACAGCATGGAAATAAATTATCAAAGGGTCTTTGCAGACTACCAGAAATAATGCAGCTTCAGGCAACTTTAACTGTCTTGGCTCAGTGCTAAGGAATCATGGGAACTGTAGTTTATTGTGGCACCAGAGCTCTCTAACAGAGAAGGCTCAATGTCCCTGAAAAAATGCAATTCCCATGATTCCCTAGCACTGAGCCAGGACAGTTAAAGTGGCCTCAAGCTGCATTATTTTTGGCAATCTGTAAAGGCCCAAAGTCTGAATATAAAACCAGTATTAAAAAGAGATCAGCTAAGAAAGTTGGCAACTTTAAGTGACAATGGCAGGTGTTTTGAAATCACTTTCTAAATTGAAGGACTGCAGCTGTGGCTTAGATTTCTCCTCTGTTTAATGGTACAGTAGTATGGATCTTATGTCTGCAATTTTGTGGAGGCTTCTGGAAATCAGTATAAATTTTGGTGTAAATCATTCCAGACTGGGGAAAAATACAATTATGCTACCTATACAGAGCAATAAAACTTGAGTTCTCTGCCATCATGAGTTTTCTGCTTGTATTAAAACAGCAACATCTGTGTGCTTTTTTGCATGTCTATCAGTGTCCACAGAAAATGCCCCTGGAAGAATAATGATCATTTTGTTATTTTCATTTGTTAAGGTATTTCTGTACCACATTTCATTCCAACAATCCCAAAGCAGTTTACAAAAATTACATTTGCGTGTGTGTGTTTATGTGTGTATAAAAATGGTAACAATACAAAAAGGCTATGTATCAAGACTTATGCAGGTAAGCTTTAGATCTGCAGACTGTATTGATCTTTAATAAATTTTGTTCTCTTCTTGTCTTTTTTTCCTTTTATCTCTGTATCTCTGTGTTGCAGAATTGACACTTTGATGCATTTGTTCAGCTCCAAAGTCAATATTATTGACAAGTTCAAGTCCATTAAAATGATTTTCTCCAAAACTTCAGCTGACTTTGTGGTGGACACGAAGGAGATGATTCTTCATAGGCAAACATAGTAAATTTGTACCATACTGAAATAAACTTGTATTTCTTTGCATTATGCAATGACCTGTAACATCAAAATTTAAGTAGTAATAGAACACTACCTTCTCATTATCCCAAAGGACATAGTTTGGCAAAACATTCAAGATATTCATGGAATATATAGGGCACTAACTAATTCCAGGGTTGTGTAACAGCAAATTTGAAACAGTACAATTTAAAAGCAACACAAAAGCATTTAAAAGTATAAAGTTGGAAAAACAATTAAACAATTTAAACAGTTAAAAAGTTTCAACAAAAACATTTGTGTGATGACAACAATAAAAACTAAAGTGTAAACCTGATGGCAGGAACTGTTTTATTATTTGTTTTTGTAAGCCACACTCTAGAAACCTTTTTCAGTTTAAAGAGAAGAATAAAAATGTTTTACATGACTAAATAATGACACTGAACTTAGACTCTAAAGAGGCATCCATTCATATCTACATTCTGCCATAAAGCCTTCTGAATGGCCAGCTCTTCTCCATCAGCCTATGTCATGGCATGGTTATATGGATTAAATGAGATACCACTCCAGATGCAATACCCCATGCTTTTTCAAGGCTGAGTGAGATACAAATGTGGCTGGGAAAACATAAAATAAAAAGTCAGCATCTAAAATGCATTCATTTTAATGGTCCTGGTGTTGGCTTTGCTTTGATCATTCTAGTGAAGTACTATTTTATTACTGTTTGATCATTGTGTTATGATTTATAAGCCAGCCTGGTTCTGCTTTGAATAGAAACGCTGTAGAAAAATGTGTTGGTAATTCAACAGTTAGCAATAGCTTCAGAGCTGTTTCATTTCTATACAAACTTGTGGGTTCACAGAGCTGGGAACAACCAAGCATCCTGTGTGATGAAATGGAGAAAGGAAGTGGAGGGCTCAGGGAATGAAGGGGAAAGACATGGGTTTCATTTCAAATTAGGCCACATTTCAGCCATTCTTTTGCCCCCAAATCTCCCAAAGTATGCCCAAACTACAGCAATTTGCTTACGCTGATCCTTCAATGCCCCCAAACCTCCTCAACATGAAAACTAAATCTTAAAAAAATGGCCCCAAATTGGGCAAAATGGTGGGTGGAAGTAACTTTCTCAGTTCAAGCATGCCAAAATGCACTAGTGGAGTGGGATTTGGAAAAATGCCCCCCTCATCTTGTGCAATTGCCCAGCCCTAGTCTAATGTCATTAAAAACTAAGAATTTGAGCCAAGTGTGAGAATCACACACACTACTATTTCCACACCTATTTAGGCTAAAGTATTATAACATGATAGTGAAAATACTTATTAGCAAATATCATAATAAAGGATAAAAGAAGTGTTATACAGCATTATCAAGAGTCAGCATGGTGTCGTAATACAAGTGTTAGACTAGGACTCTGGAGAGCAGGGTTCAAGTCCCTGCTTGTCCATGGAAACCCACTGGGTGATCTTGGGCAAGTCACATTCTCTCAGTCTCAGAGAAAGGCCAAGGCCAGTCCCCTCTGAACAAATCTTGCCAAGAAAACCCCATGATAAATTGGAAATGACTTGAAGGCACACAACACCAACACCAATAACAAATATCAAGAGGCATATTTACAAACTTAGCTGTTATGCCCACATGTAATGTGTTACTAGGGAAACATATATCCCTTAGCTATATAAAATCTTCTAGTAGCACAATGCTGCTATTGTTGGGTTAGTTGGAGAAATAAAATAATTAAAAGTATACAACATGAATTCAAAGCCTTGCTAGTACCACAACCCAGTTATAACTGGCTTCATGAAAAACCTGCACACAAAATCCCCACTATCACCTAGAATTGTGGTTTCTTAAACATGGGAAGTGTTTAGAGTAGAAAATGTTTAGACAAATTATCAACACTTCACATTCTAATTTCATTCTAATGACTTCCTGGAAGATAGTTCCAATTTGGGGCATCTTAGGTTTCAAAACATGACTGTGTAAAAGGACTAGTAAATTTAGGCCTGAAACAGATGGGTCAAAAGGAGAAGCTTCCCACCACTTTGTGTGTGTGTGTGCAGATGACACATGCCCCAGAGTGTCCAGAAGCTGCTCCAAGGCCACATAAGGTGACCTGAAGCCACCAGCAAAAAGAGCAGTAAAAATGCTCCTGCTGGTAGTTCATTTGGAATTGTGGCAGAGGCCCACTTTGAGAGTGGGCTGTGCAGTTGCTGCGGGACCTGATCACATCTGGAGCAGCCAGAGGCCGCTCCTAGCCTAGCCACTAGTCTACTTTGCTCCTTAGTCCTGTATCTCCACTGGGATTTTGGCTTGATGATGAAAAACCTTTAATAAACCACCTGGGAAATATTTGGGGACAGGATTCACATTTGTTATACATTGTGTGCTATATTTGTAATGAATTTGATCTCTGGTAACTCAACACTCTTCTCCAGCACCACATCTCAAATGCATTCATTTTCTTCCTATCATCATTCTTAACTGTCCAGCTTTCACATCCATACATGGTAATAGGGAATACAATAGCTTATATGATTCTAACTTTTGTACTCAGTTGTATATCTTTGCATTTTAGAATCTTTTCTAGTTCTTTCATTGTCACCCTCTCCATTCTTAGTCTTCTTCTGATTTCCTGACTGTAATCCCCATTTCTATCAATGTTTGATCCCAGGTATGGGAATTCTTTTTACTATTTCTATTTCTTCATTGTTTAGGTTGAATTTGTGAAGGTCCTTGGTGGTCAGTATTTTTGTTTTCTTTATGTTCAGCATTAAGCTTGCTTTTACACTTTCTTCTTTGATCTTCCTTAGTAGGTGTTCCAGGTCTGTGAGGTTTTCTGCTAGTATTATGGTGTCCTCTGCCTATCTTAGATTGTTGATATTCCTTCCTCCTGTTTTCACTCCTCCTTCTTCTGTGTCCAAGCCTGCTTTTCTGATAATATGTTCTGTGTACAAGTTAAACAGATAGTGTGAAAGGATGAAGCCTTATCTGACTCCCTTGCCAATTGGGAACCATTCTGTTTCTCCATGTTCTGTTCTGACAGTAACTTTTTGTCCTGAGTACATATTCTTCATTAGGACTCTCAGATGTGTTGGCACTCCCATGTCTTTAAGGGTATTCCATAGCCTTTCATGATCTTTTGGAATTCCCTGGTGTGCTCCATTAGCCATCATATGTTTGCAATATGGTCCCTTGAACCTCTTGGATTCCTCGCTCCATTGACAGCCAAAAGGACAAACAAGTGAGTCTTAGAGCAGATCAAACCAGAAACCTCCCTGCAAGCCAAGTTAACCAAACTGAGCGTCATGCTTTGGAAACATCATGAGAAGAGAGGACTCTTTAGAAAAAAACAATAATGCTGGAGAAGGTGGAGGGAAGTAGGAAGAGAGGAAGGCCACATGCTAGATGGATGGACTCTATCAAGGAGGTGACAGGTATTAAGGGGTTGCAAGAATTAAACAGAGCAGTGGAGGACAGAGGGTCTTGGAGATGTCTCATCCATAGGGCCACTGTGAGTCGAGATTGACTCAAGTGCAGTTAACAACAATGATAAAACATATTCAAGGAGAATATTAAAGTGAGAGTTGTTGGCTGTCCTTGAAATGAGAAGTTAGTGAAATGTTGGTTAATGTCTTGCTGTTTTGTAATTAAACTCTTCAAAAAGTGTTGATTTTTTTAAAAAGTCTAAAATAAACATTTGTCTATGTTTCCCCAGAGTTAGAGCACTAATCCTAGAATTTTTTAAAAATCACATTTTCTTTTAATTTAGTTTCCCTGCCTTTCTCTCAAGATGGGACCTAAGACATCTTACACTGATTTAAAGTAAGATTCAGTTAAAATCCTATTTTAGAAAAGTTAAAAAGGAATTAAACAATATTATTTTTTAAAAAAAAAACATGGTTAACAGTCAAAAACACATTTAAAATGTAATTACAAAATGCAGGTTAAGAACTCCTTATCCAGAATTCCAAAATCTCAAATATGCCAAAATCCAAAATTGTCTACTGAGTGTCTAAGATAATAACACCTTCGTTTTCTGATGGTTCAATGTACACAAACTTTGTTTCATGCACAAAATTATTTAAAATATTGTATATAAAATTACCATCAGGCTACATGTATAAGGTATGAAAGAGAGGGGACCAACCAGACCTCCCACAGAAGGAAACTGCATAGCCTAAGAGAAGGCTCTCTTTCGGCTGTCCTTACCAAATATTTCTGTAGAAACAGAAAGCCTTCCCCTGTAGATTTTAACACTCAAACTAATTTGTATAGGGTGGCAAGATGTTTCAGATAGCCTGGAGCTAAGCCATATAGGGCTTAAAAAGTAAAACAACCAAAAAACAGAATTTTGAATTATTCTTGGGAAAATATACTGGCACCCAATTAAATTAATTCAGTGGGGGGTGGGGAGGGGGCAGCACACCCTGCTTCCCCACACTGTAATTGGAGCTCTTCATATTTTTATATTTTTCATATCTAGAGTCCAGCAAGCTTTAAGAGGTCACAATGACCTTTGAAACACAGGAAAATGTCCATGGGAAAAGCAAGTGAACCTGAAGGCAGGTGGAAGAACTAGGTAAAAGGGTAAATGGGTGTGCTGATCACCCCTTCCTCCCCCAGGGTCTCTGCATATCCTCTGCACCCAGAGACAAAGGACCATTGCACCAAGGCAAATAAGCTAATATCTCCTATCTACCCCCCTCCATGTTCCCAGACAACTTCCTTGTCCAGATATCCTAGGGTTGTCCTAATCCAATTGCTATTTTGATAATCTGAAGTTAAAACCATCAGTCATTCCAGAATCTCATTGCTGGTTCCATGAGAATAGTATCAGATTTTTGTTACACTGCAAGATATCATCCAAGCACCTCCAGAGTCCAGATATCAGGTATAAATATCACTCTCAAATCTAGGCCTGAATGTGTACAGAGAGTTTTCTGCTCACTGTGTCTCCCTCAGACTTCATCTCAGCCATATCCCACTTTCCGTGGTCTACTCTTCAGGACAGGTAAATATCACCCCCTCAACAACCCTCAATCTCTGCTATCCTATTTCCATGCCTCCATTTTGGTCCACTCTTATGCTGAGTCTGTTTGAATTGTTATCATGTGTGTGCTGGATTTCAAAATAAAAACTTCTTTATTTCATTAAACTGGAGTTATCTCACATTAGTTCCAAATATACATGGGTGAAAATGGTCCTCAAGCTATTCAGCATCTCACAAAGCATCCTTTGAGCTAATAATTCCCCAGCATTTAAAGAGATTAATACAGTTGGTGGGGACCCCTAGACTTCCACCTTTTAGTGTAAGGGGGAAATCCCATGATCCTTGTAACCATCCCTAGTTAGCAGCCTGGCCACAACATTTTGAATCAGTTGAAGTATGCAAAGGCAGACCCATGAAGAGCATGTTACAGTAATCAAAACAGTATGTAATCAAGGCATGTGTCACTTTAGCCAGATCTGACATCTTCAGGAATAGGTGTAGCTAGCACACTACCTTTAGCTGGACAAACACATGCCTGGGTGAAACCTGTGCATCCAAGCTTAGTTCTACGTCCAGACATATGGCCATGCTGTGAAGCTGAGATTTTGGGGGGAGGGAGTGTAACCCAATCTAGCACAGGTTGAATCTCTACACCCTGATCTGCCTTTTGACTAGCCAGGAGCCCCTCTGTCTTGCCTGGATTAAGTTCATTCACCCTTCTGCAATCAATTCCCAGCAGGATACACTAGTTTAGTACAGAATCAGATGAAAAGGGGAGATAGATTTGGGTGTCTTCAACATGCTGGTGACACAAAAACCCCAAGGTCTCAGTGTAGATATTAAATAACATTAGGGACAGAATGGAACACTGATGAGCACAGTGTTGAACAAACCTCCCCAGCACCACCTTCTCAATTCACCACTCCAAAAACAGTGCCCCCATATCTCATCCCAGAAAGGTAACCCAAAAAATGTTATAATTAATGGTATTGAAAGCCACTGAGGAGCCCAGCAGGATCAAAATACTTCCCCTGTCCAGTACACTGGATAGGTCATCTTCCAAGGCAACCAAAACTTTCTCTGGGCCTCTGCAGACCATCCCAAAGGGCCAGCCTAGGGGTAGAGTTGGGGTGGGGCAGCCACACGCTCGTTGCTCCAACCCCACGCCGATGCTGTCCTGATGCAGCGTTTAAACACACTGTGCTGAAAGGGCAAGGAAGAGCCGCAGCACCGGCTCTTAGGGCAGCCTTTTGCCAACTCTAAAAGGAGCAGCATTTTGCTGCTCTTTGGGGGGCAGCAAAAGTTAAGATTGGGGCTGCAGTGTGGGGTTGCCATGGTCCTGATCCGCCCTTTCGGGGTGGCTCTGTGCTGCCCGTCTGCAGAGACCCTAAGTCCCACAGCCAGGCCTGAAACCAGATTTAAATGGATCTAGATAATCCATGTCATCCTGTCAGCCTTTGGTTCTGAATATTCTAGCCCCTCTTCTTATAACTGTACTGTTCTAATACCAAATGGGTTTTCAATGGTATTAAGTCAAAAATTGTTTTTAAAAACTCAGTAACTGTGTGACAAAGAAACAAACTGATCCTATAGATTTCAAGAACACTTGAGCTGCTCCAGCATAATCCACCCACTGCAAATACAGGAGTCAAAACACACAACACATGGGAAAGTTACAACTCCCAGCATCTTCCAGGAAATTTCTGGTAGGTATAGGGCCTTTGCAGACTGCCAGAAATAGTGCACATAAAATTGAGGCACTGCCCTGGCTCAATGCTAGAGAATCATGTGAACTGTAATTTATTGTGGCACCAGGGCTCTCTGACAGAGAAGGCTCAATGTCTCAGAAAAAAAAAAAATCCCATGACTCCCTGGCACTGAGCCAGGGCAGTGCCTCAATTTTATGTGCACTATTTCTGGCAGTCTGCAAAAGCCGATAGTTAACTTTTTCCAAACTCTGGGAATACAGCTTAGTACTGATGTATCACTAATTCCTTTTATCAGTAAGAAAAGATGCTTTAATATAAATGTGACATTTAAGAATTCAATCAAAAGAACACAATATATAATCAAAATATTATGCCTTTCAGACACAATCCTCCTGCTTGTTATACATACATCTGGAGTCACAGACATAGCCCTGCTGCATCAGAAAATAATATTACAAACACAAACATTGTGTCTCAAGGACTTTTGCTGATCTGCCTTGAGATCCTTTTCTTACCAGAGATCTAGGGTTGTGGAGGCTAAAAAATAGTTGGAACACTTTTTGATATTGCTGATGCAATTTCTTTCTGGCCTACATATTGGGAAGTGACATAAGTCTACTTAGAAACAGGACACATTCAGTCCAATGTAAATTGCTGTCAGGTAAGTGGGTATGGGACTGCAGCCTAACCACATTAGCATATATCATTCACTTCAACAGTGACAGTAATGGAAATGACCTCTTTATTAGCTGTTTTCTTCAGAAACAAGACAGTAAAATTAATATGATGACATTTCCCAGTAGGTGGCAGTGAAGTTAGCACATTTCTAGCCCTCTGAAAGGTCATCCTCCTGCAAATTTATATATTTGTTAGCACTGCTGATGTAAAGGGTTCCCTTCCTTGTAATAAAAAGTGCCTTCTTTTTATATGAAGGAGGAGGAAGGAAGATAATGTGCCTGTCTTGTAAAAACTGAATATCAGCTTCTTGTGTCATCTGTCATTTACTGAATAAAATGGAACAAGGAGTGAGAGGGTGGAATGGAGGGTTATATATACAACTGAGTGCCAGAACCCTGAATATAACAGCAATCTATTCACAAGATTTTGGAAACGGAAATCAATGATCACCACCTGAAAGCTGAAATAACCTATTCCAAGACATTTTAATTCTGAAAAACATAGCCTTTCGAACCCGGCAGCATTTTCTATAGAAAAACCTTATGATCTGGCCATGCTTGAAAACAGAAGACAAGTTCTGTATGTACAGACTCTGTGCCATGATGGTCTATGGCCTTAACTTAGAGGACAACACCACTCTTGCATCCAGCACTATCTTTGGTGAATCCATGGCCAGATCTTGGGAATTCTATAACTACCACTGAATGCTGTTTATCCTTCCCATTCCAATGGATATCACCAAGGAATGTGGAAGATGAAACATCTGATGTTTTATTCGTGTGTGTGTGTGTATGTGTGTGTCTTCAAGTCCCCTGTCAACTTATGATGACCTAATGGCTAATATCAAAATGCCTGCATACATTTATGGTTCAAACACACTGGGAATACTTGGTACAGTTGTGATCAACAGCACCTTTAAGTAGATACTGTAGAACTGGAAAAGATACTAAAAAGGGTAACCAAATTGATCAAGACACAGGTGGATCTTCCCCTTGAGGTAGGTAGAAATGCAGGGCAGGAGTGTAATAGCACCCTACTGAGCATATTCTCCACCAACTGGCACTGAAAGGAATGATGTCTCAGATCCAAGAGAGGATATACAGCCACCATGACTTGTACTCACATATTCATCTGGTCTCCTTTTAAGGCTACCCAAGTTGGTGGCAATTTCTAAATCTTGTGGTAGCAATTTCCAGGTGCTTTGTGAAGAAATATGTCCATCTCTCTATCTTGAATATCTCACCTTTCAGTTCCTGTGGATGACTCTAGCTTTCAATATTGTGAGAACAGGAGAAAAGCTTCTTTTTCACAGAATGGGCATTTTCTCTGCAACATGAATAATTTTATACACCTCTATCACATCTCCCCTTACTCAGTTTCTCCTCTAAGCTAAAAGATCAAAGCATTATAACTTACCTCAGGAAGAAGCTACAATTGGTTGGCAGTGTGGGAAGATAATGCTGGATTACTTGAGTCTTTGACCTGATCTGGCATGGCTCTTCTTATGATTTTATATATCCCACACCAGATCCCTAGAGAGAGATACCCACATACCCAAAGTGCCTGCCAGCCTTCAGCTTCCAAGTCACCTTTGGGATTCTACCAGTTTTTGCCACAAGCATATCTAGGGCTTATTTAGATTTCTTATAAACCCCAAATTCCCATCCAGGCTTGCTATGTGCTATTTATATTATGCAGGCTCAACCCCCAAATCAAATCTAGGCTGTTTTCACAATGCCCAGACTCGATTTAAGGTTTCCACCCCTTGTCCCACATTAAAAAGATTTATCATTTGCTCTGGGTTTCCCAGAAAACCTGGAGCAAAACACAGCAACGATGGCTGACTCCCTTCCCACGGAGCCGTCTGTTTCACCCCATAATCCCTGTAATTGTCTCTGATGATTTGCTCTGTGGGCATGAGAAAATCTGAGGTCAGAATGACCTCAGTGGCAGTGGCAGCAGGGGCCAGGTCACAGGGATTGTATGGGCAGGGCACCTGCCCATTGTTTGCTGAAAACTGGCAGCAGGTAAGGGGGGATTCAGGGGAAAATCAGAGCCAGAATATTCGGGGGACAGCCTGGAGTACTGTGGTAAATGTAGATGAACCCCAAGAGATACACTCTTAACTGGTGGGGTAGAATCACCTTCCCCAAAGGTCTAACACCTGTGGCCTTTCAACATTTCCAGGACCAACTTCTGTATCATGAAAAAATCTCCTATTAATTAGTCCCATAAGAGACATTCCCTGGACCCCCTGGCTCATTAACATTCAATTTCCTTAATAAAGTATATGGCAGACATGGATAGGGAACAATTACAATCTTATGAACTTTTTCTAACCTTTTCCTCTTGTTTCCTCTTCTTTATCTTGTGGCATTGTTAAGCAGTGGCTCCCTCCTGTATTTTTGAATTCTTCTTTTTTAAAAATACATGTTAAAATGACATAAAGGGAAAGCAAACAGAGACAAATATGAACTTGGTCATCTGGGATAGCCAGTGTGAAATTTCTGGAGAATGTCTCATTCTGTTGATCCGTGTTAAAAAATCTCCATTTTTAAAGAATTGCTGATGGATTCATTTTATTTCTAACAGTCATCACTCAGTGGAATAGTCTGTGCATACCATGAATCTTCCTGTTGTTGTCATAAAGCAAAAATGTTTTATGAGGTCATAGTCCTTTGCCTTTCCCATGTCATGTCTTTTTAGATTCTAAGCCTGAGGGCAGGGAAATGTCTAATTAACTATCTGTAAGCTGCTCTGAGAGCCTTTCTGGCTGAAGAGTGGGGTATAAATACAGTAAATAAATAAACAAACAAACAGATAGCTTCAAGCAATTCTAAAGCAGTTGTGCTCTATTCCAATAGCCTTCAAGGGATGGTACTTACTTTCGAAGCTCTGTTTAATTTGGCATCTCATTACTTCAAGGTCTTGGAACCTCTGGTCATGGGCCACGTGTACCCATGGGTGTTGCCCATTGGTTGCAAATTTCTTCTATTTTCCTTTCCTATCAGTGGCAGTGGATTAAAAAAAATCAATTGCAGATTGGATATCAATGGATATTTAAAGCACAGAAAACTGTTGCATGGAGCTTGGTTTGATGCTTGGGCAGCTGCTGGACAAGACTAAATGCTGGTATGCAGTCTGGGAAGCTACTGCATGGAACTGAGGCTTGCTTTGCTGTCCAAAAACAGATGCATAAATCTACTGTAAGGTATGTCTTCTAGCCAACGTGTCCAACAGCCCCTCTTTTAGTTGTGCATTCAATTCTACATTTGTCTGTGCATTTATTTGCATACCCTTGCCATCCAAGAAAAGGGCCTCATAGCACATTCAACCAGTAATTCCTGACATACAATTTACATTGTAACATTTACTCCAATGTGGTTAAGATGCCAATTCTGATGATCATAAGGTCAGAAGGTTGGCAGTTTGAGGCTCAAGTTCTGCATGATGGGATGAGCTCCTCTCACTACTTCCTGCTTCTGCCAGCCTAGCTGTTCGAAAGCATCCAAATGCAAGCAGATAAATAGATACCACTTCAGTGGGAAGATAAACAGTGTTCCATGAAGTCATGCTGGCCACATGACCATGGAGTCATCATTGCCATCGCTGACTCTTCAGCTTAGTAATGGAGATGAGCACCAGCCCCTACATTCAGTTACAACTAGACATTCGTGTCAAGGGGAAACTTTTACCTTTAGGCTCAACCATTATCTCCACAAGCAATCTGAATTTGCTGACATTTTGTAATAAAAAGGCACAAAAGAACTGGAGAGAAGTAAAGGAAGGCAGGTAAGAATGGGAGCAAAAAAGGCAGATATCTACCTTCTAGATATTAAGCAATCCTAGTGATGTATCCTAAGACTACTACAAATATTTTTAACCATGCCCCGCTTTAAACTTAGAAAAATTCAAGATGCATATTGACCATGGGTCACCCAGACTGGCCAAGTGTGTTGGGAGATTGCAGGTTTTTACTGCAGGGGTTATCACTTCATTTTCAAATATAAAAACTACCTTTTGCTAATTACAAGAGAGCCAGCGTAGTGTAGTGGTTTCAGCATTGGACTATGACTCTGGAGATCAGGGTTCAAATGCCCACTCTGGCATGGAAACCTACAGTGACCTTGGGCAACTCACGTTCTCTCAGCCTCAGAGGAAGGCAAAAGCAAAACCCCTCCAATCCCTCAAATCTTGCCAAGAAAACCCCATGAGAGGGTTGACATAAGTAACAACTTCAAGATGTACAATAACACCAATTACAAAAACAGCATAGGCTCAATTGCCACCTATCCCCACCCACCCCACACAGCAGTCTTGCATGACCCACTTGATATAAATCAGAGATTATTGCCCCAAAATATAATTTTTCTGTTCTGAAAAACCTCAAGCAAGACAATTGCATGGCAACACCTCCTTTTCCTTCTTCTCCCTTTTATTCACTTCATTCCTCTCCCATCTACAATGTCTTCTATTTGTTTAGACACAGGAATGCAGGAGAGGGAGGACAACTGGGATTTTAAAACTTCAAAAACAAAAGAAAAAAAATCTGTGTGTCTGTGTGTGTGTGTGTGAGAGAGAGAGAGAGAGAGAGAGAGAGAGATCCAATCAAAGTAGATATTAAGTAAGCAAAGGACAAAGCTTGCTAGATCAAAAGATCCACCACATCAAACCAAACCGGTAGGGTTGCCAGAGTGGAAACTGGAGAGATGGCTCCTCTTCCTTGAATACACTCATCCCTCCACATTT
>CM034701.1:279219905-279230629 GCA_020142125.1 Phrynosoma platyrhinos
GTTGGGTTTAGCATGGATACAAATGTATCACTGGCAGTACTGAGGATAAGACTATAGCTTAGGTGTAGGAGAATCTTGGGGTTTAATTGTCATTCACTGAGGAGAAATTCACTATCCATTTGCACTTCTGTGTGCATTCAGCTTTAACATTTCATAGGGTTATAAGGAAATACTGAGATTTGCCCATATTTTCTTTTTTTCACATTGTCATTTTGTAACATAGTGTCAGGTAAGGTAGACTGAGAAATGGTATGTACCCAAGGCCAACAAGAAAGCTTCACGGCTGAGTGGATGTGTGAATGGGTATTTGGTTGTCTCACACTAGCTTATGTATGAGCATGTCTTGGTTAATTGTACCTGCAAGAGTGATTAGAAAGAAACACATATGTTGGATAAGAGAAATTTCCAGTACTAATGTGCTTAATTATAGTTTCGTATTCATCACCCATGGAATACCATTTTAAATATAAGGAATTACATAGCTTAAATAGACACTTAATATAATACTATGAGAAGGGAGCTAGCTGTAGTTTAAAATGCTCAGAAGTGTCAATTTCCATATGCTATTTATTTATTTATTTATTAAAAGTTGGATTCTAATTTTTGATCTGTAATCAAGTGTACAATTAACTGTTCAGAACTGCAGTATTATATTGGAAAGAACTGAAATGTTAGAATGTTTGGGGAAAATACCCTACCATATACTGAGCACAAAAAATTAGAATACAGTATGTGAAATGCCTTATGAAAATCTGAAAATTTAATGAATTTGTATTTGTATTTGTATTTTCAGTTTTATTAAAAGGGCATTTGTGTGATAATCAAAGAAAAAAATACTGGAGAAATTAATAATTATTTCAACTATAGTAATAATGCTTAACAGTTATAAATTACTTTAAAGTGTTCAACACACTTTGTAAGCTTTGTTTCAGTAATTCTTATGAGAAAAATTGTATTTAATAGAAGCTTTTTATAGACTATTTTCCATTTTTCTCTGTACTAAAAAAGGAAAGAAACAAATGAGATGTGTCCTTTTTATTTATATCTGGAAATTTTTAAAATCATATTTCTATAAAGTATTTCTTTAAAAATACCATGGTTTCAAATGAATCAGAATTTTGTATAAACACTGCACTTATACTCTCTAAAAACTGAATGCATAACTTGCTGTATAATCAAATAGAAATGATCAATTAAATCCTGTTTTTCCATGTAGAAGACCCAACTGTGGAAAAATATCTGATTTGAGGAGAGGTGTTTTACATTATGACTCATCCAGTGCTCAATATACTCCTTTTTCTGACTGGATCACAAAAGACAAGGGTCTAAATCTTAAGTAGGAAATCTACTGTTCAAACTGTTTTGATAATTGAGATTGGGAGGAGAATCTATCCTTCTTACTGCAGCTCCAACTCAATTAAAAAAAAACTATTCAGGAGGGCTGGGATACCATTTGGAGCTGGTTTTCAGGTAGCATCAAAGGCTGTAAGAAGAAGGGAAAGAGAAGAAAGTGCTGTTGAGTTCATGTATGACATTGAATTTGAGCCAAAATATAAAGGTAAATCTTAGTGCACTAGAAAGGATTACTACAAAGTAATGGAACTTTTACTTTGTTTGTGACCACTTTACCCCTCCCCCCATGTTATATTGCACACTCCTTTTACATCCTCACCCTGCCCACCAAAAAAACAATTTGACATGCATCAGGGAAGAGATATGTTTGTGGATGCTATTAAGAGGGCTTATGGAACCAGCTTTATGATTCTTGAATCATGACTTTAAGATTGAGTTAGAATCAAGGTCAAAACACTCTCTCTCTCTCTCTCTCTCTCTCACACACACACACACACACACACAAGTTTGTAGATAGGTCTGCTTGACTGATGTGCCAGTGACAGCAGCAGTACAGCTATGTCACTTTACACTGTTATAGTCCTGCTGTGATCTTTTGCCTGCAAACTGGAACTGTAGAAAGCAAAAACAAAGTGCAGTAGGCCCTTAGTAACTGCTGGGGTTGGGTTGCAGGACTGCCCCCGTGAATACCTAAATCCTTGGATGCTCGAGTCCCATTAAATACAGTAGCCTAATAAAATAGTGTCCCATATATAAAATGGCAAAATCAAGGTTTGCTTTTTGGGATTTTAAAACAATATTTTCAAGCCATGGATGGTTGAATCTGTGGATAGAGAATCGGTGGATACTGGGGATGACTGTATTATATAGCAGTGCCAGCTAGGGAAGCATGCATGGCAATGCTAATAACATTTAGCAATCAGGATCATGCTTACTCAAACAGTGACTGCCATCTAGCCCCATAAACACACTTCTCAACTATGCTTGTGGAATTGCTGAGACTACATACTTCAGTGCTGACCTTTGTGCAGCAGTGATCAACACCGAGTTGTTACAATTGATTTCTGAAGGCACAGGCCATAGAGTTCCCTACAAACAGAAAGCTGAAGTGCCCCAATACTGACAGCAACAACCCACATTCAATAAATTCTTTTGCCAGGGGAAGGTCTGGAACATACAGAGTGCTGACTGAATCACAACAGTCAGACATCTGCATTGCCCTTGGGGGCAAGAGAACAGTTGCATTAAAAGTCCATTAGCAACAGGACAAGGGTTCAATGTTATTCAAGACATATAGTCTCACAAAATAAACACATCAACAAAATAAACAAAGGCAAGAAGTAGAAGAATTGGATGTAATCTCTATATGGTTGACACCTACAAATTCTTGGGCATCCCCCTTCAGGCTTATGTAAAAGTTAATCAGCAAGGGGACAAAATAAAGCCCTCTGAAATTCATAGCACAGAAGCCATAGGGCAGGACAATAATATGGTTTATGGCAGGGCTAGGCAAACTGTCCCCTTTAAGGGCTGAGGGACTTCAGCTCCCAGAAGCCTCAACCATGTTGGCCAATAGTCTGGGATGTTGGCCAATAGTCTGGGATTCTGGGAGCTGAAGTCCCTCGGCCCTTAAAGGGGGCAGTTTGCCTACCCCCGGTTTATAGTTTTAGTTTATGATTTAATAGTGGGTTTTTACTGTACCGTTCATGGTGTTGTTGTTTTTTAATTGTACTGGTCATAGGTTTTTTTTAAAAATATGGATTGCTTTAAGTAAACTTCATTCCTTAAAGCAGCATAGACACTGGTGAAATAAATACAACTGTTAGAGAATTTAATATAGCACCACATGAACTCTTCTACAAGATTTTTCACATATGCACTGGTGGCTATTTCCTTGTAGGTATGGTTCTCTGGATTCAGCCCTATATGTTTAGTTACAATTCATGACAGCCTTGGGGAACTCTTATGTGAATGCCTTCCAGTGGTGGCAAGTGGTTTCTGTGTCAGTTTTAGACCAAACTGGAGACTAAAGCCAGATCAGATTCATCACCCTACCATCATGAGAACCATCATCTCACACTGTTGTCTTTCTTCATCAAGGCTCTTAACTGTGTTATAAATTCTGTAATGGAGAGATTATCATCTTTGAAATTTTTCCTGATTTGTCTCTTAGGCATGGAGAATGAAAGATCGCAATCCTGTAGACACTTGTAATGATGGGAACTTTATACTATTTAAGTCATGTTATTTCTATTGGTATTACGTGATATATTTACCAAATTATATCATTTCAACCACGTTTTCTATTTGTAGTGCTTAATATATGTTCCAAACAATGGTGCAAATCTGACTTCTAAATGATTTACAAAATTTACATTTAAACTGAGTATTATTTTTAATGTTTCATTCTTATGAGCAGGGAAAAGAAGACTGTAGAAGGGTTTTATTCCAGTAGCCATCTTAGGGCCTCGGCAGACGGCTAATTGAGCCGTCTTGGAGGCCCTGAAGAGGAGGGGCAGCCGCACGAGCGGTGCCCCTTCCTCTCCCTGAGGTCGCCCTCGGAGTCGCCAGCCCTCCGCACGGCCGGCGCTCCGGGGATGACCTCACGCCGCGGCGACCGGACGCGCCGTGGCGGAAGAGTCAGGGAAAGTGCGCCCGCCACTTTTAGGGTGCACTTTCCCTGAAATCTAAAAGGAGCGCCAATTTGGAGCTCCTTTTAGAGTCGCCGGAGGAGCGCAGCGGTCCGTCTGCTCCGTCTGCTGAGGCCCATAGTTTGCAAAGTTATATAAAATAATGTAGGCATCCGCACACTAGGGAGTTTAAAAGTTTAGATTGAGAGTTGTTCCTTTGTGGTTAACTGTGCTTTTGCCAAATATGACCCCCACAAAAACAAGTAGCAAAATTCATTGAAACACTCATGATTAATCGTAGGAGTGATGGCCTGTTAGCTACTGAGCTACTGAAAATGAAATGCGTATGTCCGATACTCACGTGTTCATATTTGAAAAATAATCAGACTGGTTATCATTTACATAGAAAATCTTCCTGGTACATAAATACCAGGCAAAGGTATAGATTTAATTTAAAGGTTAATTGTTAATGGTAACTTGCTTATATTTACATTATTTAATATTAACTTAGGTTCTCAGCAGTCATGGGAGGACATCTTGATGTGGGTTGCTCCTTCCACTTGCTCTGATAGACAGGGACTAACCAAACTTCCAACCAGGTGCCCAGAAGGGGGTCAACCCTATCAGTGCAACCTATACCAAGGATGGTGTAGATTACTTGAAGTAAAGAAGGCTGAGGCAGCCCTTTAAAAAGTCCACTAGGCCTCATCCCTAGGCATTAGAACAGTTTCAGCCATTTCTGTTGTAAACTGAGCATCATTTATTTGGGCTAAGGAGCATTTTGAGGAAGTTCTTCAGGGCAACAATTGAAACAAGCAATTAACAAGTTATTAAATGTGGTAGTTTTTGTAGCTGACATCTGTTTCGACATCATCCAGTTCAGTGCCTGGACACAAGCAGCCATTATTCCTGTTTGTCACCAGATCTGGCTTAAAAATCAGCATGTGGATTCCCATTCTAAGCAAAATCTTATTCATATTCTCTTCAGGGGCTCCAAATTGTTCTGGGAGTCCTCAGATTCCCTATAGGTGGAAATGAAAAATAAAAAGAAAGCCATGACTTCTGCCCCTAGATAGGAAGAGAGGAAATTCTCTCATCAAGGTTGCTTTTCCTTTTGTCCCTTCAGAACTTCCTTCAGTTACAAATCCATATCCAGACCAAGAGATAACTCCTGTCCTAGATCCAGCTGGTCTGAGTATAGATACCAAGCCAGGTGGCAGCCTCAGCAGAGCTCTAGCAGTCCCACCACCATAGAATCATACAGTTGGAAGAGACCACAAGGGCTATCCAGTCCAACCGCCTGCCATGCAGGAACACACAATCAAAGCACTCCTGACAGATGGCCATCCAGAATCTGTTTTAAAACCTCAAAAAAAAAAAAAATGAGGCTTCATCACACTCTGAGGGAGTGTGTTCCACAGTTGAAAAGCTCTTACTGTAAGGAAGTTCTTCCTCATGTTGAGGTAGAATCTCTTTTCTTGTAGTTTGAATCCATTGCTCCATGTCCCGTTCTTTGGAGCAGCAGAAAATAAGCTTGCTTTATCCTCAATATGACACCCCTTCAAATATTTAAACAGGGTTATCATATCACCTCTTAACCTTCTCCAGGTTAAACACAGCAGCTCATCACTTGGGGTTTTAAACAGAATCAAGCCTCTCGGGCTGCAGCCGAGAGACGTGATGGAGGCAGGCATTATCACATGCTAAATCACTGCCAAATCACTGGCCACCATCAGCCCGGGTCCCAGCCAGGTGCTGGTTGAGCCCAGCTGGGATCCAGACTGATGGCAGCCAGCGATTCAGCATGCGATAATCCCCACCTCCATCCCGCCTCCCAGCTGCAGCCTGAGAGGCTTGATTCAGTTTAAAACCCCAAGCAATAAGCTCCATACCCAGCTCCCTAAGTCTCTCCTCATAGGACATGGTTTCCAGACCCTTCACCATTTTGGTTTTCCTCCTCTGGACACACTCCAGATTCTAATCTTAAACAGAAAAGAAAACCTCCTCAAGCCTGACTCTCAACTTCCACATTTGGGGGCAGACTGCAAAAATTCTCCCACATATGGAAGGAGACCACAACAAATCAATGGGTTTTACAGACAGTAAGGGAGGGATATTTTATAGAATTGAACCAACTTCCATGCCATTTTATTTCTTATGTCCATGTCCAAGGAAAAAGTTTAAACATATCCTTACATTGGAAGAAATAAACCATCTCCTAGAGATCAAGGCAATAGAGGGGGTCCCACCCTCTCAAAAGAGGATGGCAGTTACTCTCTCTTTTTCCTTGTTCCCAAGAAGAAAAAGTCTTGGAGAAGGATCCTACACTTGAAGCACTTGAACCGACTTGTGTAAAAGAAAAAATGGAGACTCTCCAAACCTTCACATGGTTGACATGAAGACCCTCCAAACCATCTTGAAAGACTTACATAAGGGGGGCCTTCTGACCTCGATGGATTTACACAAGGTCTGCTTGCACGTTTTGGTTCACCCATGGCACATATCAAGAGAATTACTACCATTTTCAGGCCTTGCTATTTATCATTTATTTATTTATTTCATTTTTATACTGCCTTTCTCCCAGGAGGGACTGAAGGTGGCTGATACTCTGTTTGGCATTCAGGTATCCACAAAGGTAATGGTGGCTCTAGTGCCAGTTGGAAGAAGTTTCGCCTTCACATCTTCCCATATTTTGGATGATGTGCTAATAAAATTTCTTTATGTCTGTACTCCGCTGAGTCCACAAGTCAGATGTTCAACAGGTCATGAGTTCATTGCAAAATCATGGCTTTCTGGTCAATCTTGGGAAGAGCCACCTCTTTCCCTCTCAATATCTTGGAACAATCATCAACACTTCCCAAGGGCCAGTTTTCTTTCCCCCAGAGAGGGCTCAAACCATCAGATCAACTATCCAGTCAATCCAACATTCTCAGTGTGTAGATACCATTTTTCTAACATATCCGTTAGGACTTAAAATTCTTCCATTCTGTGAATACTATGGTCCCACTTTCATACCAGGGAGCTCCAGTGGTTTCTGCTTCTTCACTAGCCCTGAATCTCCACCTCCCAACACCAATTTATTCCTGTCCTCAGTTTGATCAGGCAGTCCTTGAAATAGTGGCTCTCCCCAGCCATTTTAAAGAGTTACCCCTTTGGGACCAAATCAAGATCCAGCTGACCACCAGTGCCAATCTACAGGGCTGCTGATCCCACTGCCAAGAAGCTGATATTCAGGGTAGGTGGACATCCAGTGATCTCCAACACAGCATCAACTGGTTGGTATTAAAGGAGATACAGATGGCTTTCCTATTGTTTTCTCACCTCATTCAGTGGGAGGCAGTTCTTGTCAGGTCAGGCTATGTGACTGCAAAGGCACACATAAATCTCAAAGGGAAAAACAGATCGTGTTGCTTGATGGTTGAAAGCCAGAAAATTCTGTCTTCAGCCAAGTCTGACCTTGTATCTCTAGAGGCAGAACACATATGGGGAGAATTGAAAACCAGAGTCGACTGGCTGAGTTGAACTGATATTGACCAGATAGAGTGGCAGCTAGCCCTGAGAGTCTTCCACAGAACTGTGAACAACTTTGATCTTCCTGTGATGCATCCCTTTGCCTCACCAGTAAATCATCAGATGAGCATAATCTCTTCTACAAGGACAGCAGATGCACTGAATAGCTCATGTCCCCCAGGTTTGCCTTACACTTTCCCTCTCAAGCCCTGCTGCCATAGGAAAATCTGGTTAGAAAGAGCCAGGGCTGTCCTCATTGATCCACACTGGCCAAAGTAGCCCTGGTTTGTGGATGTTCTTCAGCTATCCCAGGGGTTATGATTCTCCCAGTTATTTCAGATATCCTGACCCAAGGAGAGATAAGACTTCCAGACCCAGGATAGATCAACTTTCACTCTTGGATGCTGAAAAGCTGATGTTATCTGATTTAGGGGACTCCAAAGGGGTCATTGAAAAATTGCTGTTTTCTAGGAGATCTTTTTCAAACAGAATCTGCAATTGCACATCCAGGTCCTTTTCACATGGGCATAGATGTAAACATTTTGATTTTTGAAAACCTTCTGTTAAATGTTTTGCTTTCTTTCCTAACAAAGGGCTTAGACAGAGGCCCAATACCTTAAAAAGACAAGTTGCTGCCATAGCCCTAATTTTCCCACATAAACAGGCCATTTCCTTATCTTCTCATCCCCATATGAGACAGTTCATAAGAGCAGCATTGCTTTTGAAACCACTTATAGATCATAGCAGTATTAACAATATTAATAAGAATTTAAAAAAATGGATAAAACTTAAATTGTCACTTTTAGGGAGAATTCCTGGTATAAAAATGAAAGTTTTGCCAAGAATGTTGCTTATATTCCAGACAATACGGATATTATTATTATTATTATTATTATTATTATTATTATTATTATTATTATTTGCAGAGGGGCAGGGTATAAATTATTATTATTATTATTATTATTATTATTATTATTATTATTATTATTATTTCTTACGCACCTCTCCCCATGGATCGAGGTGCGGAACAACAACAGGCCAACAAATATGTGTCAGTAAAAGCATACCTTCAGTTAAAACATAATCACACATAGGAGAGAAGAAGAGAGAGTCCCTACCTGCCCTCTATTGCCTTGGCTCTGTCTTCTAGTCAAAGTCTGATCTCAAGAGAGTCCAAATTTTCCTGCCTCTGCCACATTTTGTAAGGGCCTAGCAAGGTACCTACACTGGGGGTGGCAGGTCCAGATTGAATAGCTTTCACTGTCAGGGTTGGGAGTGGTACCCTGGTTTGATTTTGTATTATTTCCACTTGGAAAACACCTTCAAAGAAAATACTATGGGCCGTCTGTATCCACAGATTCTGCATCCATGGATTCCCTCATCAATGGCTTGAAAATCTTAAAGCAAAACTTGATTTTGCCTTTTTATATACAAGGAACACCATTGTACTACGCCATTGTATACAATGGGACTTCAGCAGATTTTAGTAACCATGGGGTCTGGAGGGCCCTGGAACCAAGCCCCAGCAGATACCAGGAGCTCACTCTTGTTTCATTTCTTCCCTGAGAGGATGTTCTGCTAAGGCCACTTGTTTCTCCCTTCACTTCTGCCTAAGAAAACTTGCTGGCTCCTTGGGAAACAGGAAAGGGGTAACCTTGGTGGGGGTAGCAAACACTTGAACTATCAGTGAGATAGGTATGAGTTCACAGGTTGCTTGTGAAGATAGGAATGCTTAGAAAATCCTTACAGACAGCCATCATATGTAAAAGCCATCATATACCTTATTTGAGTGAAATATGATACAGATAATGGCTTCCTGAGCATGATTGGAAGGAATGTATAAGAGGACTATTTCTTCAGCTCAAAGTCAAGCTTTCTACGGCCTATAACAAGATTTTGACAGAAACAAGATTCCCTTTGGCATTTTCTTGGTAGTTTGATTTTCTTTCTATCAGCTTTCTTCACCATGAGTGAACAATCCTTCATATTCTGTTCTAATAGTAGCTTCTTGTTCACTGAATAACTTGCACATCAGAATAATCAGATATGTTGACACATTCAGCTCTCTAAGAGCAATCCATACCATTTAATGAGCTACATATTCAAAGGCTTGGCTTCCTTTTCTTGCTATTTGACTCTTGTTGATAGTGTATGTGTTAATTCAGCTTCATCTTCAAGTTCTGATGTTGTGGCTTAGATAATTTTTGTACTTGCTTCCTCATAATGACTTTTGCTTGGCTGTAATTTTTGTGAAGGGATGCAGTGGCTCAAGTGGCAGTTCAAGGCCCAGGTGCTGCATGATGGGATGAGTTCCTGTCACTAGTCCCAGCTTCTGCCAACCTAGCAGTTCAAAAGCATGCAAATGCAAGTAGATAAATAGGTACCACTTTGGTGGGAAGGTAAACAGCGTTCTGTGCAATCTTGCTGACATGATCACAGAGTAGTCTCTGACAACGCTGGTCCTTTGGCTTAGTAACAGAGATGAACACTGCCCCCTATGGTTGGACATGACTTGACAACCTTGTCAACGGGGAATACCTTACCTTTTTAATTTTTAAGATATGCATACATACTGTTTGTGAAATATTTCCAGTGTTAGCTTTAGCAATACAAATATGATTTGATCTTTAATATTTGATTTGCCTCTCTGAAGTGTCTGCGTTCCCTGACATTTAGTCATGCTGGCCATATGACCATGGAGTCATCTCTGGTAACACTGGCTCCCTAGGCTTAGTAATGGACAGGAGTGCTACCCCCTATAGTCAGACACGACTAACCAGTCTTGTCAAAGGGGAAACCTTAACCTTTTATAATGTGGTCTTCCTCTTTTTTCCGCTATCTACCCCACTGCCATATCTACACACAGCTTAGCATTTTTAATTAGCATATAGATATATTGCTATACTCATAACATGCAACCTTACAAAATGTGAAGTAATTTCTTGCACAGTGAAATAACTATGAAATTTTTACATATATAAAACGTCTGTAATTATGAGCATGTTGATAATGTTAGATGAGTTCTGTGACTATCCAGATTTTGAACATTCACTGCAACATAAATAAAATGCACAGACTAAGAGAAACAGCTTCCCTCTTTTGTTTCATTTTAGTTCTGTGGGTTTGTCTGCTTGTGTTGAGTGACTTTAATCAGTATAAATGAGCATGTAAATCCATGGGGGAAAGAACCTCAATGGTGCAGTGGGAGTGAAAGACGTAGGGGGGATGCAG
>CM034701.1:279239032-279268189 GCA_020142125.1 Phrynosoma platyrhinos
TTTTATTTACACCACAAAGAACAGACCTAATCAGAGCTAAGCCTAGCAAACCACATCGTACTCTCTGTATACAATTTCATTAAATTACAAACAAAGGAGCTCAGTAGAGGCAAATGTAATATAATATTTAAACATTCCAAAACAGGCTGTAAGCAGATCTTTAATTCCAATTATACCAAGTTGAATTTTTATGATGGAGGGCAAATAAACCACTGAATTAAAGCTAGGTGTTGACTTTAAAAAAAATCTTTTTATGACTTTGATTTTTGGCATCAATATAGCAAGAATATATATTTTGTTTTTCTTAAAATTGGATGTAAGATTAATTCCATATATATAGTATTTATTTCAATAGAAGAAGCTTCAAAGTACATTTTCAGATATTTATTTTCTTGGGGAATGAATACACACACACACACACACACATAGTTCATTCCATTTTTCTGTTGTCACATATTGTGATAGTATTGCACCACCTAGAATTGAGAACACTTTCTGTATCATTGGTAGCTTGTTCACAGAGTTGACTGGTTTTTAAATTGATTATTTTAAATTGAATATATATATTCTGTCTATTATTATTATTTCCCAACCCTCTTATTGGAACAACAGTGACTGAATTTAAACATTTTAACTTTAACAGTTTATTGGCAGTTGTTCATTGATCAGATCCAGCATCAGATTCAGTATCAGCGTTCTTTTTAATCTCTTTATTTTATAGTCCAAGAAATCCCATTTAGTAACAAATCCTTCAATTAACATAAGTTCAAACAAAACAATTTGCTTTAAAGGGGTACTTTTTTAAAAGAACAATTATTATTTAAGCTAGTGGCCATAACATCTGAACTGCATTTTGCTACTTAATTTTCTGATTTAATCCTATATTGGTGTAGTCTTACATATTAATGCAAAAAACTGGGTTTTGATGACCTGCCATGGATTAATGAGACCAGACACAATACACTGGATTAAACAAGGGGCACTTTATTGACCTAATTATTAACGTGAACATTGTGGCAATCCTGGAAGACAACAAGAGGGGAGTCTACCTCCCCAGACTTTGCTCGGGTGAAACACCTGGTCCCAGGGGGCAGTCATTAAACTGGGTTGTTCCCTGGTCAGCCATCTGCTATAGGGCAAACCCAGGTAGTCCCTCCCAAGATGCATGATTTTACAATTGAGAGAAAAACCCCTCAAGGGTTGAGTTTTCCCCACCCTGGGACTAAAAACAACCACCCAGGTGGTTTAAAAAAAAAACCTGGGCTCCCCCCCAACCCTGTTTGCTCATGGGAAAATCTGTGGATAAAATAGGAAGTTGCAACTTGTAACCTATCAGACTGATGGTCCAGGCTCTGTGTGGTTGCCTAAGTCAGGATCTATCATTTCTATGACTTGTATTGCTTGATACCTGTTTGAGGAAAGTTCTACTAGTGATGGGAATATGCTGCTGTAATTTTATGACTGTGAATCCCTCCAAGCTCCAAACCTAGGAGTTTATGATAGATCACATCCAGTTTGCATTTTTGATCAGTTCTGAGCCAAAAGTTGAATAGCCCCAGTCTGCCCTGGAGCTGGCTCAAATAGGAGTGGAAAAGATCTGCTCCTATTTGGGCTAGTAAAAAAACTGCCTTAGGCACCTGGCCACAGTCCCATGACACCTTCAAGCCCCTCCAGCAGTGTGCAACATCTAAACGCCATGCCCTCAGAGCGTCTTGAAGCCACTCACATCTGGTTGGCCAGGGCAGCTTCCAGATGTCTTGGGGCGTGTGGCATCTAAATGCCATGCCCCCAAGCCAAGTGGAAGCCAACTTTACCAGCCAGTCTGTTCTGGCCTTAAGTTTAGGTTAAATTTGATAGATGTTTTCAATCATAGTTTACATTAATACTTCCCAAACTTTAACAGTTACTTAATCTAACTATCAAAACATGTTTATTTACAACTAGCTACAGCCTTTAATCTTCTACGTGAGTAGCTGAAAAATTGTTGCTTATCCAGTTCATATATCTTCTTGCACAGCAATATGAGTGGAAACTGTGTCTTAGCAGCTTTTTTTGACTACAGCTCTCATAATTTTCCCTCCTTGTCTATGCTGAGCAAAGCTGATGGGAGTCGTAGGCCAAGAGCTTACAAATGATGACAGGTAGCCCCCCCCCCCCTCTACCACAATATTCTCCCAGTTTCACTATGGTAGAAGAGAGACATTTTGAAATGTTTCTAGATTTTTAGTTGTTCCTATCCATTTTCAATATGAGAACATTGTACAAAATCATTGACTTGAAGAATTAGTATCCCAGGTTTAGCAGATGCATAGGAGAGTATAAGCTGATAAATATTCATTTGCTTGTTTGGTAGGAAAGGCCACAAATATTCATACTTCAATAAACTGAGAGCTCTGTTAATCTGCATAAATAGTCTGAAGCCACAAGTAGAAAGTGGATGATCATAGTAAAATACATGCCTTTCTGGACACATGGTTTGCCTGTGGTACCTGATAAGCATATAACCTCTAACTAGTCATGTGTCTTCAAGTTATCTGTTGACTTATCTATTAACAAGTTATCCATGAATTTCATAGGATTTTCTTAGGCAAAGAATACCATTGCCTTCCTCTGAAGTATAACCTATAGGAACTTGGTGGTCCCCTGTCATACTGAGTAGAGTATTCTTGATACAATCAAACTCAACATTACTTCTGCCAGCACAACTGAACCTTCTTCCCCTTGTCTCTCCCCTGCAGGACTACAAACCCCTTGAAAACCAGCATTTGTTTGTAGTGCTGCAGGGGAGAGAGGAGGGAAAGAAGATTCAGTTGTGCAGGCAGTTGAGTATAATATTTGTTGTAGAGTTGTGCTTTTGTACTTACAATGCTTAGCTGTTCCCAGTAGTGTTGGTGAGTGCTTTGCATGCAGAAGGCAATAGGTTCAGTTCCCACCATCATTCAGAAACATCTAGTAAAGAAGCCTGTTGAAAATCCTGGTAGCTCACTGTGTGTGTAAACTTCTTTTTACAAGTTATTATACATTAGAAGGTAAGGAAATGTAACATTTACATTGTGAACTTTTCCCCATCCCATTTATCTGATGTTTTCTTTCTTTTCTATACCTTTGAAGAGTCAGTGATGGCAGAGAGTGTAACTGATCACTCACTTGAAGTTGCCCTTGGAAATCTGAGGCACATTTACTTGCATTCAGTTTTGTTCCATTTGGCTCATCCCATTTGTCAATAGGTAAAACTTTTCAAGTTCCCAGGAAAACAGTCTGCCCCTTATGAATAGATGTTACAGACAAGCTCTCTTTTGTTTGAACATGTTTCACTCAGTAAAAAGCATTGTATAATGAACATGTCAGGTTAATTTTCAGTAAAAAAATGCCCAATTTCCCTTTGTTAAAAATAGAAAAGCAGTCACAGGAGTTATGAACAGAGTTCTCCTTTCATGAGTATCAGAAGTCTCAGAGTTTGAAGTGCAATAGTGGGAAACTGTCTAACTTTGAAGCAAAGGAAGAAACTGCTTTCAGTAAAATAATTGAGCACTATAGAAGTTCCGCTAAAAAAGAAACACGCATATGGAAGCTAAATTATATATAATACAGTACATAAATGGTTGGCAGACTTGCAGCTGCCCAAATGTTCCTACTTCCCAGGGCATGGAATAGCTGACCATTGATCTCACCAGGCTGAGCTTTGTCCTACCTGAACATGTGAAGGTCTGTGGGGAGGAAGTGGAAATAGTCAGGTGGGGAAGAGGTGCCCCTTTCCCAAAAAAAATTGGGAGAAAATAGATTATAGAATACTTTGTTTTGGAATGATGTGTAAGATGTTTAAGACATGGTGTTCACATATTTACTGTCCCAAAATAATTTCTAAAAACTATGTAACACTATATACAATATAAGAATATTACAATTCCTAATCTTTGGTTTCTTTTTCTCAGTACTTTCAATGGGAATGAGTGTGTTGTGTGTGCATGACACTATGAAGAACTAGTGGAGGGAATGATTTTCTGCGTTTTACTAATGTTGATGGTTTTGGCTGTTGTTATTGGGTTTTATTTGTTTGGTCTTCAAACTGGCAAAAAACAAACAAACAAAGAGGCTCCTTATAGTTCAGGTATACTTACAGCTCAGGACAAAATAGTATAGCATTTGTAATTTTAAAAAATGTCAAATTTTGAATAAACTGCAATGTTGATGGCACATTATATATAATACATTTTAGATCCTAAAGAAACAAAAGAGACCTTCAATCTGTAAAGATATTAATATTTCATTTTTCAATTTTTCTGAAAATTTGCAACATCACCCCCTTGAAAAAAAAATCTGGAAAAATGTTTCTTTCCCTCATGGCTTCATGTATCTCTTGTCCTGCCTGCATGTACATTCATTTCCTGATGGATAGTGTGGATCTGATCCCCTCTTTCTCTCTCTCTCCTCTCTCACACTAACACACACCCTAACCCACTCACTCACTTTATTTGTCACCTGCCTTTTCCCCAAGATCAGGACTCCATCTGGGTCACAAGAATATGTTGGCTGAACACAAAATATTTATAAGTATTGAAGCTCACCCTCCTTTTCATTCAACTACACTACACATTTTGTTATACTCAAGCAACATCAATCTAGACTTATATCTGAATTTATGTGTGCCTTCTTTGACTGTGCAATAACAATATAAGACATAATTTTGCTTTCTAAAATTCTAAAACCTATACTGTAGTGTAGCACATGTAAAGGTAAAATAAGTGCTATGCCATGAACTGGTATTTTAGTGATTTGAGGAATTACATAGAACCAACTGTGATGATATGAAAGGTCTTTGACTTTTAAGTCAATTAAGGTAAGAACACTGAGGACAAAGCAGAGAGACACTGAAACATTTTAGCTACCATATAGACATTTTCACTCAAGCTAAGGAATGTTTAGCTCAGGGGTAGGCAACCTTTCCCCTTTGAGGGCCGAGGAACTTCAGCTCCCAGAATCCCAGAAGCTATTGGCCAACATGGGACTATTGGCCAACATGGCTGAGGCTTCTGGGAACTGAAGTCCCTCGGCCCTTAAAGGGGAAAGGTTGCCTACCCCTGAGCTAAATGCTAAATATTCCCCTTATTTCAGAATAATCCCCCTGCCCACACACACACACACACACACACACACACACACAAGTGTTTGGGGCAGGGATATTCATATCCATCACTGTGTCTTTTCAGTGCTTTCACTTTAGGAATGGCTTTTCTGCTGTTCTGTATTTGTTACTGACTCTTCATACTGGCTGTAAATCCTCAGCCTCACTACATGCATTGCAGATTAAAATCTGAGATCCCTACGTGTCCCAGGCTATGTGTAGTTTCTTCCTTAGCCAGATATTATTCTTTGCATGAAGAGGGGGGACGTAGGGTGTCTGCTTGTGCAAATTCAGGCAAAACAGTAGCAAAATAGAAGAGGATTAATAGGATTAATAATACTCTCCCACCTGTACTGGTCTTATCTCTTAGCTCCTTGGCTGCTTAATTCTTGTCATTATAATACCACTTAGGTGTTAAACTCATACCATCCAACTATCCTGATTTGGTAGGGACAGTCCTGATTAGTCTTAAATTGTCTCATTTCAGCTGCTTTAAAAATGTCCCATTTTCTCTAGTCCTCCCACTTTCTCCTTTCATCTTGGCTTACTTCATTTGCTAGTCTATGAAAGTTCATGCTGCCAACTTCTTTCTTTCAGTTAATCTCAAAGGTGCTACAAGATCTCTCTACATACTGATTCATTTGCTGCAGGCAGATTTCAGTGGAAAAGTAGTCCACATTCAGTTAACTCAGCAGGTAGGAGAGGAGAGTGTGGAATTGTTCCCTTCCCAGCAGGCTTTGACAAAAGCAAACTGCTGCTGCCTCTCCTAGTTTGTGTATTCTTCCTCATTAATAACTATTCATATCTTCACCACACTTGATGATGCTTTGCTACAGGTGTCCCAGTTTTCATCTGGGACATGTTGGAGAGTGTGAAGATTTCACCTTTTTATTACCCCAGATAAGAAACCCCTACCCATACTAGTCATATTATATTGAATAAATAATGTATTACTTACACTGGAAACATGTTTTCTGTTTTCCTTTGCTCTCTGCTGCCATCAGTTGGTTCTAAATATTCTCTTATTCACCTTTTTTCTATGAAGTAGGCAATTTAAACTATGACATGAACTAAAAAGATTTGCTGTTTAATTTCTTTAAAACCTACTTATGATGTCATATAGTAAGGCGATTGTGAGCAGGTTAAAACTTAAAACATTTTTAAGTCCATGGAGTATGGTAAAATAAAGCATAAAAGGAAAATGTTTATTCCTCTTCAGGAAATTCTTTTCTGGGTACTAATATATAATACAGGAAAAGCTTATTATTTAAGACCATTATGATTGCTCCAGGAGCCATCCTGGTGTAGTGGTTTGACTGTTGGACTAGCACTTTGGGAGACCAGGATTTGAAACCCTGATTAGTCATAGAATCCCATTGGGTTACCCTGGACAAGTCACACTCTCTCAGAACATGGCAATGGCAAACCTCTTCTGAACAAATCTTGCCAAGAAAACCCCATGATAGGGTTTCCACGAGTTGGAAATGACTTGAAGTCACAGAACAACAACAACAGCAGCGGCAGCAGCAGGATTGCTCCACATGTCTCCTTTGCCCTTTAATCAGCAGACTGTACAGGAGTGTATTGCAGTATAAAGATATATCAAGAACATGGCTCTTACTGTGGCATTGTCACATCAGCAAAAGGTTCTTTTAGGATCAGGAAGTGTTTAAGGACTTCAGAGTGGTTGACAAGCAAAAAGGCATGGAGAGACCAAATTTGGCTTTTAGATACTATTCATGTAACATTTATTAAGACATATACAAGGCATATGCAATCACTTTAAGTATCAAGAGCTCTTTCATTCATTCCCACACTCATACATTATACTCACACACGACCCTCCACTGAATGTTGGTCAGACACTCATGGAGTTTGGATGACTCATTGCCACGGTTCTGGAATCATGGCATCAAGCTGGAAATTCCCCAATCTTTATAGTCCATACATTACCTTTCTGAGTAATCATATTTTGATGGTTTCCATGGTATCATACTCAAGTTTGTTTCTCTTGTTCTTATCAGAGTGGCTTCAAATATGTCCTGTCTCTGCTAAACCCATCCAGCCACGTCTGCATTCTTTAGCAATTCCTTGCTTCATCTGCCATGTTCCTCCATCTGCGCAACAACCATCTTCTTTGGTTCTTCAGGTCACCTTTCATCCACTCAGCCATTCTCTCACTGCATCAATAATGTTTTGCAGATGTTTGATGTATAAAATAAAGATGGGGAAGGTGTGACCCACTGGCCCACAAAGGGCATTTGGACCCTCTGAACCTGCAGAGCTAGCCTCCAAAATTCAAGACTAGGGATTCTTGCCTCTCTTCCAGATCAGTCAAATTCACTGGAAACCACAGCAAAATGGAGTGGACTTGCTCCTCCAACTCCTCTCAGCTGAAATATTGCCAGAAATCAGCTTAACATGATTTTCAGGGACTGAAGGAGTATGGGTTGTAAGAGATGCGAAAATTGGCCTCCTACATACCTAATGCTGTTGCTCACCCCTGGACTAAGCAGTCTTGTGACACCTTAAAGGCTAACATGCTTTCTTTGACATACATTTTCATGGACTAAAGCTGACTTCATCCGATGCATGGAACATGCACAAATATCTGCCAACTGAGGGAACATTCCATGCATCTGATAAAGTGGGCTGGGATCCTTAAAAGTCTATGCCAAATAATTTTTTTGGCCTGTGAAATACTGCAGGTCAACATATATATGCTGCAATGAAAAACAAAACTACTCATGACTATTTTATTTTATTTTAAATCAGACATGTGCAGTTTTGTAACAGAATCCAGTCACAGGACTCTTGTTTTTCATTCATTTTGTCTCTGAAAGGAACCCCCTGAAATAATCCCATGTTATGATGCTGTAGAGATGGGTAAAGCAATAATGATCACTTTGACACAGGGAACCTGGCTAGTGTTGAACTCCAGAATTTACATTCCTGAATAAGGCCTGGATTAATCAACACGGGCTCAGATGCTAGGGAGACCCATGGTGAAGAGATTTGTGGTCCCTGTTTTCTAGATGTGATCAGCTTTGCAATGTTTCCATGCATCTGATAAAGTCAGGGTATCTTTGCAAAGGTAGAGTTGAATTAGCCACACCTCATGTCTCCCATCCTATCCATTGGGTGGGGGATCTGTCACATGTTCCACCTGATTCCTCTACAGTCTCCCCATGGAGCAATACCATCCTTTTTATCTGGCCAGGAATCTTCTCCATTGCATAAAGGAGGATGTGATTTCCTTCTGAGCAATGCATAACAGCAGCAGGAGCGGCTGTTGCAGCAAATATACCAGTTCCCTTCTTTGTGTGTGAAGATGAATGTATGTATTGTATTTGTAGCTGAATGAAGATTGTGAGGCCTGAGGTGTGCAGCTTTGACAATAACCAGTTAATGCCCCCTCCCTTCCTGCCTCTTTTTCTTTTTCTGTTCCTCTGACCTGAGCATCAAAAAGCAAGATAGATATGCACAGCCATCCTGGCATGGTTGTGTATCTCTGATTCAGAAATATAGTGCTTTTGGCTGTCAGTTTCTGCTGTTAAAGATCAGAAGAGTGAAGGGTAGCCAGAAGCTCAATCACCATAGCAATGAACTGTGTGATTCAACATAGCTGAGTGCCATATAGCAGTGGGAGGATGGACTCAGATGGCCCTTTGCCCCCTTCTGAAAAGGTGAGTAGCTGACTTCAGGCTTGCAGAAAAATACAAAACAATATTTAGTAATTTCTGTATATAATTACTGTATATGTTGAGGAGTTGTTTAATGGCTTGTGTTGTTGTGAAATTACAAAGATTTTATTTATTGGGGGTTCCTTTTTGTTGGTGGTAGAATGGTGGGACAAAAAAGTTAAATCGAAAATATTTGCGTTCCACTTTTACCTTTCACCATTTAGATAGAACTGAATGGTACCAATGTAATGTAGCCTTTCTCTGAGGGACAAATTTAAAGAAACATCAGACTCAAGATTTAGAAAAGTGGTTCATAACCACTTTATCAGGGATCCCTTTTAAATATTTTTTGTTCCCAATCCCCACCCTTTTAACTCATGATTTAAAACTCTGAAGTGCATCAAATATTTTTTGAAAGTTGTTCATGAAGGGTCATCATATTTGGAAAGAAGGGAAAAATAAGTTTATGTACATAATTAAAATGATCCAAGCAAATTTTAATAAAACAATAATAATAATACCTGAACTATGGTCTATATTAGTAGTTAATTTTGATTAATTAACAAGAAGGCTGGCACTGCATTTCACTTAAAAGCCATGTTATATCGTGCTGAGTAGCTGAAACATGTATTCTAAATTCTGACTACAATTTTCAAATAGTTTCTACACTTTTAAGACAAATGAGAGCAGAGGATTAATTTTCACACAAGTGTGTTGTTATGAAAAACATCAATGCTTTCATAGTCCTCTTCGGTAGTTCTGGAAAATCTACTTGTAAGTAAACCCAGGAATTTGGAAGGGACTGTTCCATTAATTGCGATTTCAAAGCATCATCCATGGATATTTCTATGAACTTGTTTTCCGCTTCTGCTATTAGTCCCTATAGTTCATACACATTAACTGAAAATGGACTTCTAATCCAGATTTTGCTTGCATCAGGAACAGGAAAATATTCATGGAAACTCTGCTGCAAATCTTTCAAATGTCATGTGATAAGTGCCGTGTCTTCCTCAGACAACTCTTTGTCAGTGGAACAAATAAAATTTGTGAGTTATAGAAATGTCTCATGAGCTGTATCTGCACTATGGAAATAATCCAGTTTGATACTGCTTTAACTGCCATGGCTCAATGCTATGGAATTCTGGAAATTGTAGTTTGTTGTGGCACCAGAGCTCTCTGACAGAGAAGGCTAAGTGTCTCACAAAACTACAAATCCCAGAATTTCATTAGCATTGAGCTATGACAGTTAAAGTGGTGGCAAACTGGATTATTTCCACAGTGTGGATGCAAGCATAGTTTCGGTTCAATGGGCAATGATGCCGCAATTCTAACTTTTTCATCATAGCTTCAATCTGTCTTCAACTTGAACATCTGTAACATTTTCTCCTTGAAGATTTAAGCTGAGCTTATTTAAATGGGTGAAGATATCTGACAGATACACTAATTTTACAAACCAGGAAAAATATGTCAAATGATCATTGGGGTAAAATTGCTGCTCCATGAGGAATAATCTTATCTTGTCTCTCAGTTCCCAAAAATGAGGCAAAACTTTTCCTCATGATAGCCAACAAACTTCACAGTGTAGCAAAAATTGATAGTGTTTGCTTTCCATATTCTTGCAAAGCTGTTCAAAAAGCCTTTAATTCCCTGATCTGCTTTTTATGAAATTGACAATTTTAACTGATTCATTTAAGGTCTGTTTTAGTTTTTCGGATATCTTCTTAGCAACTAGAGCTTCTCTATGTGTGCAGCAATGGTACCAAGTCACATAAAGTATGGCTTCTTTAATCTGTGCCACAATTTCAGTAAACTGTCCAGATGTTGCTTGTGCCCCATCTGTGCTGATTCCAATGGATTTCAACCAATCCATGTCATGAGATGTTATAAACCTGTTTAAGCAGTGGTGTTGTGTTGTGTTGGTGGTTGTATCTATGATTTGGGGTGGAGAGAATGTATTATATATGCTGATATACTTTTGTCTTTATTGTTTTATATTTTTGGTAACTTATATGTAGAAATTTATAAATATAAAAAAAATATAAACTCATTTAAGCTATTAAATATTTCTTCAGCTGTAGTGTGTGTCCACAAGAAGATGAACACTAAATTTTACCTTAGAGTATCTAACTAGACATTTGTGGTTGCTTCCATTAAACATCAGGGTGTCAAAACCAGTTTCATGTATTTCCTACCTATAGAATGCAATTTTCACTTGGGTATTAAATATCATCTTTAAAGGTCAGAGGCTGTCATATTAATTTACAATGTTATCTCTATTACATTTAACCAAATATTGACTTTCCACAAACACAAAACAGTAAAAAAGGTTACAGTGTAATACCTTAGCAGTTATTGCTGAAATAGCTCCACTGGCTGCCGATCCGTTTCCAGGCATAATTCCAAGTACTAGTCATAACCTATAAAGCCCTACACAGCTTAGGTCCAGACTATCTTAAAGACCGTGTCTCCTCATATGAACCTGTAAGGCTCCTAAGATCTATGGAGAGAGGCTTTCTCTCTGTCCCACCATTGTCATAGACTCTCTTGGTGGGGACATGAGAGAGAGCCTTCTCAGTGGCTGCTCCCACCTTCTGGAATGCCCTTCCATGGGAGGCTAGGCTGGCCCCCTCCCAACTTTCTTTTTGCCAGAAAGCAAATATGTTTTTATTCAAGCAGGCTTTTAATGTATAATCATGTCAGGGAAGGTTTATATGGGGGGTGAGGGGGGTAAGTTATGTTATCCTTTGTAAAAAAAATTTGTAATTTTGTACTGTTTTTAAGCTGATTGGTTTTAATTGTATTTTAGATTTTTATTGTAAAGTGTGTAAATGGTTTTAAGTGTGAGCTGCCTTGGGTCCCTTTCTGGGAGAAAGGCAGCATAGAAATGAAATGAAATGAATACCGGTAACTATAATAACTCAGTAGGAAAATTCATGGAGACTAAGGGCCTTTGCAGACTGCTAGAAATAGTGCAAATTGAGTCCACTTTAATTGCCCTGGCTCAGTGCTAGGGAATCATGGGAACTGCATTTTTTTTTTTCTGAGACATTGAGCCTTCTCTGTCAGAGAGCTCTGGTGCCGCAATAAACTACAGTTCCCATGACTGATCCCTAGCATTGAGTCAGGGCAGTTAAAGTGGACTCAATTTGCACTATTTCTGGCAGTCTGCAAAGGCCCTAAATATTCTAATATTGTACTTTCTTTCTGCATTAACACAACACTTTTCCAGGCTGATTGGCATACTCTACTGTAAATATACACCTCAGGAATATTGTGATCAATCCTAGTTGCCATGGATGCTAGTATTATGAAGTAGTCTTCTATTATGCCTTCACTGTGACAGTATCACAGGTCAATTGACATTTAACATTCCACACTATTCACTTTTGCAATTCTGCTCCCAGCCTGTTCAGCCAGTCCTCCAATGGCTTTTGTTTTTTGCACCAAATATGGAAATTATAATGGAAACATATATATTTTCTACAATGCATGTCTTATCCCAAAACCACAGAGAAACACAATAAATAAGCTCACTTCTTCAGGTGCAATACAGAGTGATATTAAAGGCTTGGGTATAAAGCATACCTTATTTATACAGTTGTGGGAGTGGAGTTGAATGTCATAGGATATCGCTATCCCATTCCCACAACTGTATAAATATGCTTTATACTTGAGCTTTTAATATCATTCTGTGTTGCATCTGAAGAAGTGGGTTCATGCCCCTGAAAGTTCATACTAAAATAAAAACTAGGTAGTCATAAAGGTGCTACCACATTCCATTTTTCTCCCCTTCTTCCTTCTTCCTTTTTATGCTGCAAGAGACAAATACGGCTACTTCTTTGAAAATCAAATAAGCTGCTATCCTTCTACTGTTGTATCAAGCAGTGAGCTTGGGACAGGAAAAATGTAATAGTATGACACTGTCTGAAGCGTTTGTAATGTAAAAATGTGTTATTCCTCAGTACAAGTAAACTTAATAAAGGAGTCATTTTCTTTTTCTCTCACATTTCTGTAACACTTAATATCTATCACACCTCAACAGTGTGTTGATTCATCCATGTTCTGCTGTGTGATAGAATTGCTTGCTGAATTTCAAAGATGCAGTAACTCTCTGGTATTTTTGTATAAATGAAGGAACTAGTGGTGTCTACCCCTTCCCAACCACCCCACCCCCCCAAAAATACTAGTGCCTCTCTCAACTTGTACAAAAAGTCTCAGGGGATCAAAAGCTACTGCTGTGCAATTACTATTTAAAGTCACATGTGCAAGAAAAGATGACAATTTTAATCATTAATTTCAGAACAAAGATGCACAAAGATACTTTAAACTAGGCTAGCTGCTCTCCCATGAATAGGCTGGAATCTTGTTGGTGGCATAAGCTAGGGTTATATTAGCACATGCAAATTTAGAGGTATTGTGCAAGGGAATATTTAATATCTCTTTGTACAAGACCTTCTCTCATGTAATACTTAATATCTATCATGCCTCTCAAGCATGTGTTGATTCATCAATGCACTGCTATGTGATAGAACTGCTTGTGGCACTTCAAACCTGCAGTAATTTCCTGACATCATTTGTATAAATGTAGGAGCTAGTGGTGTATCCACCCACAAAAAACAAAAATCCTAGGGCCTCTCTCAACCTGTACCAAAAACACCTCATCTCATGGAAAGGCAGAATATGCAGTGTGGAAGTATGCTGTCATGGCCATTTAGTGCATACTTATTGGATTGCTGGGAGAGGGATTTATTCTTTCATCTTTTGGCTACTAAACTATTGTCAGATGTTGTTTGTGCATCCCTCCTTGGGAAGGAAGGCAGCCCAGCAGAACTATGGCATGTAGGATCTCAACCATGGGGTCCCAACCTTTTGTGCAACTTTTTATATATCAGTATGCATACTGCGGAGATCACCAACCAACAGTTTGTGGGTCGAATCTAGCCCCATTAAAATACTGAGTCTCTTGGTCTCTTCCCCAAAATTTAAAGATAGGAACATTGGGGGAGGCGGGATGCAGGACAGGTATTGTAACGGGATTTGGAAGTAGTCCAGCTGGAATGTAGAAAATAGATCAGCTATCCCCTGTCTTCTATAAAAAATGCCTTTCAACACAATTACTTGCCCACCAAAGAAAAATGACATCTGTCATAGGTACAGATTGTGTAAGCCAGGGTTAGGCAACCTTTCCCCTTTAAGAGCCGAGGGACTTCAGCTCCCAGAAGCCTCAGCCATGTTGGTCAATAGTCCCATGTTGGCCAATAGCTCCTGGGATTCTGGGAGCTGAAGTCCCTCGGCCCTTAAAGGGGAAAGGTTGCCTACCCCTGCTGTAAGCCATTGCAGCCTGGGGCTGGAAATAAATTTGTTTTTTAAAAGAACTGCATTTTACAAAAATGCTAGAACAGTGTAATAAACTACCGGCCACATTCATTTGTAGCAATCCTTCTATTCTTCATTTAGGGCAGGGGTAGGCAACCTTTTTGAGCCGGGGGCCGGGTTGCTGTCCCTCAGACAATTGGGGGGCTGAAGCACCATAAATAAATAAATAAATAAATAAATAAATAAATAAATAAAAATATTTTAAAAATATGCATGCACACTCTCTCAGCCCCAGAAAAGCTATGGCAAAACCTCTGTGGAGATTTTGGCAAGAAAACCCCAAGAACAAGTAATAACAACAATAATCAATATCATCGTGGCGGGTGGCGGCAGCGGTGGGGGTGGTGGTGGGCGGAGACGGAAGGACTGGCCTGTGGCCAGTCCAAAGGCCTCAGGGGGCCGCATCCGCCCCCCCCCCCCGGGCCTTAGGTTGCCTATCCCTGATTTAGGGTATGGCCCACATGTGCATATGTTTGTCATTTGCTACATTAAATGGTTACTTGGATGTGTAGATGAGTTGTCAGAGGTCAGTCACAACTTGTTAGTAGCAGCCAGTATTTCTAGAGTAAATAATTATGTGCTGATACTTGGCACATTGGGCAGAAAGCTATCAAGTGCTTGAGTAGTAATCATGGCATCAAGGACACACATGATGATTTTAAAGGATTTAAAACCTTCGACATCTGCATTATGAAATAATTGTTTCATTATACATTTGTTCTTGTAATATTAGTTGTAGAACAGAATCAGAGCGAGGGCCTGGGCACATATGAGAACATGAAAGAATGAGGATATATCTAATGGTTCAAAATCCAAAGGTCACTACTTTTTTGAAGGTTAAACCATATATATTGTAACACTGGTAAAAAAACATATTGTAGTTCTGTGTAGAACAGTGCTTTTTTAAAGTCTAGAACATGGCTGAAAATATTATTTAACAAAGTAGAGATTTTCTAAATTATACAAAACATATATTGTGCTATAAAAGAAGAGGATGATTTTGAAGAAGTCAAAGTTAGAAAAAAAACCTCAGAAAATAAGGGATGGAAGATTAGTCATTATTAACAATCCATATTTAGGTTGACCTACTGCTGTAACCAAAGCAATCCAACACAACACAACAGGGCTCCAATACTTAATCCAAACTGACATGATAAAATATAGGTCTGCACTGACATAATTAGGGTTCAGGCCAAGTAGTCACACCATGCAATTCTTTTGTCAAGAGCCTATTTTGCCCACATACAAGGTACATGTAAGTTTTACAAGGTCTTTAGCCTTCTCTTCCAAAGTGTGGTGGTGACTTACAAAACTACATATTCCAGGAGTCTGTGGGATTGAGCCATGGCAGTTAAAGTGGTGTCAAAAGGCATTATTTTTACAGTGTAGATACACCCACAGTCAACAACAAAAAAGTTATGTGCAACCTCCAGGCTTGGAGATAGTGAATTGGAGTCAGAGAAGCCCTAACAGAACCTTCCAGAAAAGCATTTACTGAGGATTAGAGGTTTTCCTGAATAAGTGAGCAGTAGCATAGGAAGCTGAGAGGGAAATTCATATTGCTGAAAATTGAACAGGGACAGCTTATGTGAGCAGCAGCTCAGTTAACAGAAGCTCAATGCCCCCACCAGATTTGAGCTGATTCTGTCTTCCCCCACCTCTTTCCACAGTCATCCAATTGGAGAGATTCCTCCAAACATCAGGGCACACTTTTTGATGATCTGCTAAGAGAAAGAAGGGATAGAAAAGTCACCTTCGTCAAATGCCAAACGTCTCAAATGCTTAGAAAAAATATGAAAATACAACACACTCTAAACACTGTAAATGAATTTGTCAGAAAATTGAGAAGGACATCACAAGCAAGTAAAACCACACATGAGAAGGAATTTGGATTATGGGACTTTGGCTACCCTGTTCCATGCTTGAGTGAGCCTTGGAAGAAAGGACTTTGCCAAGTGAACAGAAGATGTAATATTTAACCAGTCCCATTCTTGTGTGAAATACTGCCAATGTTTAAAAACTGCATTTATGTATATGAAGACTGTTGTACAACTGGATACTGAAAAGGATAAATGGAAGAAAGGCAGGTTAAATACCCAGTGAGTACCTTTCAAATTACTCTTTCTCATTCTCTTTTTACCATTGTATGCCTTGTTTTTCCTCCCTTTTTAAACACCCATTACTTTCCTAGGATATTTTTCTCCAGGTACTGATGAGGTTCTTCATTTATCCAGCAACAGCCAGTTTTATTTACTTAATTCCCTGAGTTGCAACCAACATTCTTTGTAAAGCCTATGTTGACCCATCAGTGTCTACAAAAGGCATATTGTTATTGTTGTATGTCCTCAAATTGTATCTGACTTATGGGACCCTAAGGCAAACCTATCACAGGGTTTTCTTGACAAGTTTTGTTCACAGAGGTTTTGCCTTTGCCTTCTTCTGAAGATGAGAAAATTGACTTGCCCAAGGTGACCCAGCAGGTTTCCATGGTTGAGCCCTGGTCTCCAGAGTCGTAGTCCAACACTCAAAGTAGTACACCATGTTGGCTGTCTCTAAAAGTCATATAGGTGGAAATAAATGAAAGAGAATTATGTAAATGTAGGCTCTTCAGAAAGGCACAGAAGCAAATCTGTAAAGAGAGCAGGTTCCCAGTTAATGGCAATATATTTCTCATCAGTTAGGTGGTTATATGTCATAGTATACTTCATAGGAATTACATTTTAAAAAAAAAGGAAAAAAAGGTTAAATATAGGCACTGTGTGTTCTAGCTTTCAGTATGCTGTTTGAATACTTTAAATACAGGCTATTCAGGAACTAGACATTCCATTTTGTGCAAGCTTAAGGCAACCCAAGTTCATGGAAATTTAAATGAGTTCTGTTCTTCTGCTTAATGAATAGCATGCAAAGAGGCTTCTTTTTTGTACATTTTTTAAAAATATAATTTTATACCTATTTCCATTCTAAAAGGAACTTAGCCAAGCATCCTTTGCTTCAAAGCATCAGTTTGAATTTCTCTATTTTTTGTGAAGAAAAAAATGAAGATAATCAACATTATTGTGAATAACATGAAGGCATTTTTTCTCATTAACATGTAAGGAACAGTAGTTTGAACCATAGAATTTTGCTAACACAGGTGAGCATCGTGTTCACCCTCTAGTGCGTTCACTTTTCATAGAATCAGAAGACTGATAAAACAGCAAAATTGTTACATCTTCCATTCTACAAAATCATGGAATCTTTGAAATGGGCAGAATCTCTTCTTTTATTTCCTAAGCAGACTGCCAGAAATAGTGCACATTAAATTGAGGCACTGCCTTGGCTCAGTGCTAGGGAATCATGGGAACTGTAATTTATTGTGGCACCAGAGCTCTCTCACAGAGAAGGCTCAATGTCCCAGAAAAAAAATACAGTTCCCATGATTCCCTAGCACTGAGCCAGGGCAGTGCCTCAATTTAATGTGCACTATTTCTGGCAGTCTGCAAAGGTCTTTAGTCTCCTGGAGATGAAACACATGGGCAAAATAAAGTGGCTTTCAGCGACTTTGAAGGTAGGGCATTTAGACAAATACAAGGCACAACAGGTGGAAAGTGGAATAAAGCCATGTTCTGGAGCTAAAAAGCAGAACAAAAAGAAGTCCTGATACTTCGATTTATCATAGAAAATGTGCATCTTCGTGCCTGCAAAAAACCAGTCTGGCATTAGCATGGGGCTGCAGCAAAGCAAAAAGGTGAAAGTGTGACAACTCCAATGGATGTAATTACCACATACACAAACCAGACAGTCCAACAGGGAGGCATGGGGTGAACAGGGAGAAGAGGGCATGTAAAGGAGGCCTCCATGGTTGTGCTTTGCCAGTGTACCATTTGGCACATTGATGCACCTATGTCCTATACTGGCAGTGAATCACGTGTATGGCTGTGTGGTCAATCAAAGACATGGCTGTGCAATGGAATAGCATCTGGGTGGGATGTGGGAGGTAATTTGAGGTTGTAGGCAGTGTGTTTGTGCAACGGTGCACATGCATGGTGGAGAGGTGACCAAAAACCAAAAATGATGCAGCAGTGCAGCTTGATGTCACACTGCATGGAGGGCCTGGGGGTGTTTGATCCGCCTTGATAGTAGGTGTGCAGACAGCAGGATTTGGACCTGCTTTCAGAAAATGCAGAATTGAGCTGCTTTTTCCTGCCCATCTGCTCTGGACCATCATTGTGGAAAGAAACTATTTGAAATGGCTAGTGGAAATGGCATCCCTATTATCTAACATGCATTGCAGAGAGCAAGAATAAATGACACTCTGCCTGGTAGTGAAGCTGCCCCACTGAGCACTGCTTATTTATTTAATTTTTTTAAAATGTTGGGTGAGATTAAATTTTATTCCCTCAAGCTTCTTGCATGGCCCTTTAGATATTAGCCAATATGCTTAAATAAAACCAATGGGTCTTTTTCTCCTCAAGAATAATATATATTGTATTGATTTAGTAAAAGTCACAATGCAAGCAGAAGTGTTTGTAAATTTAATCTCTATGACATAAAAGTGGTTTAAAGTTATTTAACACATTACAAGCAACTTTTAAAAGTAAGGGCCAGGGCTGTTGATGACAGATAAACTTGGAGGTCTCTCATTCATAGGGTCACTATGAACCAACATCATAATTAACACCAATTAGCAACAATAAATTGGACCCATGAGTTGAAGTCCATTCATAGTATGGTCCCCATGACAAGAAGGAGAAAAGTAATTTTTTTCCTGAATCCTCCCTCCCTCTGAAAATATGTTCCAAAGAAATAGGATATACTCTGGGACAGTGATGATAGTGACACTTGGAACATATGTTTCAAAGAAATTAAATTATGGCAGTATAGGTTATCAAACAATTTTTTGCTGGTGGGCCGCTGGTCATTTCCTTGTCATGGAGTAGTGAATATACTCTAGGTTTAAATCTGAAATATTGCCAAGATATTCAGCACCATGGATAGTTCCTTTAAACTTGAGGCTCAAAGCCAGAGCAGATTCACGATGCTGATGAAATGGGAGCCACATGATTTTTACCTTTCATTTTGTTATTAAAGGGATGTGGATGCACACACATATGCATAACAACATAGCTGAGATTACATAATTTTCAAAATAATTTATGAAAATAAAATAATTCCAAATTGAACTTTTCCTTATCTGTCAGTCGGTTTTACCATTGAGGAAGAGTCATGTTATTGTTGTACTCCCTTGCCATCCTTATACTCTAAAAATAAATTATTTCAAAATTAAGATCAAAAACTTCCAATTCAACACTACATTAGAATTACATATTGAGTGATATTTTCAACATATCATAGTAATTTATTCATCCCCTTTTTCTGTCATGAACACAGGACTTTCATAGACTCTGAAATATTGGTCAAAAATTATATATGATTTGAGGTTTCAATTACCCTTGTTATTCGTGCTGTTAAATATGGTAAGTATTTTTTAAAAAACTTATCTCACAGCTGTTCACAAACTACTTAAACTGACATGTGAGTTGTCCCAAGACTATTGAAATCATTAAGACTAGTCTTAATTTCAGGAAATGTCTCCCACTCAGAAAGACACACAAAAATGGCTGTTCTCCTTTCAAGTCCACCTACCATTTCTTCTCTGTCTCACTCTCTCGCTGTACCTCTGCCTATGCAAAAAGAAAGGTCAACAATCATTCTGTCCCACATGAAACTCCAACTACCCAAGCACAGCTCAAAAATACATTAGGGAAAAGAATCCATATTCAGTGCAATCCTTGTCAGGTTAACTTTACACAAAAAAGGAGAGTGATGGTGTGAATGCTTTCAAATCAGTGACCCCCTTAAATCTGAGTTTTCAAGTAATGCAGTCGTGTGCAAGACTTTACCCTGGGTGCCTGAGAACATATGAACTGCTGGTTAGTGAAATGAAACATTGCCATTTTAAAATATGCTGTGGACTGTGGTGTTAAAATTGTATGTTTATTTTTAATAGAAATCTTTTTCAAAATCAGTTCATCAAAAGATGGCAAAGATTGATAACTGCCAGCTGTGCTGAGATCTGTCTTTTGCTTGTTATTGTTGTTTTTTTAGCCATCACCACTGTGAAATAAAACAGTGAAAGTAAGGGAGGAAAAGAACAACACATAGATAAAATGCATTAAAGTACAACCCACATAATTTTGCAGGGTGAATGGTTTCTTTGTCTGCTGGTAACCCTTTTACATCTTCCATTAATGTGCTTTACTCTGTTTCATTGCTGACCTGCAATTGCTTCAACTCTGATGTAGAATGAAAAGTACAAGTCTCTTTTAGTGGCCAAAAATGGAGCAAGCTATCAAAAGATCACAAATCCTATACTTCCTTTAAAATAACATATGTCATGTGAAATATCTTCTTGTATACTGTAAAACAGGGGTAGGCAACCTTTTTGAGCCGGGGGCCAGCTTGCTGTCCCTCAGACAATTGGGGGGCCGAAACACCATAAATAAATAAATAAATAAATTTAATTTTTAAAAAAAAATTAAAAATATGTATGCACACTCTCTCAGCCCCAGAAAAGACATAGCAAAACCCCTGTGGAGATTTTGCCAGGAAAACCCCAAGAACAAGTAATAACAGCAATAATCAATATCATCATGGGGGGCGGCAGCAATGGTGGGGGGCAGCGGTGGAGGTGGCAGGACCGGCCTGGGGCCAGTCCAAAGGCCTCGGGGGGGCACAGCCGGCCCCCGGGCCTTAGGTTGCCTACCCCTGCTGTAAAATATATATAGTGCTGTAGAACCCAAATTAAATTGACTTGCTGAAATTTTCTGAAATTCAAATGGAGAGATACCTACCACTTCTTTGGGTTGTTCACATATTGTTCCCATAGCTGAAGAACACATGCCAACATGTGCATGAAAGCCAAATAATGAGGAGGAATAGGGAGAAAAGGTACTCAGCACTCAGTCACTCTCTCCCTGCCTCTCTTCACAACTATAGACATGTGAGACCATAATCCAACCAATTTCAGAAGAGTACAAAATCAGTCAAGCAGTCAGTGTGAAAATACTGTGGTTAAGCATCCAGCACAACATTATACATTATGAAGTTTAGGTTAATATTGGTTGCATGTTCTGGGAATCAACTGAAGTGGTACTGGATCTTTAAGCCATGTGTCAAAGTTGTCAGTGTCTCAGCAGACATCACAACACAGCTATCTTTCATGTCTGCTCTCCATGCTAGGAAATGCAAAGGTATTGTTGCTATAGCACTATAGATAAACCTCACTGTTAGCAACTTACTACTGAAATCATATGAGTTCTCCAATACTGCTTAATACTGGGAAATACTTAGCAGTGATAAATATTCCTTTAATGCAAAGGAGCTTCATAAATGACATTGCAGTGCCCTGTCATAAATTGTAGAAAGATTATTAATTCCAAAGCGATGAATTTGTCTACATTACATGTATGAACTGTAGTATAAAAGTCTGCAATCAGAATTTTGTAGTGTTTTTTTCAGTATTCTGCACACTATCAATTAATAATAACATTGGGCCTTCCATAGTATCTAGAAATACAGCTAATTTAATACATTTCTTCATGTTATCATGGATTCTTTTGACAGACCATTTCTTAAAAGCCAAAGATATGGCAGCAATTAGAAAACTACACAGCTCTTTAGAACTTGGGCATAGGAGACTCAGTTCTGTCTCTTTTAAAATATGCAATTAATTTCACCTTAATAAAAGCAATATTTTGTCATTTTTCCAATATAGGTATCTGCTGCAGAAGGGGTTGTGTTTGAAATAATACTAATGCTGTTATCTATATGTGATTTTCCTCCTCTTTTTGCTGATTTTTACTCAAAGAAGACCTGCTACACAATATATACTTCTTCATAGACTGAGTAAATACATGGAAACAACAACAAGATCAAAATCCCACATCACATATTCATTATTATTGGTTGCTCTGTGATTTATTCTGTCTGCCAGCCTAGGTATTAGAAGGAGGGGTGGGATTATCCTGCATAGAATCTTTTCCATTGTATGAATTGCATCCAGGGGGAAAATATTCTAAAAATTAACAGAGATAATGCATGGTGGGCAGTCATTGACATAATATTCCATATCTTCAGCAGCACCTCAAGAAAACACAGTTTCTCTGGACTGGTTCAGACAGCATGGTGGCTGTTTACAAGGGGCTGGAGCCCACCATGTAAATAGCAACCATATGAATCAGGTAAATGGTAACTTTCCTTCCACACCAGTATCCTATCTTCTTGGGAGATAGCATTGTAGGCATAAAAAGAGATCATATCATTTATTTGAACCATGTGGCTCTTGTGTATGTGATACAAGTTGAGTGTCCCTTATCCAGAATTCCAAAATACTCCAAAACCCAAAGCTTTTTTCTTGGGTGGCTGAGATAGTGACACCATTGTTTTCTGATGGTTCAGTGTACACAAATTTTGTTTCAAAGCTCAAAATTATTTTAAAAACTGTATACAATTACCTTCGGGCTATGTGTCTAAAGTGTATATGAAACATAAATGAATTTTGCATTTAGGCCTGGATCTCATCTCCAAGATATCTCAATATGTATGTATCTGCAAATACAGGTATTCCAAAAGCCAAAAAATTCAAAATCCAAAAGACATCTGGTCCCAGGCATTTCATATAAGAGAGATTCAACCTGTATATGAATCAGTACTAAGAAACACAGCATTTCTTCTGCTGAAAGTCTCTTCAGCCATAAGGATTCACATGAAATTCTGTGACCAATTCCATTCAATTAACAAACTCTTAAGAAACCATCATTTTATGGATCTCATTGCTTTTACTTTTTTAATGAGTTCCTATATTTGTCTCTTCTTAATAAAGGTTTATACAGAAAGTTGCAATATTTTCCATTGCCTTATTTTATTTAAACACTCATGGTTAATACCCTAGGCACACTGGCTTCTTTAACTTAGGCTAGTATGTTTTGATACCTCATCACTCCCTCATCCTTGCTACTGTGCACTTTCAGATCTATTTTATCTTTAGCCAGGGGAGAAAATGCACTACTTAGATTCTTGTCGCCAAAGCACATCTTAGATTTTAACAAGTTTCTTCCTGTGTGCAGTGGTGCCAAGAGAAGATGTATCAACTGTGATCTGAAGGAGGACAAATGGGGAAAGTGACAGAAAAAGAGAGCACAAAGTAACCTAAAATTAGAAAGGGTGTAAATATAAGATGCAGAGGTCTGAAAAGATATCTCCTTTTTTTAAAAAAAGAAATCGCAACTGTGCAGAATAGTATACAGCAACCAAAAAGGGAGTGGTTGACTGGGATCAGAAAGGATCAGAAAAGAAAGTGGTGAGAAAAAAAAATAGCTCCTTAACAGACATATTTGTTGAGTAATACATTGTTATTTTTGACAAGATGAAAAGCAGCAAAACATAGATTCATGATATATTTAGTCAGCTTTAAAGACCAATTCTGTTCATCTATGTATATCCCAAGTGAGGCTATAAAGGAATGCTGGCTTCCATTTCTGTGTATGCGTTCCTAACTGTAAGTCTGAATGCATACTATTTGTCTGAATCTTTTACATTAGTTCAAATAAACCACAGTCTGGATCCATAAAAATGAATACAGAACATACAGTTGACTTCAGGGAAGAATAAATAATATCTCTAAATAATAGGCTGCTACAAGGTTCATAGGTAACATATAATAAAATTGACTTGGGGGGGAAGCAGACGAGGGCGTCCAGGACGCCCTGGGCCGGCGCGCCGCGGGGCCGCAGCCTCCGCACCTTGGCGCACCGGCGGCAACCCTGGAAGGAGCGCTAAATCAGCGCTCCTTCCTCAAGACAGCGAAAGTGCGCACTAAAAGCGGCGGGCGCACTTTCGCTGTCTTTTCCGCCGCGGCGCATGTGGTCGCCGCGGCGTGAGGTCATCCCCGGAGCGCCGGCCGTGCAGAGGGCCGGCGACTCCGAGGGCGACCTCAGGGAGAGGAAGGGGCGCCGAACATGCGCCTGCCCCTCCTCTTCTGGGCCCGGAAGACGACTCAATTAGTCGTCTGCCGAGGCCCTGGGACTATTATAATAACATTTTTTTCTATATAAGGATTTTCCAGTATATATTTCCAAACATATATGGATTTCCCTATAAATTCCAATATATGTCTAAATCCCCAATCAGTTTCAAAGGAAGCCTCAGTTTCTGCTATGATTAATTTTACTGAAAAAAAGCAGCAAAATCTGTTTTTAAAAAGAAATGAGGCTCCAAACAGCTCCTTTGAGAACTCAGCAAAAAGATTGAGTGTTATGGACAAAGGGGGGTTGCAGACTGCCAGAAATAGTGCAAATTGAGTCCACTTTTAGGGTTAGGGTTAGGGAATCATGGGAACTGTAGTTTATTGTGGCACCAGAGCTCTCTGACAGAGAAGGCTCAATGTCTCAGGAGAAAAAAAACAGTTCCCATGATTCCCTAGCACTAACCCTAACCCTTAAAGTGGACTCAATTTGCACTATTTCTGGCAGTCTGCAACCCCAAGTAACTTAAAATGAATATATACTTTAACCATAATTACTAATGAATTTTCTTTCTATTATAATGAAAGAGTGTGTGAGTGTCTTTTTCGCTGTCTCCATCATAGCTCCAAGATAATAAAACCACAACTTCTGATACTTAGTATGGATATTAAGGAGATCCTGAGGGTATACAAAGTTATTTTGTTCTTTAAATGGTTCAGTTGATTTTATTTGTTGGTTTTTTACTTTATATCTTGCCTTTCTCATGGCATGATACCAGAAATGGCTAAATAATTAATTAAACATTGTCTGTGGCCTGTGTACTGCATTGAGTCTACTACTAGTTAGCAGGGAACAGGCTCTTTGGCAATAGGAAAGATCCTTGAGAGGAGTCTCCGCATGAGGAAGAAGCTTTAAGGTTTGGTCCAAGTACTTGAAATTGGTTTCAGACAGGCTACTTAAACCTTGTCACACTATTTCTGTTCTCCTCGTAGCTGGAACAGTGAAGGCCTTGCTGTGTAACTCAGCTCTCTGGGAAAGTCAGCTCTCTGTGGCCATGTTTGCATGAAGCAGCCCAGAGTATTGTGGCCCCAAACTTCCCCTGTTACCTGGGCACTCCATAGTGACGTCATGCATCCTTCTGTGACAGATGCAACAGGTGCAGGTTGCTCTCTCAGAGGCAAAACAAAAAACCTAAAACACACAAAGTGTCCAGCATCAATCATATGGCTGGGCTTCTGGTTCTAATCTCAGAGAGTGTGATTTGCAGTGGATGTGATGGCAGCGGTCAGCACAGTGGGATGCATTGTAAACATTGTTGCTCCAGAGAGCTCTAGATTATCAGGAAAGATCTGGAGCAAAAGGTTAGTTTTTAGAATCTGTTTTAAGGGTGGTATAATGTGGGTCTGATGCTGAACTGTCCATACGTCATCAAGGCAGTTTGTGCCAGAATCAGGGATTGGGTCCTGTGTTGTCTAGACTGATCACTGTGAGGATGGAGGGAGGACAGTGGGCAAGAACTGTGACAACTGTTTTTGACTTAAAGTTTGTGTGAGTGTGATAGAGAGAAAGAGAGGTTGTAAATGTTATTTTTTGGAATGCCTGGGAGATATGGTCCAAAAAAGTATTCTTCTGTTGGTGTCTGCTAGCGGTGGAGAAGAATGATCTCCAGACCCTGGTCTTCCCTCTGGTTTTATTCCATCTGGTCTGGGAGGGCACAACCCCAAATGATTCCAGCTATAAAAACTGCTGCCTTTGTCAGGAGAACAAATAGCTGTTAGTCCTGTAAGCAGCACATCCTTATGTTACATGTGAAGCATGTGATAAACCCAAAGTTCTGCTTTTTGTTCATAAAGCAACTTTGAAATGAGTTCTTCTGAATGGGAAATCAGTGGCATGGGTGTAGGTGCATACTGACCAACTCTTTCATGAGCCACCCTAAAATTTGCATAATGTACAAATAGTTTTCATGATATTGAAATGTGACAGCCTTGATCTTGGGAGCCAGAATATGGCAGTTTTGAGAGGGAGACACTCTTCAACTTAGTAAGGATAGGGGGCGAAAGATAGGAATCAGCAAGGCTGTGGACTAGAATGATGCTGATTAGGGAAGGCTGGTGGATCTGTCACAGTGTGTATGGCGAATCTATTTTTTTATTTTACTTCTGCTGATGAAATCAAAAGTGGACTGACTGCCCTTATAGTCCACTGGCCATGATGATGCTGATCATGATGAGTATAGGTGCACTTGGGTAATTTTAGATGCTTCCAGCAGTCTCCCAGTGTGGCATTGCCATTCCTGGGAAGGCTACATATGAGTATCTCCATCTCTGCCAACTGTGAGGAGAAAAGGGAGGTAAAGAAAAGGAAGGTGTTTAAAAAACCAGGCCATCTGCATGCTAAGAAAGCCAACCTTCTAAGTTGTGAAGCATCTTCACACACTGCTTTTATGTGTGAAATTAGTTGGGTATATGTAAAGGTGGAGGAGAGTTAGAAGAGGCAAAGCTGAATGAGCCATCAGGGTGGAGGGGGCCGGGTGAGGGAAACTAGCAAGAGCCCTAGGTTAGAGTGGGGCTAATGGGTTTTTAACTGGTACTTTTGCAAGTATTTCATAAATGGCTAATTAGCTGTTATTGAGATTGCTTCTGGATGAGAAGATCTGAGTGAGCTTCTGCTTTGATAGCTTTCAAAGTTCTCTAAGCAAGAGTGTAATGGAGCTCAATAAAAAAGAAACCCTGTATTACCATTATTGTTAATAATTTCAAAGCATAAATGGATGAGTTGGTGGCTCTTTTCACACCAGACAAGCAATGAGCAAAATTGGAAGATCTGGGCCTTGTGCATTATTTAAAAAAAATGCAAATACACATATATGCATACCTTGAGGCTATGAATGCTTTTAAAAGATTGCTGTTGCACCAGGATGCACATTAGAATTGGGAAAATACAAAAGGACTTAAGGAGAGCCATGCAAGATGAGGCTGAAGGTCTCACTGTTCAGCATTCTGTTCACGCAGTGACCAGACAATATCATGTGCCAACAAATGGCATAGAAGTGTGACTCCATCCTCTGCCTTACTTCCCCAGCATACTGCCTCTGATACTGGAGATAATTTATAACCATCCTGACTACTAGCTGCCAGGGACACTAACCTCCATAAATTTATCCAATCCCCTTGTAAAGCTATTCAAGTTGGCAGCCATTACTACCACTTGAAGATGTGAATTCCACAGCCAAGTGCTATGTAAAGGTATGTGAACAATTAGGACGTTTTCTAAATTTGTCAGTGTATTTCTTCATAAGAGCACAGCATAGTGTAGTATATTCAGCCATGTGTTGCATGGGTTCTGTGTGAGCTGCCCCATTGTCTTAGCTTTATGGCTGAGATCTTTGTGGCTGGCATCAAAATTGTAGTGTGTGTTGTGCATGTGACAAATGTTCAGTCCTGCCCTTCCAATGGCAATCCCCTAGTACCCCCAAAAGTCATTTCCTGGTACTGAGGAATTTCTGAAGCAGCATTTCCTAAGGCTCAAGAGGCCATTGCAAGGAGAAGGAATGAGCAAACCCTCTCCTTAAATGCTTAAAATAGGAGACTGTAGTCAAACTGTATACATCATATGGAAATGTTTTGTTTTTTGTAATGTTTTAAGTTTTTTAGCATAATAAAATGGAAATAAAATAATAAATATATTGAGGAACTGAAAACAGGTATTTTAGATTGAACCCAGAAATTTGTCTTTCTTTGTTTTTTTACAGCGATCATTAAAAGGAGTGATCTCTTCCGACAGGCCTTTCCATTTTAATTATTCTGGCCTCGGGTATTCCCACCCCAGTGATCCTTGCATGGCCCCATCTAAGGATGGTTAGGATCATTGCCGCTGGGTTTATATGTTGGTTGTTGTACTGTTTTTATTGAATGATGTGTAAATTTTTAATTTCTATTGATTTAATACTGTTTTAAGGGGGGGAGGGGGTACTGGGTTTGAGTATTGTATATGTTTTTATGCTTGTAAGCCGCCCTGATTGGGTTCCCAAAGGGCGGGATATAAATAAAATTTTATTATTATTATTATATGGGGGGGAAAACATGTTCCTTAAAAAAAACCAATTCCTGTAAAGGCCTATCTGAAGATAAAGGGACTTAACACTGATAAAGTCCTTCAAAGCATAGAATCTTTCTGAAGATCAAATAAAGGAAACTCTTGATAGGAGTTCAGGTTCAAGTGTGTACACAGGAGATGAAGGAAATCATCTGATCTTTTAAAACTGATATAGAATACAGTAAGTAGAAAATACATTTTAATTGAATGCTGCTTTTCTAAAGAAAAAGGGGATTGAATTATTTTCAGCTATGGATGAATGATGTGAATGATACTGTACAGATAACAAAACTGGATATTCAAAGTATACAAGGTTTTCAAGCTACATCAGAAAAGTATCTGAAGTGTTTTAGTTTTATGTTAAAATGAACAAGCTAATTATAACAGACATTTATAAAAGCATGTATAATTCTAGAATAGAAAAGAAGTGGAATGTTACATAAATTTTAATTTGAAGCATGATACTGAGCCTTTTTAAATTTCATTAGTGAATGTTGGTACAAAAATATTTAACCCTAATACCCTTGAAAATACGAATATAATATATAGCAACCTGATGGAAATATCAACCAAAAAATATAATTCTGGACACATTCAGTCCAATTAAAAAGACCAGAAAGTTTGTGTTCTTTCTGTTATGTGTGTGTGTGTTTAATTCTTTACACATTTTGTTTGTCACATAATATTTTATGTCAGCTCCCAGTACAATCAGAGACCTTTTTTACCAACCTTCCAAGGTTGGTTTATTTTAACCCAGTATAAAATTGGAAAGAACATGAACAAAATCTGGGACTTTTCAATCAGTCTGGATGTGGTTTAAAACACAGTTGCCCCTCCATTCTCGCAGACTTGAGATCTGCAGTTTTGAATATTC
>CM034701.1:279283459-279295290 GCA_020142125.1 Phrynosoma platyrhinos
TGAGTGTGTGGTCATCTGTTCTAGAAAGGCTTCATCCAATTCTTCTTGTTGTTGTTGTTGCTGTTGTTGTTGTGCATCTTCAAGTCGTTTGTAAGTTATGGCTATGCTAAGGCAAACCTATCATGGGGTGATAGGTTTATTCAGTGGGATTTGCCTTTCCCTTTGCCTTTGCCTTCCTCTTCCTCTGAGGATGAAAGAGTATGACTTGCCCAAGTTTATCCAGTGGGTTTCCATGGCTGAGTGGAGATTTGAACCCTGGTCTCCCAGTGTCCTACTCCAATACCCAAATCACTGCACAATGCCGGCTGTTGCTTCAAGACATGCCTTCAAAGTGTTGGGGTTTTTTTTTCATGGTGAGGTCATCTTTGTTTATTAGCACAGCACTCTCTAACATGATGTCCCCAGATGTACTGGTCTACAACTCCTATCACCTCAGTATTCAGAACTATAGGAACTGCCATCCAACATATCTGAGGGGAAACAGGAAGACTGCATTTCAGGTGGATAGATTCAGTCAAGGAAGCCATGGCCCTGAATTTGCAAGATGTCAGCTGAGGAATTTTTGTTAGGGTAACATGGAAGTCTCTCATTCATAGGGTCACCATAAGTCAGTGTTGAGTTGATGCAGTTAACAACAGCAGCATCTAGGGGCAACACACTGAGGAAGGCTGCAGTAGATATTTCCGTACAGTTTTCACTGGTGCCTGTCCATTTTCCAGACAGTTCAAGTCTATCTAATGGTTTTTAGCTCCATAATATACTGTTTAATATTTTCATCTATTTTATATATGCATGAAAGACATCTACATCATTCAGTGTCTCATTCCTTTGGTGATATATAGCACTTCTCAATTTGTCATTACTGAGATTCATCTTTTCTCTTTCTGCAAATTGGAAACTGTTGCAAATTCCCAGTCCTTCTTCTCCCTCTGCAGGCAAAAAGATGGATGGTTTTATTTGATCAGATTTTTCTTTAGCTCCTACAGATATCAGATAAAGTTGAATCCTTGTTTGGATATTATCCAGGTTTCTGCAATATTGCCAGGCACTGCGGTCTCGAGATTTGCAAAAGCTCAAAAATTTCATTTCTACTAATGTTCTACAACCAAACCTTGCGTTCTTAAGCAAGGATCTCCTTAATCAGCAGCCTGTATTCCTGCTGCCTCCAATTCTGATACCACATAATCGCACATGAAAGCACAGAATAACAGAATAAAATTATAATAAAATTCTATTGTCAAATGGATACAATTATCAGGAAGCAGCATTGGCAGTCCTTGTTACAGCCTCCATGCTATAGAGGTCATCTCTAAACTCTTATTCCTATGTTTCCTTTAAGTAAGTGTCCCTAGTTTACAATCATCACATTATCACTGCACACACAAAAAATTGCAATCCAGCCAGTTATATCTGTGCACAGGTGCAGAACTAGACATTGTCATCAGTGCTGTGTTTCAAATTTGGAAAAGACCTCAAGTGGAGTTCTGCAGGATTCTGTCCTGGGATCAACACTGTTCAATATTTTTATCAAAGATTTAGATGATGGAGTGGAGGAAATTCTTATCAAATTTGTGGATGATACAGAACTGGCAAGGCTAGCTAAGACATTGGAACGCAGGAACAGAATTCAAAAGGACCTTGATAAACTAGAAAACTGTGTTGAAATTATTAAAATGAAATTCAGCAGAGACAAATGCAAAATTCTATATTTAGGCCACAAAAGCCAAATGCACAGGTTTAGGATGGAGAATACTTGGCTCAGCAATACTACATGGGGGGAAAACCTTGGGATTATTGTTGATCACAAGTTGAACATGAGCCAGCAGTGTGATGCTGCAGCAAAGAAAGCAAATGCTGTCTCAGCCTACATTTACAGAAATATAGTTTCCAAGTTGAAGGAAGTAATAGTTCCACTATATTCTGCACTGGATAAGTCTCATCTAGAATTTTACATTCAGTTCTGGGTGTCTCATTTTAGGAAAGATATAGACAAATTAGAGTGAGATCGAAGGCTTTCATGGCCCTGATCCATAGTTTTTTGTGGGGTTTTTTGGGCTGTGTGGCCATGTTCTAGAAGTAGTTTCTTTCTGACGTTTCGCCAGCATCTGTGGCTAGCATCTTCAGAGATGCTCTGAAGATGCTAGCCACAGATGCTGGCAAAACGTCAGAAAGAAACTCTTCTAGAACATGGCCACACAGCCCGAAAAAACCCACAAAAAATTAGAGTGAGTTCAGAGAAAGGCAATGAGGAGGATAAGAAGTAAGGAGAATAAAACATATGAAGAGAGGTTGAAGGAAGTGAGCACATTCAACATGGTGAAGAGAAGATAGGGATTACATGATTAAATACTTCAAGGGCTGCTACAAAGAGTAGGGTAGATTGTGATTGAACAGTAGAGGGAACATCCTGACAGTGAGAATGAAGTTGGTGATGTTTCCTCTGGATGTCTTCTAAAAGAGGCTAGATAGCTACCTGCTGGGAATGCTTTAGCTCAGGGGTAGGCAACCTTTCCCCTTTAAGGGCCTAGGGACTTCAGCTCCCAGAAGCCTCAGCCATGTTGGCCAATAGTCCCATGTTGGCAATAGCTCCTGGGATTCTGGGAGCTGAAGTCCCTCGGCCCTTAAAGGGGAAAGGTTGCCTAACCCTGTTTAGCTGAAGAGCCTGGATTGAGCAGGAGGTTGAACCTGGTGATCCGTGAAGCTTCTTCCAACTCTATAGTTCTGTTGTTTGGCAGACAGTGGTTTAGGGACCATTTGGGCCAAATCTTTGCAAAGCACAGAGAAATATAATTGGCTGGGAGAAACAGTAGCTGGTACAACATATCTTCTTGTATGCAGATCTGTTCCTCCTGTTTCTCATCTGTGTGCTTCATGCCAAATTTTGTTCATCCCGACTCCTGAATTACAGTCAGGAGAAGTTTTCAAGTGATTTTCTTGGGCTAAACTATTACATCACACGTTTTTGTGATACTACATTTTATTAAATTGTATTTCATTCTTTTTAGGGTTTTTTTTTTTAAAAAAAAATCTTCCCAGAGAATTTTTCTTATATGAAGGGTTAAAAACGTATTAAATAATTACATCAATGACCTATTCATTGCTTTAACAGAAAACTCGGTTCCAAAGGCAGAAATAATATGAAAAGAATAGGAATAGGTTTTTACACCACAAAAAAGAAGAGCAGTTCAACATTTTTCAGCAGACATTTTACTTAGAACTAAGAATAAGCACTTGTGAAATGAAAAAGTCTTGCATGAGTCGATAAAAACATTTTAAAGCTAGTAGCGACCACACTGCTTCCAAAATGCAACCAGGAATGGATTTTTCTTTCACCAGCTTCAAATTTTCTTAAGATTTCCATTGTGGTGGCCTGACCTATAGATCTATGCCTTTTTAGAACATGCTGGGGGAGCTGGAATGGCAGGCTTATCTACTCTCCCCCTTTCTCTCTGTTTTGCAGTTCACACATGCTCCCTAAGAGATTCTGGATGTAGCTGCTGTTTACCTTGTCTGTTGTATGCAGACACACATAGCTACAGTACAATCCCATTCTTTCCCAGCTCAAGCTTTTATTGCACTGTTTACCACAGACACACTGCTGCAACATGACACCAAAAGGCTGTAGCCTAACTTCATCATCCTCACATCACCGGTGCTGCTGAAAACCTTACAGGAGTAAAGGGGGGGGGGGTTGCATGGGTTTAGAAAGACTTGGTAAAAGCTGCTTCCCTGACAGAGGCATTGTTAACTGAGGCATACTTGTATGTTATGAAAGAACAACAGAAACATGGTGTTGGAGGCAAGGCTGATGTATCATGAAGAAATGTAGTTAAGGTTTTTCTTTTAAATTTCAGTGCCTAGTGTTTACTTTGAGCATTTGAAAATGCTCTGGAAATATATTGGAGGAAACTTTTGCAATTTTTAGTTTTACTCTCTGTTTATAACAAATGCAAGAATTGTTTATACAGTTCAGACCACAGTTCAGTCATATTATTTATTATTATATAGCACTTATGTCACTTTGTAACATCTTTTATTACCTGACACTGGGTCTTTAGAGCCTCATGAACAACTAACAGTGTAAAGGCCATTAAAACACACACATTATTAGGAAAGCAAAATACATTTTAAAAAAAATCCTCCCAAAGCAACAAGAAACAGCATACATGCCTAGATTTCTCATTGCCCAACTGTATGACAGCTTGTGACTATAGGTTAATATTGACCAAAAGCAGATTTTACAATTTACATAATATGAAACCTGTTTTTATATTTTCCACTAACTTCCAGACCATCTGAAAAACTAACTAGCACTAGAATCTGCTTAGTTCTGACCTGTGTTACAACACAGTTAACACAAACCTAGTCATTGTATGTGAAAGACCATCTGAAAACAGAGCTAAAACTAAAAATTGCCAAAAAATACAATGCTAGGGCAATTTGGATGTCTCATATGTTTCAAAATCCCCCCATATCATTATTTAATGGATTGGCTTAGAGTATTGCATGCGGAAGAAGTCTCAGCTTTTGGTATATAGCTTTTGTAACCCTTTAGGGCTTTGGAGCCTGAGTACTTAAGTGGAGGTAGAAGGTCAGAGCTGAGCTGTAAGGAAGTGAAGGAGAAGCAGAAAAAGCAGTTTTTTCATCAAGCACATTCCACACAAGACTGGCCAACATCACATTATACACAGGCCATTTTCTTCCTTCTTATTACAACCTTTCCCAGCTTTGAGCAGGCAACAGGTAACTAAATAAGGTAGGTCTGTAGGTTCAGTGTTCTGAAACCTGGAAGCTATTCACTATCACAAAAGAGCCCACGTTGGGAAAATAAAAAGAATATATGCATCACCCTTAGGATATAATTCAAATTCCATTCAAAGTTATCTCCCCAAACACTGGCACACCTACATCCAAGATCCTCTCCTGCATGGTTTTATTACTGCTGCTCAAAGAAGGTGGTACTTTTCCAGACAAGATTCAAACTTTGCTGCAGCCTTTTGATTATGGTAAGTCACCTTAGCGGCACGGTGTTGTAAAATGTTCATGTTTCTTTCTTTTCCCTGTCTTTAACCCTTCTTTCCCATTTGTTAGGCTACTTCATGACTCTCAAGGCAATGGATTGTAAGATGCATCTGTATCAAATTGACTAGACATTAAAAAAAACATTTTAATAGAGATTGTGCATTGAATGTCTTGTATAGGTAGTGGGATTATGTTGTCAAGTCATTGACAGAAATCCCTTTCTCTTTCCTGAGATGTTTTGATTCTGTGAATCAAATCAGAAGAACTGACATTTCAGATAGGTCCCTCATTCTCTTATTTTTAAAAAGTCAAAACATGCCCTGACTTCAATAAGTTTAACATACATAATGTGGGATGTTGTGTGCCTGAAAGTTCAGAAGTAAAATAAAACCATCCAAAATAAGATAGTTTAAAATATTTATATCCTGCTCTATAGCCAGAGATCTCAGTGTGGTTACAATAAGATCAATTTAAACAGTTTGAAATGTAAAGCATAAAAGTTAATTTACAGTCTGAGAATATATTCAGCTGTCCAGTACATTAAAACAAGAAGTTAAAGCATTTGCAGATTTGATAAAACTATTAGACCCCAAAGGCATTTTTTTAACTTGGTCCCAAAATGAAGTCAACATCATTTCACAACCAGGATGTCATGGCAGAGAAGGTCCTTTACCAGGTCCTCATACAATGTATAACCTCCATGGATGAGACACAAAAATCTCCTCCTTCGGTAGACCTTGTTCCTTGGGCAGGCATAAATAGAGAGAGGCACTCTCTCAAGCGTCAAGGTCTCAAGTTATTTAGGACTTGAAATGTCATTTAGAATTTTAAATGTTATCAAAAAAAAAACCCCTTGAATTTAGACTGGAAGTATATAGATGCCCAGTGCAGTTCCTTTAAGACCAGAGTTATATGGTTTCTATACAATTTTTAATTGCTGCCTTTTCCACTAGCTGAAATTTCCAAAGATTCCTCAAGAGAACATACTGAAGTAGTTTAGTTGGTAAGTTACTAGTGCATGGATTACTCTAGCAGGTTATCTCTGTCCAGGAGATGCCATAAGTAGGTAAATCCAATTGGTCAATTGTTTCCAAACAGACTGGAACACTTCTTCCAGTATGTCATCAGTTTGTTTTTCAAGACTGATAATCCAAAATCTGTAGTACCATAATTCTACATTGGGATCTTGGGATCTCCTGTGGTTTGGCCTCCTGTTGAATCTGTTGAAGTCTGTCCCATTATATACAATGGTGTAGTAAAATGGTGTCCCTTATATAAAGTGGCAAAATCAAGGTTTGCTGTTTGGATTTTTAAAAAAAACCACCATTTTCAAGGTGTGGATGGTTGCATCCATGGATGCAGAATCCATTGATACAGAGAGCTAACTGTACAAATGTTTGTCCTGAAAACTGCACTTTTACCTCCATCTTTTTCTCACAAAAGACATTGTGAGAATTTTTATCTACGCTGATTTTTAATCCAATACAATTAATTTCTACAAGACAAAAAGATGGGGCAGCAATAATTTCCAGATCAGCAAAAAGATGCAAAGGTGCTTATTTTTAAGAAGTAATTTTTCAACAAGAAATGTTTATTTGCATGTTTTCAAGAAATGGTTAAGCATAGTATGAATTTTAGAAAGAAAAGGTCTAATACAATTGGTCCTCTGCATCCATGGATTCTTTATCCATTTATTCAACCATCCACAATTTGAAAATATTAAAAAAATATAAATCCCAAAAAGCAAGCCTTGATTTGAACCATTTTATATAAGAAACTCCATTTTTCTATGTCATTATATTTAATGGGACTTGAGCATCCACAGATTTTGGTATCCATAGGGGGAGCCTGGAATGAAACCCCAGTGGACACCAAGGGCCCGCTGTAGTTGATTTTTCATATCCTAGTTTTTGTAATATTCTTTTTCTTGCTTTGATCTGTTTCTTTGATATTTTGATACTTGATATAACTGGCTAGTTGTACAGTTGTTGGACATCATGTGCCATTGTTGTCTGCAATTTGGCACCATTCAGTTTAGCAAAAACTATGCAGCTGATTTTGAAAGCTGTTTGCTACAAATGTAATAATTAGTGAATGATCATGACAGCTGCAGTTATTCTTACAATGGATCATTATTGATTTTTTTTCTCTATAGGATGCTCATTTGTCTCTTTTTATTTATTATATTTGTATTGGGCAGGATGCAATGGGGTACTTTCACCAATGTAACTCATTTTGTCAGCAAATTTGGGATGGAGTGATCTCCCTTCTCCACTGCAGCTCCTCACGTGTCCCAAAGTCTGCTCTGGAGAGCTGAGAACCCTTCCAGAGCTGGTTTCCAGGTGACAAAGAGAGTTGAGAGAAGACATATAAGGAGAGGGACTCCTTCAAGTATCAAGGTCCCAAGTTATTTAGGACTTAAAATATTATTTAGGACTTTAAATGTTATCAAAAGCCTCTATATACTGGAAGTATATAGGCAACCGATGCAATTCCTTTAGGACCAGTATCAAAAGTTCTATACAGTTTCTGTCTGATGCCTTTTGCACTAACTGAAGCTTCCAAGTTTTCTTCAAGGGAGACCTAGGGCTTTACTACATGAGCTCCATTCTCACTGCAATCATGCGCATCAATGAAAATAGAATTATACCTGTTTGGATTCACTATATCACTCCATGTCTTCACAGTCACACAACTGCCATCATGCTCTCTTGCTGAATCCCTCTTACACCCACCTCACTGCCCTATACCCTACCAAGGATGTCTTCCATTTTAAAAATTTATTTTTATTTATTTTTATTTTCCCTTTTTGTGCAATTCCAGAGCTCTAGAAAAAGGTTTTAAAAAAAAAAAAGAAAGAAGGAAAGAAAGAAAGAAATATAAAAAATAAAGATAATCACATCACACTGCTTGGGGTGGAGGGGAAAGGAGGGAGTGCTGACACCATGTGAATGCCAATAACACAAGTGCCCTGGCAGTCTCATTTCACACCTGGTTACTAGTGCATTGACAAGCTCATTGACAGGTTCCCCCCTTCAGTGAAAAGGGATGCCCTAACCATGCTTGGAGGATGCAGCAACTATAAGATCAGACACAACATAATGCAGTAAGTATCACCAACGCTGCTTTTTTACAGGTCTAATCGCAGTTTAAAAGCCATGTGTAGAAATTTCCCTATATAGAGTACATTGCAGTAGTTCAGTTGGAAGGTTCCTAGTGTTAAAATTTCAAAGGCAACCCACATCTACATTGTATTACAGAAATAAGCACCCTAAAAATGTTCATTTAAGGTATCCCTATTTATTTATTCTAATTGCATTGGCTGGATGCATAAGGCGATTCCACCAAAGAAAGTCATTTTGTCAGCAGAGTTGGAATGAGGCAATCTCCCCTCTCCACTCCAGCTCCCCAATGCATCCGAAAATCCTACTCTGCAAGAACCTCTCCAGGGCTGGTTTCCAGGTGGGACTAAGAGCTGAGAAGAAAGTTCCATCATGCTGGTGCTGCAGTGTCAGTGAGATATGAAGTTTAGGACATTTAGTCTTTTCTTCACACTGGTGGAAGATAACCCAGTGAGCTTCTTTGATGATGAAAGTGTAAAGCCAGACCTACTTGATCCTAATCCAACATTATTAATTTCTATAACACATTATTGCACATTACAGTCATAAGAATGATAGTAATCAATAATTTATCTTTAAGATGGGAAAAGGAAATACAGACACCATAAAAATGACTAAATCACATGCTACATATGTGGATTAACATCACCACTTTGGCTTATCTACTGAATTGCTTCAGGTTGGAAACTTGGAAATACTTGATCTCTACTGCTCTTGTACAAGGAGTCCCACATTCCTTTCAAGGCTCTGATTTCTGAATGCATACTTGTCCTATCAAACTCCTGTCACAAACCCTTACATTGGCTACTTCTTCTGTGGAATGGAGGGGGGGGGACTCAATGTGCTGATTAATATGGGATTTCCTCTTGAATTGCCCCTTTCCAATTCAATGCATTATTATTCTTGCATAGTTCTACTATCTGTAGCAAGAACTAATTGGTCATTCAGAAACCTGTCCTTGCTCCAGGCTGACTGTCTAATGGAACCAGTTTGTCTAGTTCATGAGGAATATCTGAGAAATCCAAGTTGACATGTGTTCTACTCCCTCTGGGTAAAGGTGGGCCAACATATTAAGTGAAGCTTTTTTCTAGAATATTTTAGACACAAAAAATACCCTTCTCTCCCAAACATACCTTTTTAAGACTAAATCAGTTGTCAGTGAACCTTTTAGGATGAGTGTCATCTGCTTTCACTTGAGGTGGCCAAAGTTTTTTTCCCCTTTTTTTTATGTTCTGCCATTTGAAGCAGTTAATAAGACACTTTTGGTTCCTTAAGGAGCTATCTCATATACCAAAGAAAGACAAAAATTATAGAAATCCTACCCCCAAAGAAACCAGATTGTTTGTCCCCACATAGTTCCACAGGGAACAGAAGTTCATGTGAATGTGAAGAGGGGATATATTCAGCTGAACTTTTCTTATAGGTGTTAGGATTATGATGTGTGTAGTGGTATACACAAGTGAAAATTATAGATAGGATTATGATGTGTGTAGTGGTATACACAAGTGAAAATTATAGAAGAAGAATTTGATGTAAAAGGGTTTTGACAGATGTGTGATCTGTGAAGTCAAAGGCTTTCATGGCCAACATCCATAGTTTTTTGTGGGTTTTTCAGGCTATGAGGCCATGTTCTAGAAGAATGTATTCCTGACATTTCACCTGCATCTGTGGCTGACATCTTCAGAGAATGGTGGCATGGAAGTGTGTGAGGTATATGTACTGTGTGACCCTTGGTTGAGAGGATTAGCATGTAAATCTGTGTATTGTTCTGTTGAGACAAGGCATCAGGGTGGGAGGATATGCAAGGAGATGTGTGATCTGTTTTTTGAACCACAGTGGACCCTAGATAATTGCAGGGGTTTAGTTCCAGGACACCCTCCCCCCATAGATACCAAAATCCATGGATGCTGAAGTCCCATTAAATGCAATGATGTAGTAAAATTGTGTCCCTTATATAAAAGGCCAAAATCAAGGTTTGCTTTTGGGAGCTGTGGGATGCAGAATCTGTGGATACAGAAGGCTAGTTGTATCTGAAACCTCCTTGAAACAGATCTAATTTAGCAGAGGGGGCAATTCTGTCCTCTATTTCTTTAGCTACGATCTGCTAATACTGATCCTGACCTGTGGCACAGGTGATTAGGTTCTGATGAAACATTTTAAAAATATCAGAAATGTCTGTTTCTAACCTGTAAAATGGAGTAGAAAGATATTATAACAGCACTGCTGAATAAAACAGGAACTGCATGAAGGAACTGCTGATCATAAAATCACATGAATGTTAGTGGTAACAAAAAGAAGTCAAAACAATAATGGTTGACACACCACCACCACCACACGCACACTTTCACATTGTCTCCACTTGCTATGGTTAGAATATGAAAGTGCCATGCCGAACCAAGGATGTATGAGATCTGAAGGGAAGCATATTTTAGTAAAACATAGAAATCTGGGGCTGGGATACCCCTGCACTGTTGCCACCCCTTTACTGTGAATTGACACTCACTTTCAGGTGATGACTGAGGATGTGGATGGTTACTTATTTTCCTGTATCTTTATAAATATTGTGCAGGTCTTGTAATATTTGCTGAAGCCAGTCAGGATAAGTGTTAGAGAACAAGAAGCAATATTCTAATCAGTGAACTATTGGGCTAGCTCTCCTCTCTAGAAAAGATAGTGCCTCTACAATTAGACAAAGACTTATAATTTTGAAGACAAATTTCTGTTTCTTTATGTGACAAGGAATTTAGAGAACTCCCAGCCCTAAAGTTCTTTGTGGACTGGCAACAGGGAGAGATAACTGATAAGACAGACAGCATCATACAAGAACAGGGGAAGGTAGTGGCACAGATAAATATTTGTTAATTTTGAAATCCTAAAACCACTTATAAGGAAATAAGCCCCATTGAGTACAGTGAGACCTATTGTGAATAAACACACATAGGGGTTGTACTTTTGTGTTTTCCCCTTGCGAAACATTGAATCTGCAAAAAGAAAAAAAATTCCATGGGAAAAAAGGGCATTAACTACTCCCTTATTAAATGAGTTTTCCAAAAATAAATAGCAACTAAATTTAAATGTAATGAACCCAGGCTTTTACACACATGGAGTCACCATGAATTTGACAATTTTCTTAGGGCAAGGAATACTCAGAAGTGGTTTTTCCTCTGCAATATAGCCTAAAGCACCTAGTTTTAATCAGAGGTCTCCCATTCAAATACTGGCCAGGGCTGACCTGGCTTAGCTTCCTAGATCATATAGGAGCTGGTACCTTTAGGGTATTTAGGCCTAATTTAGCAAGTTAGCACTCATAAAAGATGAAAGAGGCAGCATAACCATTCTTGCCTCATGATAGAATGCCTATAGTTTTTTAACAAGTCTTAGCAAGTGTTGTTGTTCTTAACTGCCCTCAAGTAGACCTCAATTCAGTGACTCTGTGGATGAGACATCTCCAAGACCCTCTGTCCTCCACTGTTCTACTCATGTCCTGCAGGTTCATGTCCATGACCTCTCTGAATGAACCCAACCATCTAACATGTAGTCTACTTCTCTTTCTACTTCCCTCTACCTTTCCTAGCATCATTGTCTTTTCCAATGATTCATGCTTTCTCATGATGTAGCCAAAGTAAATTTAGTCATCCTAGCTTTCAAGGAAAATTTAGGCTTAATCAGCAGTTCAACTGGAATATC
>CM034701.1:279295390-279314113 GCA_020142125.1 Phrynosoma platyrhinos
TTTTCTTTATTGCTTGTAGTGTGTGTTTTTTGTCATCCATGGTTTTTTCTCTTTCTTTTTTTTTAATTGAAATTGTCTGCATTCTTCTTTTATTATGTCCCTGGCTTCAGACGTTCCTCTGGTTCTTGGTCTATTATGCTTAGTAATGTGAATCTGTTTCTTATGTTGTCAGTAAATTCTGTTGAGATTTTATTTAGATCATATTTTTGTATAATCACTGGTTTTGTTTTCTTCTTGAGTCTTACTCTATTTTTTATATGAGTCTATTCTTGGCCACCAGTATAGAGTTTTGCCATCTTTTGTTTCCAATTATACAATGTCTGTGTGTATAGCCTTCTTTCTGGTTGTATGAAGAATGTGTTTGCAATGAATAGGTTATTGGCTTCACAAAAATCTATCAGATTTCTTTTGCCTAATCCAAATCTGCCTATCATTTTGTATTCTTCTTTGCTTCCAACTTTCAAATTCCAATCTCCAATGATCACCTTGACATCCTATGTTGGTGTGCTGTCAGTTTCTTCCTATGATATTTCTTCCTATGATTCAAAATTATCATAATTGTGTGCATAATAATATTATTAAATCCAACAGAACATCACAAAATAGCAAACACTAGAGAATTCTTCAGGCTTGATATTTTGTTCAACAAAAATAGCAAAAAGGGACATTGTAGAAAAACTATCCATTCTAGAATATGATGTAGGTTCTTATACTTCATTCCCTGTATAGCATTTCCATTGCAGTAAGTTGCAGATTCTGACAAGAGATGATAAAATTTGTGGAAAGAGCTTCAACAGGAGTAAAGTAGCTGCATCTTAAAATACTAAAATCATCCTTAACATTATTTCTCAAGACCAGATTTTGGAATATTAATGGTAATATAATCTCTAGTATTAACTTGTGTGTGAAATAAAAATTAAATTTGTTTTGCTGAGATTTTTATTTGTTATCTTTTTGTTTTTCAAACCATAGGACTGACAGGGAATAGGAATGGCATATATTTGGTTGACATTGATGTCCCTTAGTGGAATACCTTCTGATTGCTTCCTTGAAAAATTATCGTAATCTTAAATTGCCTTCTCCAATCTGACACTTTCCCAGTGATTTGGACTAGTAAATCCTTGTTAAGAGAATCTCATTATAAATTAAAAATGAACCAACTTGTTCTGAAGTTCCAAGCTGTGATGAAGCCATTTCACTTTCTTTCAAATCTCCAGAAAACCTACCTTTGAGGCCAAGCATTGTACAACAGGAGCAGACTCTTTACAAATGTCTGGTGCTGTAAGGGTGATGGTTTGGATTGACAGTCCATTACTACAATAGGGAAAACACTACAACTAAGTTTTAAATCATGCTTATGGATATTTACCCAGATTGATTTCCAGATATAGATATAAATCTGAAAGACCTTGTATACCCTAACCCTAAAAGCTCCAGATCCTGTCTAATCTTGTAAGCTAAACAGGGTCACCCCTTGTTAATATTTGGATGGGAGACTACAAATGAATACCAGGTGATGTAAGCTATATTTCAGAGGAAACGAACTGGCAAAACCACCTCTGAGTATTCCTTGCTTATGAAACTCTATGTAATTTATTGGATGGCTGTATGGTGACAGGCCCCTTGAAGGCACATATATACACACAAGACCTTGTAAGATTTTATGAAACTAATCAAAAGTAGTACTAAAACAGAATAGAGAGGGGGCTGTTGGCCCAAATGTTGGTGTGATTTTTATGGGCAGGGATTCAAGGCACAGGGCATAGGACTATATAGAACAAGTGTTTCTACTCATCTTTCTTGTCAGTCCTGAACTGGATATTTTCACACGGGCTGTTTTCAGTTTCTACCATCTATAAATTTAAATAATAAATCTTTTTCAGTGATTCACTATCATTTAGAAAGTTGGAAATGAGATAAAGGGCCATAACACTGTGTTTTGGTGATGTTGTTGCCAGATAGGAAGATTGTGCACAATTATTATTAGTATTAGTATTATGCTTGTATCCTCCTCCTCAGAAGATCCACTGATGTACTTGTGGATTATCCTATTAAATGACATAATTAGCTTCATGACTAAGGATTTAATCCCATGAATAATCCCTAAAGCTCATTTGTAACATCTTGTGAAATCTCTCTGTGTTGCCTTTAGCAGTACAAAAACAAGATAAATGATACACAGGATCAATCAGTAAATTTTCCTTTGCGTTGTAAATATCGTGGGCAAGAAACTTCCTGAATTTGTTATTGTATACAATGACTAACAGACCATTGGCTAGGCCTAAATTAATGTTTTAGTAGTAGTTCTTTTAATTTTAATTTTTAAACAATTGCTAAAGTATGTCTTATCAGTCTTCTGTGTGATGTGCCTTGGCATTGTAAGTAGTTAGATAGGAAAAAATTTCTTTTGCTTCCTGTACAATAAACAATGTGCCACTGACCGGATCTAAATATATGTTTAGCTATCATTGTTGGGGTTTAAGGGCCATGGAAGCTTCTTAAATGCACTGAATTCTTGGAAGCTTCTTTTTGTTGTCTTCTTAGACAGAGAGAAAAAACTAGGAGCACCTGCTCTAGAAAAGGAGATATTTTAGGATTAGGATAAGGCTAAAGTTTAAATCAGATTGAACATGACTGATTCAAACATATAAATGCCTATAGTAAAAAACAATGTTGTAATTATATCCAACTTTCTAAATGATAGTGTATCACTGAAAAAGATTTATTATTTAATTATTCATTTTTAAAATGAATGTGTATATGTATACTTGCAAAAACTTAGATATAGTTTCAGTGTTCAAAGGAAATGTATTGTGGGTCTTCCTAATTATTTGTAAATGGTGGGTTTGTCAATAGTGTTTGGCAACACATTCAAATCACCAGAAAAGAGCTGTACAGAGCTGTAAAAATAAAAAAGTCTACAGGTACATGTATGAAGTTGTTACTGTTAGTATGAATGTGTGCAGTTTTTATCATTAATCTCAAGATGATGATCTTTTATTTCTTTCACAGATCAAATTATGACATCATCATCCAAAGGAATTTTTCGGCCAATTCTATATATGTTTATTGTGCTGGGCTGTTTTATGGCATGCCTGCTTATTTATATCAAGCCCACAAACAGCTGGATCGCCAATCCCATCGAATCAGCAAGCTCAGTTCTGAAAATGAAGAACTTTTTCTCCACCAAAAGTGATTATATCAATGAGACAACTATTCTGATATGGGTGTGGCCATTTGGCCAGACATTTGATCTAAAATACTGCCCAGCATTTAACATACATGGGTGCCATCTCACTACTGACCGTACACTGTACAATCGTTCTCATGCTGTTCTTATTCACCATAGAGACATCAGTTGGGATCTGACTAATTTACCTCAGCAACCGAGGCCACCATTTCAGAAATGGATCTGGATGAACTTGGAATCACCAACACACACTCCACAAAAGAGTGGAATTGAACATCTTTTCAATCTGACCCTCACTTATCGTCGTGATTCAGATATTCAGGTGCCTTATGGCTTCATGATGGTTAACACAAACTCCTTTTTGTTTGAAATGCCAAATAAAGAAAGGCTGGTGTGTTGGGTGGTGAGTAACTGGAACCCGGAACATGCAAGGGTCAAGTATTATAATGAACTAAGTAAATACATTGAAATACATACCTATGGGCAAGCGTTTGGTGACTATGTGAGTGAAAAAAAATTGATCCCAACTATTTCCACTTGTAAGTTTTACCTTTCCTTTGAGAATTCTATCCACAAAGACTATATTACAGAGAAACTTTACAATGCCTTTCTGGCTGAGTCTGTGCCAGTTGTTCTTGGTCCTCCTAGAGAAAACTATGAGAACTACATCCCAGCTAATTCTTTCATACATGTGGAGGATTTTCTCTCCCCACGGGACCTTTCAGAGTATCTTTTGATGCTTGACAAAAATGATAAAATGTATCTTAGCTACTTCAACTGGAGGAAAGATTTTTCAGTGCGCCTTCCTCGATTTTGGGAATCACACGCATGCCTTGCATGTGACCATGTAAAAAGACACCAGGAATACAAATCTGTTGGTAATCTGGAAAAGTGGTTTTGGAATTAAACCTTTGACATTTTTGCACTTTATACAGAAAAATCATTATTTGAAGATGGACAAAACAATCATCAGTCAAGGGATCACTGTTTATCTTGTCCTCTTTGGGATACAACAAATTCCATTTAGACTACCTTCTCTTAATCTGGATTATTAATTCAGACCTAAACCTGGAATCTTTCTCTGGAAAGTAGGCAGGTATATGATTATTTAGAAGAAGAACTGAGAATTGGCAACCTGGGACAGATGTTTGACTGCATTGTGGAAGCAATGAGCACTGTCATGATTTCTTGTTATATTTTAATCAGACTTTACTGCCCAATGTGAAAAATCTAGAAGTAGAAAATTTTGCAGTGTGTTCAAGGGGGAAACCCCAAGTGGTAACTCATCTGGATGATTTTTGAAGATCCATACATGTATCTGGCACAAAAAGGCTGCACAAATTATTTCATTCTGAGCCACTGGCATGGGACCTTATTTATTTTATTGGAAAACCTGCTATGTAGATAGCTGGTAATGTGCACTGAAGAGTAACTTTATTGTTTACCATTTCTTTTTTAAAATCTTTTCTCCCATTTTGAAATGCATCAGTCACTGGCCAATATATATAGTGATGTTGTTTATATTGGCTCAGATATTTTCTTATGGGAGTAGGGAAAGATGATAAAAAATAATTACTTTTCGTAGTGTAGAGGCTTGTGGTACACTCATGAAAGGCTTGTGAACTTGGGCTTGTGGAATGAGGATTTTTTTAAAAAAAAAAAACCTAGTCATCCTCTCTAATAATATTTGCAAAGAAAACTCCCTTAAAAATACCTGGATTGTCCTACATTAAGGCTAATGATTTACAGAATTTCCAACCCTTAGAAAAATGTACAGCACTGAAGTGCTTTCACTTTTTTCTATCTCTTTCTTATTTTAAAGATTAAAAGAGATTGAACAATTAGGCAGTTAACTGGAATTAAGCCTCATACAACTCTGTGGGACTTGTGAACAAATATGTATAGGATTGAAAGATGCAAAATTAAGACAGCATTGCAATGTTTACTACTGAAAACTTTTGAAATTTACTAAATAAGGTAATTAGGCTACCATTGTGTTTGGCCAATATAATGAAATTTATTAATGAAATGCATCATCCCAGAACATGATGTTTAATTAGTGATATTTCATACAGTTAGATGGGAAGACTTATTTGAAGGTCAGTGAACTAATCAAAACTTTCTAAACTGAAGACACAGATGCTTTTTTATGCTTTGTATGTCATGATGGATGCAAAAAGACTTCTGTCTACACAATGGAAGGCTGCAGCCTCTTCACCAAGTATAACATCACTGCTGACAGAACTGCTTACCTGTTGAAAATCAAGAAGAGGAAGCAAGCTAGTGACCAGATGGTTGCCAGCACCTTCAGAGTTGCTATTATTCATGATCTGTTGGGCACTGTGAATACAGTTTGAGAACTAATGCTGGATATATTAGCTCCTGCTCCCACAGAAAGGGTGATCTGTGAGAAGAGACTTGTTTCTAATTGTGGTTGTTTTCATTGAGGAGTAGAACATTTAATTCTATTTCAATGACATTTGTAAATGTAAACATTGTTCAGTCTAGTAGATTGTTGGCATGAAGGAGATTCAAAACCAAGAGGTCATTTTTCCAGGCATAGAATACTCCTCCTCCTTAGAGTCATGAGGATGTCTTCAGTGCATTGATTGTTATAATAACTCCAGGGTATATATATTTTTAAATGTATTTGGGAAGATACAACCATTCTTCTATTTCAAAGGATTTTTCACTGGCTCAGCACTTTGTGGCTTGATCTGCTCTTGTCCTTTGGTGAATGTAAAAACTGATGTTTTGCTTGAAACCACATAAATGCAACAGAATAGAACAGCTTGTTTACAGAGTGCAGGTGGGTGCAGGAAGAGGTGTATACTCAGAGTCCTTCTTTTCTTTCAAAGAAAAGTGGACTCTACCATTTCCTTCTAGGTATATCACTGAATAAACAAAATCCAGAAATCTTAGAAGGCAGCAGTCCCCTTTCATTGTAGTTAACTTTAAATTCAATAAGTGACAAGATGAAATGTCTGAAGAGATGAAATGAAAGGATAAAGTGTACTTTGAAGAGTGCTGCTTTGATATTATTTATTGTGACACTGTAGTGAAGCACCACACACTTTTTAAAATTGTTGTAGATCCCAATAACTAATGATATTCAGTCAGAACACACACACAACTACACCTCAAAAACGACAAGACTATTCTGGTTTTGTTTGCAAAACTAGGGCTGTGGGCTTTCAAGACTCAAATGAAGCATTTACCTCAGATTTCTCTGCAGAATTTGAGTTTTGCAGTCAGACATTTTTAATTCTGTTAAAACTAGAATCATAGAATCATAGAGTTGGAAGAGACCACAAGAGTTCAAGAGTTCTCTTTCATGAGATTTGGAGACCCATGAAGGGGAGAATGGGACCATGTCTGCTGACTCCAGCCCACCAATGTGTCCTTGCTCCCACTACACTATCCATACACTCAGTAGACACAAGCCTAGGTGTATGCCTCTCCCATGATCTAGAACCCTGTGTGTTTAGGTTTCTTGATCATGGGCAGAGATGGTTCATGGAAGAGCAGCTCTTAACCACATGAAGGGCAACAGCTATATGGGGTTAACATGTCTGAACCAAATGGGCATTGTGATCAGTTCATCCCACACACACCCCAATATATTTTTGTTCATGGTCCACCAGCAATTGTAAAAATGTATGTACTGTCCTATTGCCATGTAGTTTATGGCAACAAAAATATCATGTTGGATGAAGACTTAGGGCCTAAGCAGACTGCCAGAAATAGTGCACATTAAATTGATGCACTGCCCTGGCTCAGTGCTAGGGGATCATGGGAATTGTATTTTTTTCTGAGACACTGAACCTTCTCTGTCAGAGAGCTCTGGTGCCACAATAAATTACAGTTCCCATGATTCCCTAGCACTGAGCCAGGGCAGTGCCTCAATTTAATGTGCACTATTTCTGGCAGTCTGCTTAGGACCTTAGTTATGTTCATAATAGGCCCATTTATTCTGTTACTCAAAAATAACTTAAGCCTCATTGACCAAGAATGACCAAGTCTGGATTCAACCTGATAACTATATTTTTTCAAAATGTTAAATAATGTATAAATGAGCTTTTGCTATCTGAAATACAATTATCCATGAACATTTATAACATAGGGTTACTGTGGATTTGCAATGTAACTCTGTGTTAGTCATATGCGAACAGTGTTCCTTTGCATCAAAACTTTCAGATTATGTTGCATGTTCCATGAAACATTTGGGCAAATGGATCTGTCATGCATTAGTCTTTTCTGTTTCTCCTAAAATAAGACATTTGGCAGTTATTTATCAATACAGCAATTGTTTATTGAGAAAAGTATGATACATCCTCCCCATTGATTTCAATGAAAGAAACTTATCTGTGTGTTCTTCTTTGGATGAGAGTTTCTGAGAATTGTCATGTACAGTATGGTTCACATTAAATACTGGATCAGGATAGTAGTTTCAGAGGTTTATGAAATATCAAAAGGGGAAAACTGACACTGACATTTCCTTTTTTAAAATGCTTTGATTTCCCCCCCAAAAAAAATATTTTGTCACATTTGTAGGTATTTCAACATTTTAAAATATCTCTCTTACAGGAAACTGTGAATCCCCTCTATTCACCAGCATTTGCATCATGAAACTAAAAGGGAAAACTGATAATACTGTATGCATAAATGTGATGCAATAAAATATATTCTTTTCTAATATACATATATATGTTAAAAACTGAAATGGAGTGTTTTAGCTTGGATCTAAAGGTGTCTGTCACCTTTTAGCAGAATGGCACTTTTGCATGTAGTGGGACATGAGGAATGGGAGGAGAGAGATTGCTCCTAATGCTTCTCTCCTGTGCCATAATCCACAGCTTTCCTAGTGTTCCCAACTCCCAGATTGAGTTGAACTCCCAGATTGACTTGAAGGACATGTCAGGTTGATGTAGTAAAAGGGGAAGACAGGAAAGTCCCAATCGATGATGTGGTCCTAGTTCATAGGGCCAAAACTTCTTTGTATGTATAACCATATATTTGAATGCTGTTAGCACTTCTATTTGTATTTTTGGTCAAAGCTATGTGCTGCAAAGCAAAATGAAGGTTGTATTTCCAAAACACTTCTTTTGAGTCATGGAAATGAAATCTAAAAGAGTATACTATGTCAACCATGACTCACTTGGGTCATAGTAGTGTTCTTGCATGTTATACAATAGCAACTGATTCTGTCCCTTGCTGGGAGGCATATATTCTCCTTTTCCCCACTGACTTGCTAAGCTGATTCTTTTCACTGTTCAAAATGTTAAACCAAGTTTAAGTAGCAGTATTATCTTTACATCCTAGCTTTCAGATGCATAATGACATAAAATCAAAACAACTAGAAACAGAATACTGTCTGTTTCCTTGCTACAGCTAACCATAAAGACTTGGTCCCTCAAAAACATCACATTGTGGGCTTTTGTGGGCTAAGGCACCCATGTTTCTCTTGTGTTAACTGCAGTGCTCTGCTGATAGCTGAAATATGTGAAACTACTAATGCAGAACAAGCACAGCTCTGAGGGGAGCTATATAAGAAATCCTTAAAGTGATTTGATATGGAAGCATGGAGTTTCTAAATCTTCCTAAAATGCCAGAAGTTTAGTATTTCAGGTTGTGTCATCTTACATGAAAATAATGGAAAGTAAAAGTCAAGTAAGGCACACATTAAAGTTGAATGAAGAGGAAGGTTGGGAATGGCTTCCTTTGTCATGAATACAGTCTTGTGGGATGGAGGGCCGTTGTTGTTTTGTTTTGCGATTCTTCATTTACCTAGGAGAATGCAACCAAAACACAACAGATTTGTTCATTTCTGCCATTGGCTATTCCAAGAAATGTTTCTGGAAAATGCATTAAAATTACATATATCATGAACAATAGTTTACAGAACAATAATGTTCATGAGTGTATTTAATCTGGACAAATTATTGAAAGATTCCAATACATTTTTATCACATCAATGCAAATATTTTGGTATACCTGTTGCTATAACACTGGCACATACCTCCTTGGTTCTTTGTATGAGACCAAACATCTACTGTATAGGATCTGTGTGTGTGTGTGTGTGTGTGTGTGTGTGTGTGTGTGTGTGCATAATTGTCTTTGGTCAGGTCTATACATCTGAGATTGGATAGAGGATTTTTTTTAAAAAAAATGTAACAGAAAATGGATCACATGGAAGGAACAGAAGTAATTGTTAAGTGTGTGAGAGAGAGAAAGAATGGGGAGGGAAAGTTAAATAGTTACATAAATATTAGCACTTACAGAGTTAGCAAAACATTGTCACATGCGGGGTACTTCTATAGAAAGAAAACAGTTATTGAATTCTGAGTTACATTTCAGTGGCATTGTGTACAATTGTAATAATTGTAAAGTATTACAGGAAATTTTGTTTTGGTCTGCTTTTCCATTTCTTAGTTTTCTGGTGGAAAGGTTTAAAGAGACCAGATTTGCAGGTTTTAAAGACTGATATTTGTATGTGTGAAGAGCATGTTGTTTCAATTCTTAATTTCTCTTTTTAACCATTTTCATTACCACCCACATACTTATACAAGGACATTTAAATTGCTCCAGATACATTATCATTCTGTGAAATGCCAACAGCAACCAAATGCTTTTAAACAAGACTCTTACATTTTACTGAATTGCAGTTTATAAGCCCTACAATTTGTACTTAGCACAAGGGCTTAATTAAATGTATGAGACACAGACCTACCAGCATTTGATATGTCATTGCCCTTTCTTCATCTTAATATCTAGACAGATCCATGAATTTTTTAGTTCTTTCCTCTGAATGATAGCCTGCAGCACCTGGTATCCATTGGCGGTATTCCACCTAAGTACTAATCAGAGCTGACCCTGCTTAATTCCCAAGATCAGACCAGTTGCCTTTAGGACATTTAGGCATTGCAGTACATATATATATAAATAACCAACCTTTCTTTTCTTCTCAAGTACTAATGGAGTTTCTTTAATTTCTCTTGCCCTTCTCTGTTTGGTAATTAAAAATACTGTCATCCATCAAGAGATTATAATTAGTTTCATATTGTGTCTTAGACCTCATTCTCCCAAACAGCCCCAAATTTCTACCTAAAGATCCAGTTGAAGCTTACCATTGCTTCTTAACATGTTTCACCCTTGTGCCTTCTGTTTCAATGCCCAAATCAGGTCTTGCTCTACAGCCTTGCTAATGAGGATTTTAGATTGTTTTTAAGTAGTACAACCTATACTGGATCTCTATTTTTGGTTTAGTACAACACACATAGTAGGGAGATGGGTTTTTGGCATGACTTTACACAATACATGCCCTTAAGAACTGGATTTCTTATGGAAGCATTAGAGTCTCATTAAAACATATCCCCTAATATGTTATTTTAATTATGTGAAATCCATTGAGTGCTTCTGCTTAATGTCCCTTTATGCTTCTTTTGGGTGCTTCAGCTTAATGTCCCTCTACAGTTCATTCAAAGTATTATTTACACATGTTTTTCATGGAAGAATGAACAGCATAGTGATAAAAGGAACATAGGCAAAGGCTTGCATTTATGAAGTGCAATCAAACTGAAACTGAAATTGATTTTGACAGCTTTTTAACTGCTTAAAGTAATGATGTCACTCCAGCCTTTAATGGTTAGAGATCCAGATCAGTGATTCCCAACGTTTGGTCCACCATATGTTTTGGACTTTAGCTTTTATAATTCCTTACTGTTGGCCATGTTGATTGGGGCTTCTGGGAGATGAAGTCCAAAACAGTAGGAACCACTGATCTGGCTCATAGACCCTCCATTCAGAGGGCAATTACAAGACCACATACTGAATGATCTATTCTAGTGAAATGCAAAACAGCAGCAACAGCAACAACAAGAGTGTATCCCTAAGGTGCTAATGAGGTTTAAAAGTTCATGTGATGTAGTAGTTTGAGTGCTGTCCTAGGACTACAGGAGATCAGGGTTTGAATTTCCACCTGGTGGGTGCATGAACTTGGGCAAATCATTCTTTCTTAGCAATAGAGGAAGGCAGTGGCAAACCTCTTCTGAATAAATCTTGTCAAGAAAATCTTAGAATAGGATCACAGTAAGTGAAAGTCTACTTACAATGACAGAAAAAGCACTAGTGATCAAAATCATTACACATGCAAAAAATATGAATTTAGAGAAAGGGATATGTACTAAAGACCTTGGCCATGTGAATATATATCATACTGCTAGAAATTTTGTCCCTAATTTCAACAAAATGTCTTGTTGCTGTACAGTTATTGCTAGAATCTAAAGTGGGATATCCATGTTGTTCTTCACATTCTGATTTTTCAGCTCTTCTTTCTAGCACAGTCCCTCTTCTGTGTATCCCAAAAATCCTGCAATTGAATGCCCTTTGTCTTCTGTACGCCACAGCCATGTTGTCTCCCATCATGGGAATAGCCAAGTGCAGTAAGGATATATAAAGCTCAATAATGCAGATAAGCTGTATTTCTACAAGAATGTTAGTATCAGAGTTGATAATTTTTTTAAAAAAAATCCTTTGAACACTTTGAGGTATTTCTAATGTGGGATCATTCACCAGATAAATATAAGGGATTTTGTTAGTGGGTCAACCAAAGTCAGCACATGTGTAACTGTTCTGGTGAAGGAAGAGAGATTTAAAAGTGCTTAACTCTTCTGGTAAAATAAAAGAGATTTAAAAATGCTTAACTTTTCTGGCAAAATAAGAGAGATTTAAAAGTGCCACTAATTCTGAAGTTTAATGCTCCTGCTTACTTATTTTCTTGCCAAGAGAAGAAAATCTATATTTCTTTTTATTAATCCTATACAGACACATAAACATAAATTATAAGAAAGCACTTACATGTATATGTAGTCAGCCTTTTTGATGAACCAAGATGCTTTTGCTGGAATAAAACAACCTGTGAGGTAACCTGTGAGTGGGAAAGTGTTGCAGTCATTTTCCAGCGCTCCAGTCTGCAGCACCTTAGAAACCCATTGGTTAGGATGGCATTGGTCTTGCTTAAAAGGTAGGTTTTGAGGGTCATATTCAGTCATCAACATCTGTAGATATGAATCCCAAAAGTTACAAGAACATATGAATGATTTAGGATTTTTGTAAATATTAAAACAGAATGCTAGCCAGTATGTCATTACTATGTGTCATTCCTATTCTCCTTTTATCAATATGCAACCAGAAAGTCAGTCTGGAAATGTTACTTTCTTTCATGCAGTTTAAATATTTCAAGGGCAAATTCACAGATAAGTAAGGGATATTCTCCATGACAACTAAGCAATTCTGTATCAATTTATCTGGAAGTAAATTACTGGAATTTACAGGATTTTGCTTTGTGTCTTAATGTGCCAACTTGTTTCCAGTGAAAGAGCACAAGGCTAGAAATGGGGAAATAGTTGTTAGATACGACTTCTGATATCTTGTATTAATGCACTGTAATTTTGCACTACTTTGTAAAAAATATCTTTAAAAAATCTAAAATATGCCAAATGTACAGTATGTAAAATGATATTTTGCTCACTTCGTCTCATTGTTTTCTGAGTGTCTCGATGTGAAATTTATTGTTTTGACATAAGTTAACAATAACTACACCCAGCACACCAATTAGTCATTTTGATTTTTATATTGGCTACTTTCATATATCACTTTTTCTACTTATTTTTGTATTTTCCATATCTGATAAACACATAATCTTAGGCGACATTGATTACACATGACAGACTGGTAGAGCGTATGCACGGTACATGTATTCAGTAGGTCAGCATTTGAAACCAATATGCAAGGTGCTTTCAGATAACAAAACCACTTTAGTTTGCCAGATTACTTGAAATGCATTACAAAATGGGAGAGGGTGCTATTAGTCTTGCTGTCCTTTCATTCTGATAGTGAATAATGTTGAAATGCAATAGAATTACCCATGATTGATATTCTGGTGAAGTTGAAAATAATAATGGAAAGTCTAGTTCTGTGAACTGCCAATGAACTCAAATGCTTGATATCAGAAGCAACGATTACATTCCTTCATGGTTTAGTCAGCAGTGATGGTTGGTGGCTCCCATGTCAAAGGGGTAATGAGTCCACAGCTGATTTTAGTGCAAAAATTAAGAGAAACTTATACTGGTCAAAGACCGAATAAATTAAATTGAATTGAATTGAATTAAGAGAAACATATCCTCTAGATAGGTTCAGCATCTTAACTCATTTAAGCCCAGAGCAGAATCTTCATCTTACAAATATGGAAGCCACCACTACTTGGGAAGAGGAAGAGGTTATTTTTATATGTAACATTACAATAATGTAACATCCTAGCTTCAAAGCTAAGAAATTAGTGAGTGTATTGATGAAATCACACCACAGGAAAGCAATTCTTACACTCTCCCATGAATGGGACTCAAGGCAGCTTACAATAAATAGTATAAATACACAAAGGGGGGAGGGGGAAGCACTAAAACAAAAAATTAACTTGACACGTTTATGAGAGGCAAAGTACATTTTCTGTGTTAATTAGCAATTTCTAAAGCTAGACAACACATTTTTCCAAGGCTAGAGCAGTCTTCTGTCTTGGAAAAAAGGGTCAAGTACCCTTTTACCATCCTTCCTAATTCAGGAATTGCATTTTCATCTACATGCATATTAGACTGCTTTTGTATTCCAATACATACATCATTGTGTTTATGATATCACTTATTGTACAGAAATGTAGGTAAATATCCAACTGTGATTTTTTTAAAAAAAGGAAAAGGGAAAAGCTATAGTGGAAAATTATAGCTCCATTCTCAAATACACATTTTAAGAAGCCATGGAAAGACAGACGGCCTTGTAAAAATGTGTATGCTTTTTTATTCTTTGTGTTTTCCAAGTGTTACCCTCAAACAAAATGAGGTTTCCTGTTGTTTGAATTGCCATTTTACTCCCTTAATATGTGAAAGTAAAATGATATGGTTGTATTCCCTTCCCTCCTTTTGTTGTGAAACTTTATGTATTTCTGATAATGTGATTATGTTCATGAATGCATATTACACTGGTTACAGTCTTCAAAGATCCATTTTGTGGAATGCCAGGAAAATGAAACTGTAACAAAGATTTCAATAATTTGACTGGAAATTTGTTTTCCACAAGATTTCAAGCACCTAATTGGGTTTTATTTGAAGAAAACAATTATTTATTTAACACAGGCATTCCTTCCAACAGATAGACACTGGATATGTAAATGTGTCAATACATGCATAAAGTTGTTGTAATAGATATATTTAAAATAAAAAGACACAATATAAAAGAAGTTTATTTTTCTTAGCCTGATTTTTCTTGTGGTCCTGACCAAGATCCCACTCTTCAAAAAGAAAGACTGCCTCTCACCTCCATTGTTTTCATATTCAATATTCTTTGCATACCTTAAAGACATTGGATCATTTCTGATCTTGGAAGCAAAGCAAGGTCAGCCCTGGTTAATACTTGAATGGGACAGCACCAATAAATACCAAGTTCTGCAGGCTATATTTCAGAGGAAGGAACTGCAAAACCTGACATTCCCTGCACAATTACAATAATATTTTCATTCATTGATACGAAAAAAGTAGAGGTCACTTCTCAGCTCTAAAAAGATTAAATTACAATCACAAGAAACCATCAGTCATGATAAACAAAGCTGAAGGGAGAAAACAATAACACATACAACCTAAAGTCAGTCCAGGGTCAGGAAGTGAACCAAGAGCATGTGAGAGAGATGCACTAGTCTGATGAACAGTTGTCCTCAACAAGGACTTTCTCCAGCCACCAGTAGATTTATAGATGCTTGGCTTTGGTATATCACATATCTAATTTCTCAATATCTTCTGTTTAATCCTATGATGTATATGAGGACTTGTCTCTTCCTACACTCCTTTTTGGTTCACTGTCATTCTTTACATAAGGGAAGCCTCTCTTAGACCTTGCTTGCCCTGGCTGATTCACAGACTTGTCCTGTGGTAAGTTAGCATCAGCTGTATCTGCCTTCCACTGTCCAGGTTCTGGGGAAAAGTTGTCATCTGAAGCTGGAGTCTCCCCTCTAGATCTGATTCCTCCTTGTTGAGTTCCTCTGGATGAGTTACAACTGCTAACTGTCCTAACACACATTCTAGTCCACATACTGGCACCTGATAACTGGTTAAAGGATGATAGTTAGAGCTGTTCTGCCTGTTACCATACCAGGAAGAGAAATGTTTTTCAGATCCATTGCCCTGACATAGCTTGGGGCAGGGGAGAGATGGCTATTTCCCTTTCCTGTTAAAAACATAGGGAATTAGTACTAACCAAGGGGCTAGTAGGGCACTTTAGTGCATCTAAGAAATTTGATGCAGTGGAGGAATGAGGGGGCATAAATGCACCATGCTCCCAACATCCCCGGCTTTCATTTTGCCCCACAAGTAGCATAGTAATCCACCAGGGGTCTTCTAATGATGTAAGCACCATCCAGTCAACAGATAATCTGGAGAGTCAAGATTATCAGTCTGGGGAGTAGCATTTTACCAACTTCCTAAAATGCTACATCTGGCTTCCCAGGATTATTTGGAGTGGATCCTAAGATGCTTCAACTTGAGAAAGTGTATCCTGGGATAATCTTACAGCCATATCTCCTGAGTTGCTATCATACCCATTCAGGCCCAGAACTTTATTTTCAGACAGAAAGAGGACAGGGAAACTGGAGCCCTACTTGTTCCCAGTCAGCCTTTAAAACTCTATTAAGGAGTGAGGAAAGACAGAAAAACAAAGGCTGACACATGGTAAACTTAGGGAAAAAGGGATGGCATCAGGCAACAATGTAGTGGGGGGGGGAGGGCAATGAGGGTCAGATATGCTTCCAGAGAAAAATAAAGAAGGATTGGCAGAGTGGCTCAGGTGTAAAAGAATTAAAGATGTGAAGCTAAATGAGAGAAAGTGCTGACTCAAATGAGTGGGCTTGTGTTTCTGGGCTCAGAATCCAAGTTCTTGGACAGGATTCTTGACTTTTACCATGACACCTTGTACCATGACACTGTCTCAAAATTTGAAATGCACCCAGTGCCCCAAAAGTTTGAAGACTCCCTACAAGTCAAACCAGTGGACAAACTATAATCGGTAAACTTGGGGCCTTTGCAGACTACCAGAAATAGTGCAAATTGAGTCCAGTTTAAGGGTTAGGGTTAGGGTTAGGGAATCATAGGAGCTGTATTTTATTTTGGCACCAGAACTCTCTGACAGAGAAGGCTCAATGTCTCAGAAAAAAATACAATTCCCATGATTCCCTAGCACTAACCCTTAAAGTGGACTCAATTTGCACTATTTCTGGCAGTCTGCAAAGACACTTAATGTGCAATTAATCTTCTTTCATCTAGCTATTATAGAATAGTTACATACCATATATACTCATGTACAAGTCAACCTCATGTATAAGTCAAGGGAAGGTTTTAAGGCCAAAATCATTGATTTCGATATGACCTGTGGATACGTTGAGGGTAAAATTATGGAGAGGAGAAGGTTTTAACATTGAATTGAGAAGGAAGGAAGTGGAGGGAAATGAGGTTGTTTGGTGGTCAGAGAGATCCAGAAGAGGAGGAGAAAAGATTTTAACATCAGATTGAGAAGAGGAGGGAAATGGTGTGCTTGGTGGTCAAAGGAAATCTGGAGGAGGATGAGAAGGAAAGGTTTTGACATTGGATTGGGAAGTAGAGGGAAATGGGATGTTTGGTAGTCAGGGAAAATCCAAGGAGGAGGAGAAGAAAAAGTTTTAACATTGGATTGAGAAGTGAAGAAAGTGGAGGAAAATACGGTGTTTGGTGGTCAAAGAGATCTGGAGGAGGATGGGGAGAGAAGGTTTTAACATCGGATAGAGAAGGGAATCACCACACTCACTAACTCACACTCCTGCCTTGGCAGCTCTTTCAGAAATCACTGCCAAGGCATGGAGAGTGGAGCATTGGGGCTGCTTTTTTAAGAGCCTTTCTAAGCAGTATTACTGTTTGTTGTTTGTTGTTCTTGTTAACTGCCCTTCAGTCAATTTGGACCCAAGGTGACTGTCTTGACCCATATATAAATTGACCCCAGATTTTAGGGTCAATTTTGGGCATAAATTTTTTGACTTATAGTCGAGTACATAAGGTAAGTATATATATGTGTGTGTGTGTGTGTGTGTGTGTGTGTATATAGTAACTTTATTTCTATCTCAGCTTTGAAAAAGAGAGAACTATAGAATCTGGAAAGGGGTATAACAGATACTGATGGAATGGTGCCCAAAGACAGTTTTTAAGTAAGTAAATCTAACTATAGTGTATTTGCATTACATTGCAAATTGCCTATTTTTGCTCCCTAGAATGTATTCAGCCATAATCTGATTAGTTGTGGTCAACTCATCCCTCATTCAGCTTCTCCTGCCTAATGGACTGTGTTAAACTGCTGATCATCCAGACAGCTGCTATCAAATAGAGCCAGACTATCTTTCATGCTGCATGTAAGGAAATGTCCTTAACTGGTGTTTGTTTGATAGAAAAAAGCATCCTCATCTCCATGTGCTCTGAAAGCAATATCACTTAATATTATTATTCGCAGCCTCTTAAAAAGATTGCAAGAACAACCTTAATCTTTGAGGAGATTTTCCATTCCCATTATGTCTTTCCTACACTGCAGCTTGGCTGGTGATAAAGATGAACACAATTTTCACAAGAACCTATTACTTAGCCCTAGAAAAATATGTATTCACCCACCCACCCAATCTGAATACCAGGAAATATCTCCCTATTTCAAAAGGAATGTAGCAGAGGAGAGCTACTTCCTTGGCACGTAAATGAAAACATGTCTTAATAACATATTAACATAGCATGTAAGTACGTTGTGTAATATACTACAGAACATGAAGACAATAGCACAGCACATACTGCACAGATGTTACAGTGTAGACAAGTTACAGAAAACTTGCACATGGAATTGTTGAGCAACAAACTATGTGTCTATCCAAACAACTACCTCATATATATATCCACCAACATATCTTCACAATCTGCCATTACCTACATCATTAATGGCTACATTTTGAGATTACCTTGGCTAGGTTTTATTTTGAAAGGACTTTGTCAAGGATGAGCAACAATGCATCCCAGCTTTTTTCCAGCTGGAGAAGACTGATTGATTGAATAGTCCACCTTTCTCCCAGCACTGGATTCAAGGTGCCTTATAACAAGTTAAAACAAAGTACAGCTATAAACAATGAATACACAAGTTTTAAAAGGATTTTAAACAATTCTGTTTAAAAACACAAATTGAAACTGTTTTTAAAAAACACATGCAAAACATAATAAAATACAGACATAGCACATCCCATTAAAAGGTCCTTCAGACACAACAAGTTAAAAACCAAAGAATGAACATTGAGTAGAAGACTGGAAGTGGCTAGGAGACTGAAGTGACTCATTTGTATATATTCTTCCATTACCTGTGCAAAAACAACAAAGGCATAAATCCAATTACCGTATTTTTCGTCATATAAGATGCTCCGGCATATAAGACGCACCCAATTT
>CM034701.1:279342323-279352602 GCA_020142125.1 Phrynosoma platyrhinos
CTAGATTACTGCAATGCACTCTACATGGGGCTACTCTTGTGCCTAACTACAACTACAACTGGTGCAAAACATGGCAGCCAGGTTAATTACTGGAACATCAAGGAGGGAGCACATAACACCAGTGCTTAAATCCCTCCACTGGCTGCCAATTAGTTTCCAGGCACAGTACAAGATGTTGGTTTTGACCTTTAAAGCCCTACATGGCTTGGGTCCATCTTATCTTAGGGACAGCCTCTTCCCGTATGATTCCCCCCCGCGCCCTTCGGTTCTCTGGGAGGAACCTGTTATAGCCAATAAAAACTAGGCTGTCTCAGACCTCCCAGATGGCCTTCTCTGCGACTGCTCCCAGACTTTGGAATGGCCTGCCGGAGGAGATCCACCATATCACTACTCTCGCTGCTTTTAAGAAAACAGTGAAGACGGATCTCTTCCGGCAGGCCTTCCTGGAATAATTCTCTGGCTTGAGGGGACAACTCCATCACCCTTTCCCTAACCGCCCATTATTGTGTTATTGTTTTATTTTGTTTTTATCACAGAGCATGTTGTTTTAATTTATAAGTAGTTTAATATTGTTTTAAGGGGTGGGAGGGTGGGATGGGGAATTGAATGTTTTAACTTGTGTATTTTAAATGTTGTAACCCACCTCGATTGCTCCGCAGAGGGGCGGGCTATAAATAAAATTATTATTATTATTATTATTATTATTATTATTATTATTATTATTATTATTATTATTGCATGCAAAAATAAAGCTGCTTACCCCTTCTGGGATACAATCACTTATGGGATACAATTGGGAATTATCACACTAAAAATGCCGCCAATGCCACAGGGCAACTGCATCCCAGCTGCATCCTGGCTCCCAGCCCTACTCAGCTGGCCAATTTGACTCGAAGGATGCAGCCGGGATGCAGTAACCTGGCAGCATCGGTGGCATTTTTAATGAAATAATTCCTGATTGCATCCCATAAACAATTGTATCCAGGCAAGATTAAGTCACTTTATTTTTGCATGCGATAATCTCCTTAGTTTTTCATAGAATGTGCAACCTCATCCAGAAGTGATGAAAAGCCTAATCCCAAAATTCAGGAACCATTCAACCATAGATGGACCTCTGCATCTTACCAGGGCTGATTTTCAGGTCACTGCCCCTCACCCAGCCCATTTCTGAGTCTTGTACAGCCTCATTTACTTCAGATATCACAGGGCAATAAAGCTGAAGATCATCAGTGCCCTCACCTTCCACTATACATGCATGATGAGTTGTGTGGTTTGCATATACTCATGTCTCTTGCAACATTTTCCCCTCCTCTCTACAGTCCCACGGACTTACCTGTTTCATATTGTGCTTGGGAACATGGGCCCTGTCTACATCCCTCTCCTCGTCCCATACCCTCATTTCCCCCTCAAATAACATTTCTATTTCTCTGTGTTTCTCCCCACCCATCCCCACTGCCAGTAACTACCCATTCATCTAATATTAAAATGCCATGTAAAGCTTTATAACATCATGGAGTTGTAAGGCACTGAAACAGCAACAGTATTATAACAGATCTTTAATAACTGCAGAGGAAGTTTTCTTCCAAATTTTATATTGGTATTATTGATGGCCTTGAGCCTTGCATTCAGTTGAGCAACTTTCTCAGTGATTATTATTGGAATAATTCTTTTTACACCGTCCAACCTCTTTATTGTAGTAAGCTACCTTCAAGTCAACTTCAAGCCATTGTAACCTCATAAATGAGAGACCTCCAAATAACCCTATCCTCAGCAGCATTGCTCAGGTCCTGCAGATTCATGGCAGTGTCTTCCCTGATTGAATCTATCCATTTGTAGTCTTCCTCTCTTCCTATTGCCCTCCACCTTATTAAGCATTACTGTCTTTTCTCGTGAGTTCTGTCTTCTCATTTTATAACCAAAATATGATAGCCTCAGTTTAATCGTTCTGGTGTCTAAGGAGAGTTCAGACATGATTTGCTTTAGGACTCATTTATTTGTCTTTTTAGACCATGATATTCCCTGTTGTCAAGTCATGTCCGACCATAGGGGGCAGTGCTCATCTCCATTACTAAGCCGAAGAGCCAGTGTTGTCAGAGACTACTCTGTGATCATGTGGCTAGCATGATTGCATAGAATGCTGTTTACCTTCCCATCAAAGATGTTCCTATTTATCTACTTGCATTTGCCTGCTTTCAAACTGCTAGGTTGGCAGAAGCTGGGGCTAATGATGGGAGCTCTCCCCATTACGCGGCACTTCTTTATTCAATAATAGTTCCAAGTCTTTGGTATTTTCTGTTAGTAGTGTGATGTCATCTGTGTATCTTAGATGGCTGATTTTCCTTTCTCCAGTTTTCACACCTCCTTCTTCCAAATCCAATCCTACTTTTCATATAATGTTTTTGTCATGCAAGTTAAACAAGATGATAAAATGCAGCTTTGCATTACACTTTTGCCAATTAGAAACCACTTTGTTTCTCCATATTCTGTCCTCACAGTAGCTTCTTTTTCCTGAGTACAGGTCAGGCATCAGTACAATCCAATGTTGTAACACCCTCATTTCTCTAAGAGTGATCTCTCGCTTTTCATGGTCTATGCAACCAAAGGCTTTGCTATTTATAAACTGACTACATTTAGTCAGTTTATTGCAGATTAAGAAACAAATTATTTTCTGAATGCTCAAATCACAGCAGGTTGATCTGATTAATCATAGCAATGCTGTACCATGTTTGTATACTAGCACTTAAAATGAATGATTATTCCTATTTGTTTTTTCATGTTTTATGCCTCATTCAAATGCACCTGTTTGCTATACTAATGGCAGTGTTTCCAGTAGGAACATTTGCAATCTCAAACAAATGTTGAAGATATAAAACAGCCACACTATTTACGATAATGAAATTGACGAGCAGGGCCAGCCCTACCATTTGACAGTGTGAGGCTATAACATCAGCTGACTGTAATGCTTCTGTAAAGAAATTTCTAGAGAACAGAGCTATGTGTATTGCAGGCCTGCCCTGCACCTCCATGAGGGCTGCTATCTTCAGTGGCAAAGGAAGAAATAGAAACCAAATTCAACAGTCAAATCAATCAGCTCCTGATGAGGAACATCATTTTATTCTTCACCTCAATCATGGGTGATCATGGGAATCATGAGAACTGTATTTTATTGTGGCACCAGAGCTCTCTGACAGAGAAGGCTCAATGTCTCAGGGGGGGAAACAATTCCCATGACTCCCTAGCACTAACCCTAACCCTTAAAATGGACTCAATTTGCACTATTTCTGGCAGTCTGCAAAGGCCCTAAGTTGCCACTTCAGTGCAGAGTTAAACAAAATTATAATTAAGAATATATTACTTTTATTTTTAATGAACCATCTGGAAATGGATTTTCAATAGAGAAATTAAACAGATTCTGCAGAATGAACAGAAGCAGAACAGCATGGGTGATTCTTAGGGCAAAGTGGGCTCCCACTGAAGCTATCAGATGTGTACAGACACACAACCAAAAACAAGGAAATTCAGATATATCACTGCCATGAGGCAAACATGAAGCTATACAGAATTTCTAATTCTACTTAAATTTCCATTCCAAGTAAAAAGAAGTGAACCCCAGTCCCTGAAATTTGGGACCATTACAACTTTATTACAAACAACTGTCATTTTTTCAGAACTGGAGGATATGTGGTTAATTACTTTCTATCATGGAATGCTTAGGAGCAAGATAGCACAATTTTTCACCCTGATTTCATTAGCATTGCTTGAATGTGTCACTGAAACTTGAGAGAAGGTTGCATGAGAAGGAAAACCACTTAAAGCTTAAAGAACTGACAAATAGCATGAACCTTTACCTCTATCAATGTGATGCTATCTGCAAGTTACATCATGTTTACAAATGGAATCCTACATATCTGGCTTAGCTGGGACTAAACCCATTAAATACCGTAAGGCTTCCTTTCCCCAAATACAGCTCTATTGGCCTGGAGTAGTAAAGATGGTCTAAGAGTGCTATGCTTCAAATCTGCTGTTTGTAGATGTTGACACTATCAGGGTGGGAGGGGGGAAATAATTACCATCCAGTCAGCTTGATATCAATACCAAGAAATCTTTAGAGCAGATCATTAAACAGGCAGTCTGTAAGCACTGAGAAAAAAATGCCATGATCACTAAAAGTCAGCATGGGTTTCTCAAAAACAAGTCATGTCAAACTAATCCTATTTGTCTTTTTTTTTTTTTTTTTTTTTTTTTTTTTTTTGACAGCGTTACAAGCTTGGGAGATGAAGGGAATGTTGTAGATGTAGGGTATTTTGATTTCAGTAAGTCTAACAAGATTCCCCATAATATTCTGGCAAATAAGCTTGTAAAATGTGGGCTAAACAATACTACTGTTAGGTGGATTTGTAATTGGTTGATCAATTGAACCCAAAGGATGCTCACTAATGGCTCTACCTCATCCGGGAAGTGACTAGCTGGATGCCATAGGGTTCTGTCCTAGGCTCAGCGCTGTTCAATATCTTTATTAGTGACCTGGATGATGGAATAGAGGGCATGTTTATCAAATTTTCAGATGACATCAAATTAGGAGAGGTAGTTAATGTCCCATTGGATCAGAATTCAAAATGATCTTAAGATTGGAGAGCTGGGCTAAAACTAGCAAGATGAATTTCAACAGGGAGAAACGTAAGGTATTACAATTGGGGAGAAAAAAAATATGAAATGTTCAGATATAGGATGGATGACACCTGGCTTGATAATAATACATATGAAAGGGATCTAGGAATCTTAGTAGATCACAAGCTGAACATGAGTCAATAGTATACGTCAGCAGCTTAAAAAGCCAATATGATCCTAGGCTGCATCAGCAGGAGCATAGTGTCATAGTGGTTTCCAAACTTTGGTCCTCCAAATGTTTTGGACTTCCACTCCCAGAATTCATTACTGGATTCCAAGATGGCTGGAGCTTCTGGGAACTGAAGTCACCTGGAAGACCAAGGTTTAGGAATCACTGATCTAGATGGAGGGAAGTAATAGTGCCACTCTGTTATGCTTTGGTCAGACCTCACCTGGAATACATACTGTGTCCAGTTTGGGGCAGCACAATTCAAGAAGTATATGGGCAGGCTGGAGCATGTCCAGGGAAGGGTGACCAAAATGGTGAAAGAGTGTGATTTGAGTTCAGATTTCCTTCCTTTTAGGAGTACAGCCTCAACTACGGTATATCTTTTTTCTTTCGTTGTTGTTGCTGTGTGCCTTCAAGTCATTTCCAATTTATAGTGACCCTAAGGCGAACCTATCTTGACAAGTTTCTTCAAAGGGGTTTTTCCATTGTCATCCACTCGGTCTGAGAGAGTGTGACTTGCTCAAGGTGACCCAATGGACCAAACATTTTTTCACTTCTTTTGGAATATACTTTCTAAGAAATACAAAGGTTTGTTTCCAAATTACTTTTTGATTGATTTGGTATTATTACAAATGCCATTAGTTTGTAAAAGAAGATCCCACAGGCTCATGCTTCTAAGGTGTTTGATGTGGGGATGGAGGGAAGGTGCCCCCCCCCCCCATGTGCAGAAACTGGCACCATATCTGTGCCCATTGGCTATAATTTTTTCTTACTTTTCCAGAAACCTGGACCAAAACCTCTCAATAGTCTCATAGGCTATAAGCTATGCTCAATAACACTGCATCAATAGTATGCCCCGATGATACCAGACAATTACATAATTTCTGTATAAACACATATGATAAGGAGGGAAAATAAATGTCACATCTCTTTTATGTTTTTTATTATACACTAGAAGGAACATCTTAACAGTGAGAGTGGTTTGGTGAAGGAACCAATTGCCTAGAGAGATGGCAAGATCTCCTCCTCTGGAAGTCTTCAAAAAGAGATTGAACAGCCACTTGCTAGGGATGCTTTAGCTGGAGATCCTGCATTGAGCAAGGGGTTGAAGCTGATGGCCCATAAAGCCCTTCCAGCTCTATGGTTCTACTTGTTGTGAATGCTGATGTTTTGTTGTACTAGTCTACTGACACTTAATGCATGAAAGTGAGCAGGAACTAGCTCATATTTTTCTGTCCAAGTGTCATGATTCATGAGAAATAGAGAATATTCATCATCTTTGGGATTCCAAATAGCTCTTTCATTAGGTAGGCAGGCAATGAGAACAGAAATGGAAAGCACACCTCTCTGCTAGTGGCATGTCACAGCGTACATGATTTAGCACCTTCTCTACATTTGGGAGCAAAAGATAACTATTAAAAGCCAAAGAACAGCACTATGCATGATAAGAAATACTAATCTCAGAGGAAATCCTTCATTATGGAAATCCACCCTCCATTTGAAAGGTGTCAAAGAAGTTACTTCTATGACCAGAGATGAATGTTCATTTTCAATCTCTTTCTACCTCACTCTTCATAATTGAGTGTTACAGTGTTTCTTGGGTAAGAAAAACCCAATGGAACACAGGATAAGCAATAGTAAATTACAGATAGCAAGAGAAGTTAACAAAGCAACTCAATTTGTGATAATCACACATCTACTAGATGCAGTTCTACTTTTGATTTGTAAAGCCTTACATGGCTTGGGTCCAGGCTATTTGAGGAACCGTATTTCCCTGTATGAGCCCCTCAAAGTATTGAGATCATCAGGAGAGGCCCTTCTCCCTGGCCCACCACCCAAAACAAGTGAAAGGCAACTAAAACATAACACATACTAATATGTTACTCTTTAACACATAATAAGTAACAAGCAACCTATAAAAATACTGATCAATAAGTAACGTCTTACTTTTGTTGAGAATCATTTTGGAAGTTCTAGCCTAATGTGAGAATGTCATGATATTCTTGCATTTCTGAGCCAGCAAAACATACTAGGTCAATATTTGAAGGGGTTTCTAAATTGAGATACAATTTTAATACTGCCCCCATTTAGTATCTCTGGAACTAAACTTTACCCTATATTTCATTTTGGCAGACCTAACACATCCCTATGGGATATTTCAGCAGTGTTTATGATACTTAAGGAGTGCTTGAACTCCTTAAAAACCCATACTTTTATAATGGAAAGAAAGACCAAACATAAAACATTGTGTTTTCTTTTTTAAAAGTTCACATTCAGTATATTTTATACAACTAGCGATGAAGTCACTGTCAATCATGAAGAGAAGTATTTCCATTTTCTGTGACTGTTTACAATGTTATTTCAATTAACTAATTGAAATTATTATACCAGGTCAAATGATGTATTTTTACATTGCCAGTTCATGTTGGAGTTTTTTTGCAGACATACAAGATAGGGAGACTGGAATAGTACATGTGCTTTATATGGAAGATTTAAATGTTTTTGTTTATTCCAGATCAATATTAAAAAGGTAGAATAAAGCCTACCATTTAAAATTTGGGGGTGGGAATCCCTTCCTCCATATTTTCTGATGGAAGTTTAAGACTGGGGGCATGATTTCAGCAAGATGTGAAAGAGATGATTATTTCCACCAGTGTCTGTAGCATAAATCACTTTCCTGGCACATCATCATAACTTGTCTATGTCTGTGATTGCAGCATTGTGAGCCATACATCACTGCAAAACAAATGGCCAGAGCTGAACTAGTTTAATCTACCAACAATGAATGTTCACAATTTTTCTGCATTTTCATCTTTACAGACATCAATGTACTGTTTTGGTGACTAAAACCCATTGGATAGGGAGGGGCCAATGTCCGCTAGTAGGGGAAAATCCAAGGTTGCAACTCAAGTACTTTCAGATGCCAAGCATGTTCCCGGTCTCTTAATAATCAATGCCAACTGCTATATCAACCTCAACCTCTTGAAAAAATGTTTACTTTTCAGTGAAGTTTACAAAATCATCATTATGAGATTGGGCAGGTTACATTTCAATGAACATAGCTCCAAAGCTTTCTTTGGTTTAAATAACCAAAGGCTCAGGGTATGTCTACATGGGTCAAATCTTGCCTAGGAAGCCCCATGACAGATTCATCTTAGGGTCTCCACATGTCAGAAATGACTTGAAGGCACACAATAATAAAGCAAGTGGTATTAAGGCCTCAGTTATAAAGCATATTTATGCAGTTATGGGAGTGGGATAGAATAGAATAGGATTCTCCCACAATTGTATAAATACACTTTATACCTGAGGCCTGCACTTGGTACTGCATACGAACAAGTGGGTTTATATCCACAAAAGCTCATGTAAAAATAAAAGTCTGTCTTAATGGTGCTGCCACATTTATTTTTTCTCCTCCTTCCTTCCTTCTTTTTATGCTGCAAGAGGGCTACTTGGAAAAACTATTTTGTAGTCTTTCTTCCCTGTCTCCCTTTCACAGCATTCTCTGTGACTGGTTGGCACCAACCAAGTTTGCCCAACTTCTTCCTTCACATTTCTGGGCACACCTCGAGTCCTACTTTTCTGGAAGTGGAGGAGAGCAGAGCTGTGAGGGAAGCCATCCTTTTCTCAGTGTTGTTCTTCCTAAGAGTCTCACTCTATGCTGAACCTGGGATCCTGGCAGGAGAATACAGTAGTAAGCATGTACAGTTTTCTACACTTCATTCTCACAAGAACATTTTCCTGCTCTCTGCGGGAGAAAAAGCCATATAAAACTGACGTTTTCAAAGACTATGGACAATATGGGACTTACCGTATATTTGGCAGGGAAAAAAAAGTACTTACGCTGTTTTCTGCTCAGGAAACTTGTTTTCTGCACAGAAGACATTTTCTGTAGAAAAACATGTGCATTTTTCATGTGGAGTAAGTCCTGAATAGGAAAGATTCTCAGCTGTCTAGGATCCCCTCATCAGTGTTTTCTGACAAATTATTAATGTTTGTGTATTTGTGTGGTAACATATGAAGACCAAATGCAAAACCTTCTTGTCTTCAAATCTATGCAAAACATAGATTCCTGTCATGAGAGAGAGAGAGAGAGAGAGAGAGAACACAAGCAGCAAAACAAACAGGGGAGGAATAAATGTTAAACCCAAAGAATTGCCCAGATTTTGTGGAGGAGATCTGCCCTAAGTCTAGCCTCAAAAATCAAAGTTTTCAGACCAGAAAGTGTTTTTCAAAAGTTATTTCTGTGAATGAAACTTTTGCATATGGATCTATCTTCCAGGCAAGCTCTGCATGTTTGCCACCAAACATCTGTTCATTGATGAGGAATGTAGCATGCACTAGCGATAAAAAGGAAATTTGCATTTGCCTTTAAAAAAACAAATTTATTCAATCCATCACCGGTGAAAATATGAAAAAGCATCTATTTATTTTTCAGTTTCTTGTCATTATTCCCCCTTCTTCTTCTTTTTTAATTATATGCTAATAAAAATGTGTATCCTTGACGTAAGCATAGAAAGACATGTTTTGGGAATGGGGCAGTACATACATTAGGAAAAGTGAATCCCCAATGTGCATGTGTTTCCATGTGGGAGAAAAGACTACATCTTACAAGTTGATATGAAATGATGGGAAGAAAATGAAGGGGGAGGTTGGAGAAACACAACACCAACCAACAGATTTCCATATCCTAGCATACAATCCAAGTACTCTCAGTTCTCATGGGAGCTTAGCCAGCACATCAGGGCCATGCAGGAACAGGTGGTTTCACCTTTGCAGACAACAATGTACTGTTTTGGTGACTAAAACCCATTGGATAGGGAGGGGTCAATGTCCACTGGTAAGGGAAAATCCAAGGTTGCAACCCAAGCACTTTCATACACCAAGCATGTTCCTTGTCTCTGAATAACCAATCCCAACTGCTATATCAAAGCCACCTTTGAACTCAACTTCTTGAAAAAGTGTTTTTTTGTTTTAGTGAAGTTTACAAAATCACCATTATGAGAGAGGGCAGATTATGTTTCAAATACATTTCAATGAACATAGCTCCAAAGCTTCCTTTGGTTTAAATAACCAAAAGCTCCATGCCTCCATGAGGCGCTCCATGCCTCATGGAGGCATGGAGCGTGGTGTCTTCAGTACGCTGATGACACCCAGATATATCTCTCCATGACCAGATCATCGACTCAGACTTCAGATGGCATCTCTCCTCTCCAATACAGTAATGGATTGGATGAGGAAAAACAGATTGAAGTTGAATCCAGACAACTTGGTACTCATGGTCACAGGCCCGAAACCAGATTTGGGGATACAGTCTCCAGTCCTGGATGGAGTCACACTCTCCTCTAAGGACTGTGTTTGCAGTTTGGGGGTGCTCCTAGATTCGTCGCTTCATATGACTAGTCAGGTGAATGCGACGGTCAGGAGTGCCTGTTATCAGCT
>CM034701.1:279378050-279392650 GCA_020142125.1 Phrynosoma platyrhinos
GGGTTTGTTCCTGGATTGATCTCCTTCTCAGTGAAGCTGGTGCAGGGTATTTCAGCTTCTGGTGCTCTTGTTTTCATTGATGTTTATTGGAATTAACTGCTACAGGTAACTAAATTGGCTAATGTGGTAAATAAGTTGGCTATATGGTAAATAATTTGGCTGCAGGTGTAAGAAATGCCCTTTCCCTCTGCCTGAGCCTGTTGCCACCAAACAAATCAAGCCAAGTCTGCCCAAGAAAAACTAAAAAAGCCCCAGCTAAAGCAGAGCTTGCTGGGAAGGGGCAAACCAAAAACTAGAAAAATGCAGGGGATTCCTACAGCTCCTCCCACAAACTAATACAGTGGAACATTCCTATGCTCAAGCTAAACTGAAAATGAAGGAAAATACGGGGGAGAATTTAAACAGTCCAGGCTGGACATCACACATATATATGCCCTTGGTGTATGAGAATGTCAGTTCAAATTCAAAATCCTTTATGTATGGAAATGAAATAGCAAGTCCAGTTTTAACAATGGTTATTTGTGGACAAAGACATAACCATTGAGTATGGAAATGAGGTGGCAGGACCAGTTTGGCCTTGGAAACTAGCCTGTAGGGGAGAATAGATGAATATAGGGTGCCCCTATGAGGGTGGGGTCAAATAGTGTTGAAAGCCATTGTCCCTGTTCAATCCATTGCTGAGGGACTGCAGTTTATGGATGAATTCCAATTCTGCTGTTTCTCTTTCTAATCAACCTTTGTAGTTCTTTTGTTCAAGGTCACTGTTTTGAGGTCTGAGATGGAATGCCCAGAGAGATTGAAATGTTCAGCCACTGTTTTTTGTATATTCCATTCCTAATGTCTGATTTATGTCCATTTATCCTCTGGTGCAGGGACTGGCCTGTTTGCCTGATGTAGAGTGCTGATGGGCATTGATGACATAGTATGACATAAATCACATTGGAGGATGAGCACATGAAGGTCCCCCTAATATTGTGGGTGATGCCATTAGGTCTTGTGGTGACATTTCCTGAATAAGTGTGGGGGCAGAGTTGCATCTTGGTTTGCAGCAAGGCTTAGTACCTATGTCCCCATCTGTGTCATGTGTCTTCCTGTGAATCAGTACCTGTTTGATGTTTGGAGGCTGTCTGTAGATGAGTAAAGGTCTGCCTTTAAGAGCCCTTGAAAGAGTGGCATTATTGTCCAGAATGGGTTGTAGTTCATTGATGATGTGCCTGAGTGGGAGTGCCAGTTGGGAGCTGTATGTGACCACTAGTGGAGTTCTGTCATTTTCCCTCTTCAATTTGTTCTGTAATAGGTCAGTCCTGGGTACACGTCTTGCTTTGTTTTGTTTTTTTTTTATGTTGGTGTGGTTTGTTTGTTTTTTACTTCATGTGGTGGGTACTGTAGTTTGAGGAATATTTGTTGTAATTCCTTGAATTTGGCATCCTTGTCTTGTGGATCTGAGTAGATGCGATTGTACAGAGGGCTTGGCTGCAGACTCTGGACCTGGTGGTGTGTTCAGGGTGAAAACTGGAGGCATGTAAGTATGTGTAGCAGTCCGTGGGATTGCGATATAGTGTGGTACTTAGATATCCATTTTTTAGTTGTACTATGGTGTACAGAAAGTGCACTTGTTCTGTAGATAGTTCCAGGCTGAGACTGATGGTGGGGTGGAAGTTGTTAAAACTCTGGTGTCTTGAGTGAGTCTTCTACATGAGTCCAGATTATGAAGATATCATCAATGTAGGTATCATCAGGTAGAGGAGTGGTTTCTGGGTACAGGAGTTAAGGAAGCATTGTTCTAGGTCAGCTATAAAGATATTGCCATATTGTGGTGCCATGTGTGTGCCCATGGTGGTGCCATTAACCTGAAGGTATATGTTGTTACCAAAGGTGAAGTAATTGTGTGAGAGAACAAATTGGCAGACATTGATGGCTAGGTCTGATAAATTCCCATCTGGAATGATTTTCCTGAATGCTTGTATTCCATCTTTGTGCAGGATGTTGGTGTACAGGGATTCCACATCCATAGTAGCTAAGATGGTGTTTCTTGGAAGGTTATGGATGGATTGTATCTTCTGTAGGAAGTCTGTGGTGTTGTTCACATAGCTGGGAGTGTTGGTGGCATATGGTTTAAGGAGATTGTCCATGTATTTGGAGGCACCGACTGTACTAGCAAAGAAAACTGTGGGCCTTTGCAGACTGCCAGAAATAGTGCACTTTAAATTGAGGCACTGCCCTGGCTCAGTGCTAGGGAATCATGGGAACTGTATTTTATTGTGGCACCAGAGCTCTTTGACAGAGAAGGCTCAATGTCTCAGAAAAAAATGCAATTCCCATGATTCCCTAGCACTGAGCCAGGGCAGTGCTTCAATTTAAAGTGCACTATTTCTGGCAGTCTGCAAAGGCCCTGTGTTCATAATTCTATATCTATAATCAAAAGTCTGTTGGAGTAATGTTATTAATAGAGCAATAAAGTGTGCTAGGTTCTTTTAATGATGCTGTTGCATACAAATGTTCTTCTGTAAAACACATTGCTAGCCAACACTCTGATTGCTAATATTCACATTGTGAATGCAGTTGGTTAACATAAGATGAAAAGGTTTCCCATGACGCATCTAATAATAATAATAAGCAACCTTAGCTGGAGAGTCTGCTTTAAAGCAGGGATGCAATACATTAACAGGATCCATCCAAATGCTGCCCCTCAGGCCACCAACACAAAGGTGAAAGTGTCTTACTCTGGTGGAACTTGGTCATTCAGGGCCTCATCAGAACAGATTTGGAAGTTAGTCAGGAAGACTACAAAGCCACTTGTATGAATAGATAACTATAATTATTGGTGGCAAATGGGAAATGAATACAGTTGAGAAGCAACAACAGCAAAGGAACTCCCACTAAGTCGTAAGAGAGGTGTCAAAATGCACTCCACATTTTGCACTCCCAACAGACCCTCTTTGTTGGGCCTGCCAAGGATCCTGGGAAAATTAAAGAAATTCCTGAAAATACAAGATACATTTGCATTCTGATATTCTAGACTACCAGCTATGTCTCTGTAGAATAGGACTCTGAGAGACCAAGGATCAAATTTTCACTCAGCTATGGAAATCTGCTGGGTAATCTTGGGTAAGTCACATACACTCAGCCTTAGAAGAATTCAACAGGAAACCTCCTATGAACAAATCTTGCCAAGAAAACCCTAGGATAGAGTCTCCAAACACAACAAAAACAGATAATAGCTATTGATAAAGCCAAAAAAAAATGCTTCCAGTGCCAAACTGGAAAGCACCAATATGTATTTTCAGTGTTACTCTTTAAGGCTGTTATCACCTGCTTTGCAAAATACTGTTGACTCTCTGGGAGAAAAACATGTCTTCCTTAGGTATTTCTTACTGTGAATTGATATATTAGAATTTTTCAAGTGGGCAAGTTATTGGCCTGTCTCTGTGCTTGATAAATGTTTAAATTTGATGCCAGTGACAAGCCACTAAATTTTCTTTCTCTTTCTGATCCAAATCATTAATAAAGCCCATCTAGCAACCATCTTTACTCCTCCTTGTAAATCTTATTGTATCAAATCCATACTGATGTGCTTTTTAGGGATATAATGAGTGAATCAAATTCCTTCAATTTATACCTGCTGTGATGCTGATGTTCCTTTTGTTAATTAATAATTAATAGTAACAGAGGAACAGTGATAGCTTTCACAGTGAATTAAGACATTTTGATATCTGATATTGTGAAGCTACATATCAAACTCATCAAAAGAAAAATCTCTTCTTATTTATTTATTCTTGCTTGAAGAAAATGATAAAATGGATCATTAGAATCGATGTTACGTTAGAACATTGCTAGTATTTTCTGTACAAGTAAATAAAATGGAAATAACTCAATAGGAGACAAACGGTTCATTCTTTTCCAAGTTGCCAATAAAGTCTGGCACAAAGAGGCCTGTGACCTCACTGGAATGGAGACATATTGGATTACAAAAGAGGAAGCCCTGTTGAGATGCAAATGGATTTTAAATTTCCTGGACTTTGCAAATCTTCCTATAGCCACAGGGCCAGAATGAGGAGGATTCTGCCTGCAAAAGATATCCTCCCCACCATATACTGCAACCTTAATGAAAGACTGAAACAACATGTAGGCATCTAACATCTCTAATTGTTTTTCTCCTGTTTGGTTTGTAACATCTTGCCTGATGAAGAAGCCCATGGAGTTATGAAAGCTTGCAACAAGTATATTCTGCATTTTGGTTAGCCAATAAAGGTATCACTGATTGATTTTTGTTAGCATTTACAAGAGAACAGTCAGAAGAGAAAAGGAACTTTAATGCATTCATCAATATGAAGCTTATCACATCGTTAAATAATACGGTATACCTGATCTGGCTTAAAATTTAAATCAGGTGGCATCCTGATATTATAAGGACTTACCACCAAATTTGCTGCAGAATGCAGCCCGGGTCCATCCCTGCTCCCAGGGCCGCTCTGGCAGCCATTTTCTCAAGCTGGAAAACTTCCAGCTTTGAAGAAAGCTGTGCTGAGTGGCCCTGGGAGCGGGGATGGACCTGGGCTGCATTCAAGTAACAAATTTGGTGACTAAATCCTTGTGATAATATCAGGATGCTATCCAATTTAAATTTTAAGACGGATCAGGTAAGTCACTTTATTTAACAATGCAATAAGCTCCTATTATTATAACCCACTGGGTTTTTAGCTGTGTTGAAGGGTGTCATGTTGTTGCCTTGAAGTCTTGGAATAAAGCTGGGATATAAATTAAATAATAAATACACTCTCAAACCAAAAATTAATGTATGAAGAACTGTCTGTTCTTTCTTTTCTTTTAGAGCAGAAATGGGTTATCTTTGTCTCTCAAAATAGACTATGGTTCTCACACCTTTACCATTTCCCACACTGGTTAAGGCTGATAGGAATTACAGTCTAAGCATATCTAGTGCTCCTAGTGCTTACCACTACAGCTGTAAAAATTTGTAGACAAGCATCTCAATCTTTCTGGAATGCAGGAGTTAAAAGTTTCCACTATTTTGCTTCATTTCATTTCATATTTTGATCTCTGCTTTTTCAGTGCTACATATATTGAGACAGTGGTTCTCTGTGTTCTTGATAAACCATACTGCTGATGGTAAAAAGTGTTGAAAGATGGTAGTAGTACAGTGGATCTTTGGTATCCACTGGGGTTTGGTCCCAGAACCCCAAGTGGATACCAAAATCCATGGATGCTTAAGTCCCATTAAATACAATCATAGCATAGCATAGCATAGTAAAATTGTATCCTTTATATGAAAAGGCAAAATCAATGTGCACTGATGTACTATAACTCTAAAAAAACATTTAAAATAAAAAAGGGGGAAGGATTTTATTTTATTTTTATTTTTATTTTATTTTATTTTTTGTTTTATTCTGATATGTTTCAGAACTAAAAAGAAATCTACTCAAAGGTGGGAATAAAATGTTGCAACTAGTACTGCGAAAAAGGAGGTGGAGGTAGAGGAACAGGAGGAGGAGGAGTAAAAAGGAGGGGGGCAGGACAACAACAGAAACATTGCTTGTATATTTAAAGGGCAAAAATCCCAAGAACTACAAAAATAAGTATTGCAAGTTCCAAACTCATCTGTCTGTCTGGAGTAGCACATTTGTTATTCTTGATGCAGCAAACTAACAGCTATGGATCTTACTAAAGATATGCTTATTCAAAATCCATTGACTGAGTTAATCTCATGCTGACTAATAAAGATACTCCCTAAGAAATAAATACACAGGAGATGGTCCTCTTAAGGTGCTCTTAACTTGTGCTCCATCTGTACGCTTCAGGAGATCCATGAATGACATGCAAAAAGAAAAAAGCTTATCTTTTCTTCCTGTTGCTTTTCATTATTCCTGCCACAGTGAATTTTAAAATAAAATCTAATCTTTTCATGTGTTCACTGTAACTTTTTTGGTTGCATATTAGCCTATATGAAATTGATTTCCAATGCAATAAAACCATTTTATGCAATCACTTGTGTGCATATTTTTATATCCAATTTTGTAAGTAAGGGATCTATAGCTTTCCTCTACTCAAATCAGTCTTTGACCCAGCAAAAGGTTAATAATTCCAGTAATCCTGTGTCAGATAAGACAATATTTTTATCCTCACTGATAAGTTCCACCTCTATTTCCTCCAGTGAAAACCCTACTTGTGGAGGCGGTGGAGATAATCTGAATCATAGAAATACACAGCAGGCTATCTCATCCCTTTACTTCTGATATGGTTCATACAGTAGCAGAACAGCTTGTTTCTTGAGTGCCACTCTGCTGTCTCCAAATGCTTTGTTTTCAGAAAATCTGCAGGAATTTTGGACCCAAATGAACCATATCAGGCACTATTTGCCCCATATGTATACCTCCTATTCTGTCTGTGCTGAGGCCTCCTGCCCAAGCCTACTCCACAGAATTTCCTTTCAGCCTTTCTTCTTGGAAAAGAACATAAAAGTCAGAGAATATTAAACTACCCTCACATTTTAGGTACATCTAGGTATGTATATAAAGCCAGAGTGGTGTAGTGCTTTGAGCATTGGACTAGGACTCTGGAGACTATCGTTTGAATGCCTGCTCCACCATGCAAACTCACTAGTTGACCTTGGGCAAGTCCCACACTCCCAGCCTCAGAGGAAGGCAATGGCAAACCCTCTCTGAACAAGAACACCCCATTCGGGTCATCATATGTCAGAAATGTCTTGAAGGCACACAAGGACAACAGGTATGTTTAGATTTTATTTATTTTATATTCTACGCATCTCCCACTGCAGGTCCAAAAGTGACCTAAAACATGAATTAAAATGAATTACACTTCCCCCTCCATTTTTGTGAGGGATCCGTTCTGGAACACACATTCTGTGAAAATGGAAACTCGCCAATATTCAAGCCCCATCGGCTTAAATGGCTGCATGTTCCTGCGCACCATAGGCACGCACACCATTTTAGCCAATGATACTCACTCCTCTGCAAAGAATCAAGATCATCATGGACTTCAAGTCCATGGAGGGGCGAGAAAACTAATCTATTATAACAGTGAAATACAGTTTAAAACAATTAGATAAGTTATGGTATTAAACCAAGCACTGAATTAACACCGTTTAAAAGTATTTTAAAAGAAAATAAGAAGGTAACGGGGTAGTGGGGTGGGAGATAACAAATTGGCAAACCTAATGCAGCAAGATGTTAAACCTCATAGTATTCAGTGGTATTCAATTTTTGTTGCTTGTAGTAAAAATTGTAGTTAAAAATAATAATGTAGTGAAATAGGGAGAAAATGCTGTCGCTGTATACTTGTATTTGCTGGGAATGGAAAACACTTCTCTGCTAATGGTTAATATTCATTCATCCACGCTGCCATCTAGAGTTCATTATCCCAAAATAAGCAAGAAATGGAAATTAGAAAAACAAAATAATACACTGAACCCAAGACCTAAACCTCTGTCCAGGTTTTGGCAGAAGAATTAAAAATGAAAGGGTTAGGTATAGAAAGGCTTAGCAGAGAAACTGAACTATCTCAGGGTTGGTTTCTTGTTTGCTTGGTAAGAGGAAGACAGAAAAAATATGCCTTGTATAACTTGGATGAAAAGGTTTCCTAAATAATAGCAATCAATGGGTGGCCCATTGTGCCTTTTTAGTTGTCACTTGGAAATGAGGGCAGAATGTTGGACGGATCTCAGCAAAATCTTGAGGAAATTATGTTTAAACTTTTCCTCCTCAGCAAAACACTGCAGATGGAAAAGAATAAGGAACCACATGTCGTAACCTATTTAGATATCCAAAAACAGCTGGGAAAATGAGGTACCCTGCCATTCTTACAAATTGCTAACAGTGGCAACCCAATTTCCCAGCTGACCTGGAGGAGTTTGCAACATTCATTATGAAGCCTCCATTCAGAGCTTCAGCTCTCATGCCAGGTATAATTTGTTTAGGGATTAGCTGTGAACTTGGATCTCAGTTTACACAACAAGATATGGTTTCATTAAATGTGTCTGGATGCATCTGTAATAGAATTATAAATTTCAGTTAGGGACAGGTGACAACCATAACAAGGGGATTCTTTCTAATGCTAGTTTCAGAAATTTGGTTCAAAGGCAAGCAACACATGCAAGATACAATAATCACCACCACCATACCCCCACCTTGATGGTTACTTCCCAGAGGAAACCAAAAACATTTTGCCCTAAGGGGAAGAAGAAGACAGTATTGCCGCCTATTTCCATATACAGTAGTTGACCGGATGGGCAGCTCAATCTGCCTTCTTCCTGCGATATTATTTTCCACTGCACCTGAGAGTACCAGGGAAACCACATGGAACTGTATTGCACTTTAACATAAGTCTCTTTCACCAGGGGTCCATTCATAGATACCCCTTCCCATGGCATCCCCAAAGGAGCTTCTGGGACTCCATAAACTTTGTTTGATTTTGTTACTCTTCAGATCATGTTGTTGTTGTTGTATGCCTTCAAACATTCATGACTTATGGCAACTCTAAGGAACTGTCATGGGGTTTTCTTGGCAAGATTTGATCAGAGGCGGTTTACCATTGCCTTTCCCTGAGGCTGAGAGCATGTGACCTGCCCAAAGTCACCCAGTGGGCTTTGAGATGGGAATCAAACCCTGGCCAGTCAATCACCCACCCCCAAACAGTTAACAACCACTGCTCTTACACCTTGTGATTGCATCCTAGCTCCTTCTAACCCCTGCCCTTGCTTCCTCAAGCCTCTGTCTTACTTTATCTGTAGCAATAGGTAAAGGTAAAGGTATTTCCCATTGACAGGATTGTCAAGTCATGTCTGACCATAGGGGGTAGTGTTCATCTCTGTTACTAAGCCAAAAAGCCAGCATTTTCAGAGACTACGCTGTGATCATGGTACCAGCATGACTGCACAGAATGCTGTTCACCTTCCCACCAAAGTGGTACCTATTTATCCACTTGCATTCGCAAGTTTTCAAACTGCTAGGTTGGCAGAAGCTGGGACCAGTGACAGGAGCTCACCCCATCATGCAGCACCTGGGCCTTGAGCTGCCAAACGGCCAATTGTGCAATCAACAGAGTCAGCGTCTTAACCACTTAAGTCACTGCATCTCTGTATCTGTAGTAACAAGGGTGTAGTAATCTTACTGGTCATTCCTCTCTTTCCTTATTTGCATTTCATTTTTTTCTTTTCATTTTTTAAAAATAACTCCTTTTAAAAATGAGATTTAGGTTTGAAAACAGTTGTTTGGCCAAAAAAGTAGGTAGGGGAGTCAAATACGTATCATTCCTTATTATCAAATGAAAAAAAATCATAATATTTTATTAGCTGCTCAGATCAAATGAAAGAAAAAGTTTAAGATCCATGTCACAAAACTATGAATAAGGGCATTGCTTAGGCTACAGACAGTTAACATGGACAGACCAAAATATTTTGACTCTTGAGGCAGAAAATCCAAGTAGTGTCTTCTCTAGTATTATTTTGGTTCTTCTTTTAAGTAATATGTTATATCATTCCTTATTTGCTGCCCTTTAATGACATCCAAATGGATGTCTTCTTCTACCTCATTATAGGGCAAAGAGGAAAGTGGGTGCCCTCCCCATTTACTTTGGTGGTTTCCCCATTAGCTACTCATTTATGAAGACTATGGTGAGATTTGGTTAAGTCTGTAGAGAAAATAGTTGGTGGGATTTGTAAATGCAGTTAAGATTTCATTTTCATTTTTTGCATAGATGCTACTTATCGGAAGGAAAAATGGTTCAAACAAGCTGTTCCTGTAAAGCCAGTTTCATGACAACCACACACCTTTTAGCCCACTTCTGCAATCTCTGTGTTTCTTGTCCAAGATACCATATCTGGAGTAGTTTGAAATACTAATTTTTTTCATTTTCTTTGCACACTGATATATGTGCTATTTGGGTGTTAGTGGGACCAGCTACTTTTTTAAAATGCTCTAGTTATGATTGATTTTTCTTTTGGAAATCTCCTTTTGCAAAGATACAGAACCAGTTGTGATATTTGAGCATGATCACTATACTCTGTTATGATAATAGCCAAATTGTTTGTTATAAGGGAGGCCATCAGGAAAGGTTTTCCTCAAAAATAAAAATCTTCCTTTCATTTTCCTTTAATAGAGACCCATCCAACCCATCAGCCTCCTTCCCAGGTGCTGCCCACCTCTCCAAAGGCAAGAGGCTTTATCTCCAATCAGCACCTGATCAGAAATAGGATCTTTTCTCATTTGAAAGCTCTTAACTTCAATCAGTATCAGGTTAGAGAAAACACCTCCCCCCCCCCCACTCCAGATATAAGAAATTATTTCCTGGTGCTTTTAAGGGAAAGGGGCTTATCTCCAACCTTTCTTCTTCCTTATGTCTGATAGAATGAAAGGAAATTGCAGTAGATCAGAAATTAGAATTATTTCTTGTTCCCCAGCACCAAGTAATAAGGGGAGCACCACTTCTTATAGGTTAACAGAACCCCAAACTCTCTAAATTTCTCCCAAATCCTACATCTGGCATCCCCTTTGAAAAACAAATAAATTACAAAGTTAAAGATTATTGATTCCCTGCAAATTTCACTATGAAGAAGGCATCTGAAGCCACCAGCAACAAATTCCCCTTATCTCCAGACTGTAAACCTGCAGGGATCTGTGACACTATTAAATAAATCCTATCAATTAGTAGACATTTCCCTGAACATTTGTACTCCCAGGCTATGTGTGATATACGGTAATTATTAGGGACAGTGGAAAGAAAAATAGCAATGAAACAACAACAGCAATAACAGCAATAACAATGCGTCTTTTCTCTATAGAAGTAAGAGGAACTCAAGAGGGACATAGCTGGACCTATATTTTGAACTCATACTATAAGCCAGAGCTCAACATAACATGAGCAGGCCTTGGTGAGTCTTGGGCTTAGGAGTATCCTTTACATAGCATAGCAAAGAAGAAGAGTACACAAGCTTTCAGTTCCGTTGTCCATTAATCATAGCTGAACAACTAGTGTAATTAGTGTTATTTACATTAAAATACATTAAACTGGCAGAATTAAGCCAAAGCATGAAGTTTTTAGATGTCTCCCATGAAATTTAGTGTAATTTTGCACGCATTTTCAGGTAATCATATAGGAAGGCAGGGTTTCATTGACTATGCACTTCCCCTTGTCACCTCCACAGCCTCAGTCATCTGGGTTTTTCACTCCATGGCTGGTGGCAGTTGTGATGACCAGGTGGCAAGTGTGATGGGCAGCAAAGAACAGGAAGGAGAGATGGAAAGAATATTCAAAAATACCTGGAAAATGGGTGAAAAACAAATTTTCTGAGAACTTTATTACACAAGCCCCACCCTCATCATCATCATGATGTTAGTAAAAGGAAACAAATACTAACCAATCTGGGAACTTTCCTTATCTCACATCCCTTCACTAGCTTGATGGGAGCTGTTTCTGCCATAGATGGTTTCTAATATTCTCTTCCACACTCTTCCTTAACTGCTCCTCCCTGCCCCAAGTCCTACCTAGGATGTGTTATCCTATTTGTTTGTTTGTTTGTTTGTTTGTTTCATTTATATACTGCCTTTCACCTAGAGTGGGATCCAAGGTGGCTTCCAAAAAAAATCAGTTTAAAAAACTGAACACTAAAAATTCAAAAATAATTTTAAAATCCACACATTAAACAATATAAAATCATTTAAAAATCATTGTTGTTGTGTGCCTTCAAGGTTTTTTCGACTTCTGTCAACCCTAAGGTAAACCAATAAAAGTTTTTTTAAAAAAAATAAAAAATAAAAAACAAATCAAAATAAGAACCTTCCCTGCTTACTCATTAAAGGTCTGCTTGAACAAAAATGCCTTTGCCTGCTGGTGAAAGGAAAGCAGGGAGGACTCCAGCCTAGCCTCCTGCAGAAGGAAGTTCCAGAGAACAGGAGCAGTCTCTGAGAAGGCTCTCTCTCTTGTGTCCTCATAAAGCAAGCATGTGAAGGTGGTGGGACCAAGAGAAAGCCTTGCCCTGAAGACCTTACAGATCTTGCAGATTCATGTTGGGGGATACAGACTTTCAGATAGTCTGGACCTAGCTGTGTAGGGTTTTATAGGTCATGACCAGCCTTTTCAATTGTGCTTGGAAACAGAGAAGTAGTCAGTGAAGCTGTTTTATAGGTATTCTACCTATAACTGCCCCCCGTCATTACTCCGTCATTCCATCTTCCATCATTTATAACCATTTGCCATTTTGGTAAGAGTTTAAGTTTCCCCATTTCTGGAGAAGCACTTCCTTCTCACTCCTGGGCTAGAAACAAGGAGATAAAATTTGCAATAGAGAACAAGATCTAAACTTGTTGCATGGTAGTGTTACAGAGTACAGTAGATTCATATGACTAGTATGCTGAAAAGAAAGCAGGAGAACACAATACACAACTGTGTGTGAGAGAGAGGGGGGGGGAATGAATAAATTGAGTGATTTCTCCACCCATAATTCATCAGATCCAACACAGACATTTTCTCCACCATCACTTTAGCTTTCTTGTGAGAAATTAGGAGATCCTTCTGTATCCATGCAGGTTCTTCACATGAACCAGAATGCATAAAAATCATGCTTCTGGTTCATTCAGCAAACCTACAGGGTTAACAGGATCTCCTCTTCAGACATATTGCCACCATCTGAGGAAAGAGACAATGGAGGTGGCAAGGCTATCACACCTCTTTCCTCACATGTGGAGTGTACAAGCTTACTGAATACGAGAATAGAGCTTCTATGAGATTTCTTTTAAACACAATGTGTGTTTCTGTATCGGTCTACTAGCCATTGGGCAAAGATGGTGGCACAAGGGGCATCTTTCTAACCCCTCCCACCACCTCAAAGTACTGCAGGTCTCCACTTGTTTCCCCCCCCCTGCTTTTTCACTATATAAGATGTTATTTTTAGGTTAAAAATCTGAAACATGTTCAATTTAATAAGGAATTAAAATGAACATAAGTTCCCAAATTGACACCTCCAATCCCTTAACTCACAGCATGATGTGCTCCAGAAGGGGGAAAGCTGGAAGCATAAATTCTCATGTTAATTCTTCTTATATTTTCCCCTAATCCTTATATCAAACTCTAACAGCAGCTGCTCTCCAGCTTTTAAATTAGGCTGATACAGGATTAAAAAGTAAAGTTAATAATCTAACATCCAGCTCACCAGAATACATGATGCACTGTATAGTTTAAAAAAAAAACAAGAATAAAATGAAGATCAAATTGTCTATACTTCAGATTACATGATTTTTCCACACAAAAAATACAATTGTTTCTTCCTCAAGACTTTAGCCTGTATTCAGAAAACACCAAGCACAGGAGTGTGCTGTGTCCCTACTGTGGCATTCAAAGAATGCTGAATTGGGTATGAGGAATATGAAGCCATGTCTTGAAACATGTAGTGATCAAGCAAGGAGTGAGGAACTTGTGACTGTCCAGATGTTATTGATGAACTCCTGCTCCCATCATCCCTACCTGGCTAAGCTAACATGTCCCTTCTATTATCTGTGTAATATTGTTTCCCCTTAATCCATGAGCTTTTCTTTAGTGGCAATGTTTTGTAACTGTCTCTGAGTATCACTCCACTGTATGTTGTCATATTTTTCAGATATCCACCTTAGGGTTGTTAGAGTGAAAATTGGAGAGGGTTCCTGTATCTTTAATGATTGTGCTGAAGATGGGATTTCAGCAAGTGGTACTTGCCTTGCAACTTATGACCATCCAGGCTGTTTGGGGGGGGGGGGGTCCTCAGCCCCCCAAGCATTCCATGTTCAAAAAATCTTTGGGGATTATTTTTATTTTTATTTGAACGCTTTAAAAGACCTAGGGAACATGGGGGCAATTTCTGTACATTTTTGGCAGTTTTCTGAACTGTTAAGCCTGGAGAGCCTTCTGCTTGACTTTCGGTTGCAAAAAGGACTCCTGGGCCTAAGTGCGGGAGCCAGCACGGTATAATAGTTTGGACTACAACTCTGGAGACTGGGTTTCTAATCCCAGTTTGGCCATGGAAACCCACTGGGTAACTTCGGCAAATCACAGACTCTCAGCTTCAAGGGAAGACAATGGCAAACCTCCTCTGAGCAAATCTGGTCAAGAAAAACTCATGATAGGGTCGCCTTAGGGTTATCATAATTTGGAAACTACTTGAAAGCACACAACAACAATGGGCCTAAATGACCAGAGAAGGGGATGTGGCAAAATTTGCTGAGGGTGCATAAATGACTTGGAAGGAGGGGTTTGCATACAGCTTTTCAGTCTTGATTTTCTCCGATCCTGCTTTGTGCCATTGAAGTGGTTTAAATGTGTCCAACCTAATGAATTCTGAGGGTTTTTTAAAGGGTAGCTTGATGAGCTGAATTAGTGTTGCCAATGGGAAAAGTGAAGAGGGCTCCTGTACCTCTAACAGTTGTGTAGAAGAAATGTCAGGAGGTGTTGCTTGCTTGAGAAACAAACACTTTTTGACATCCCCTCTTCTACACAGCCCCTGTGCCAAACTTGCCCCACCAGAATTGGTCAGACCTTTTATGCAATAAGTCAAACAGAGATGGAATTACACTTGACTTCTGGTTGCAAAAAAAAAAAAA
>CM034701.1:279433893-279449275 GCA_020142125.1 Phrynosoma platyrhinos
ACCTCACATCTACCTTTCATCTCCACAGATATTTTTGCGTTGATGGTCATTGACTTCTACAATTTGTGATCCACACAGAGAGCTGCCTATAGGAGTCAATTTAATCTTCACTTTCTCTGCTTGAAGCAAGATGGCCTAGTTTGAAACATCTTGTCTGACCTTTCCACTAACATTTATAAGCCTTTCATGCTTTCTGATGACATAAACATTTTAACACTGTTAAAGCAGCTGGAAGCAGGAAGAGTTATGCATTGTAGCTAGACGAAAGCTTACTGGATGAAGTCTGGTTATTATTGCAGCAGAAGATGATTACTACAAGCAGAGTCCAGAGCAGATTTACTAATTATATAAATTCTGTTTTGCAGATGAGACACAAAGCAATATTGCCAAACACATGCTAAAGACAGTTTGTACAGACATCACTAATCTTATTTTTAACTTCCTTGCTGCTGATGTAATGATGGCAGCAGAAGATTACACTGCCATTACAAGTGAGGTATGTTAATGCTATTTTCTATTAGCCTTGTGTTTTCTTAAAGACTGGTATGCATTAGTTCCCAGGTCTGTTAAAATCTTCTTATTCAAAATATTCTGTATCTTGAAAAGGCTGTGTCTTTCACTACATTTCCTTTGTGATCTCTGCAGTCAGCCAGAAGTCCTTCACAGACATGTTCACATATATATCTTTTCCATCCATTCACACTGGCTGCCTCCTAGGACTAGCCTACATGGTTAAAATGCTCATTCCAGATGAATAGAATGCAATCCAGCCAAATTCACAGGAGTTCAGCTTTTAGCAGAGCTCACCCCCCCCCAAAAAAAACTCCTTAAACTCTACTGAAAAAGCCTTCATGGTTTTTACCAGTGTATCCGCAGAAATCCACAGAAATTTACATTATTGTTCATTTGCTTCACAATGGTTTCAGAAGGCTGCACATTTTCAGTAGAGGGAGGGTGAATAGATGTGAATAGATGCAAATTTGTGCAGGAAAGTGAAGACAGTTAACTGTCGATGCGAATTGGCGAATATCTGCAGCAATTTGCATAATACTTTTATGTGTAGACTAGCCCCTAGTTACCTCATTCCATGACCTCAACTGGGATTATGTTGCTGTGGTATCTTCACCCTCTTCCTTAACACCCAAGCATTACAGAATGGGCAAGACAAAAAATTAAATATCAAATATTTTTCAGATTAGCACACCACCACACAGTTTTTGGTTTGCTCTGAGACGTGAGGGCAGTGGAGAGGGGGAGTAAGCTTCACACACACACCAGCTTGTATACAAAAACTCATGTTTTTTAAGTATTAGTAATAAATCTTAAGATAAATTAGCTACCCAACAACTGAAGGATTATTTTCAATGCTGTCTGTTCTTTTCCAAACCCCAACAGATGAGGAAAAAGATTTTGAGTACATTACCTGAAGAGACAAGAGGTCCTTTAACAAAACTCCACATTTCTCTCAATGGCAAGGTAAATTCTATCCAGTTAAACAAGCTTGATTTTATATGATTTATTGCTCTTAGTTTAGTAATGAACTCTTCAGCTATTCAAAATAATCAGTCAGTTAAACAAACAAAGAGATGACATTTCATGGAATACTTGACTTGCAGGTGCAAAACAGCAAAATGTGTGGGGAAACAGAAGTAGAAGGTTTATGGAGAAAAGCTCACTTTTCATACCTCAGTGTTCTGTTAGCAGTTACAGAATTTGCCATTAGGAAGAGTTCATTAGATGTATTCTAACCTTGTAACCTTGGTGGAAATCTTCACACTAACTTTAAATGAGGTTAAAGTTTAGCTTATAATGGATCTGAAATGAATCATGCTATTTCACTTCATCCCTGAAACACAGTATTCCCACTGTCATAAGCAGTCTTCTCTATTCCAGTTGTAGTAGACTGGCATTGGATGTATTCATATTTTCTCTGTTTTTCATTTCTTAATGATCTTTCTCTCAAATTACTTCTTACGTAAGAGATTCAACTGCAGGGATAGCCACACTGGCCTTAGGACAAATCCCAAAATCCATATTGTGGCAGCACATCCTTAAGTAAAGCAAAGGCACCAAAACTGCTGTGTAAGCTTTTGAAATGCCAATTTCCTCATTTAAAAAAAAAAAAAACATGCTGAGCAAATAGGATGAACAGTGGCAGTGCTAGGATTGTATAATCTGCCCACCAAAATCATTACTGAGAAATGCTGGATGTTACAGTCAAATAACACCTGAGGGATTGCATGCAATCTTAGAGTGTCCCTGAATTTGCTGATATCTCCCTTTTGTATGTAGATGGACACACTTTGCTTACATAAACACCAGCAGTCTTTCAAACACTAGCAGAGGTCAGCATACCTTTTTTTGGGGGGGGGGGCAGTTCTGCTGTCCTCCGATCGTCGGCGGGCTGAAGGGGGGGATGGCACCGGAGGCGCACACACACGTGCGCACTACTCCCAACACCATTTTGGAACGCAAAATGCGTCGCATGTGCACGCTGCCGCCATTTTGTGTTCCAAAATGGTGCTCACCGTTGTGCGCGCCCCGTGTGTGTGCTAGAAAGGCGGCAGCTGCAGTAGTTTGCCGACCCCTGCACTAGAGGCACAGAGAATACCCTATTTTTAAACAGTATAGGAAAGAGAGCTTTGTCTCATTGTGATCCTGTCACATACAGTTGTCATCAGTGGTGGTCTTCTGTTTTTGTCCATTTTATCCCTGTGGTCTGTCTGTTGGAGTCCAGGAAGAAGGTTTTCCCAGGATGTTCTAACTTTTGGAACTCCCAAGAGAGGCTTGTCTTGCCCCTTCCTTACTGGCTTTCCTTCAGATAGCAATGACTTCCCATGTTGGAAGAATATTTGCATTGTGATTTTTTTTTCTTATGTTTGTTTTATTGTACAACTGAATATATGTTTGTGATTTACACCTTATTTTCCCAAAGCATTTTACCAAAGATAGTGAAATCATATTAAAATAAGATCAAGATTAACCTTAAAAGTAAGCTACAAGAACAGCGTTTTTCATTTTAAATTTTAAAATAAATTATTGTTTGTATTATGCTTTTGCTTCATTATTAGCCTTGTAAACATTTGTTATAGTCATCATATCACCATCAGTCTCACCTCACCTCATGAGGAAGATGAGAAAAAGGCTGAGGCAAAAGCTACCAGGGCAACTTTTAGTAAATAATATAATGTTCATGTTGGAGAGGTGGAGGTTGTTAAATAAAGCACACAGCTTGAGAAACCATGTTTAAAATATTTTCTGATTTGATACTGTTTGACCTTTTTCAGACTCCTCTTTCTCAGTTTAACCTAACTCATGCACTTTCAGGGATGAAATGATATACATCTTCTGAATAACTAAAAATTATTCCAGAAATCCTCATTATGTAGGTTGTGAGCCAATGCCAGCCCCCTCTGTGTTGCATACACCTTCAGTTAATATGTTCTGTGCTAGGTTTTCCAAATAATAGTTTGGAAATAATTTGGCTAGCAATGATGGGAAGTGTAGGTGAACAGAATTGGAAGACATCATGGTAGGGAAGGCTGAAATGCAGGAAATCTTTTGACATCTGTAGAAAAGATAGGCCTCTTTATGGGGCATTTTGTGTTAAACTTTGATATAAATTTGTTCATATTCATAATTCTTTGACTGTAGGAATGTGAATGCAAACAGAATTTAAATTTCTTTCTCAATCAGCTATTTATAAATCCATATCTTACTTTCCTTCTATTATTACTGTATTTTGTTATTGTGTCTCACTCTCTAAGTATATATGTGTGATTTGCATTACTTGCTTCTTTATTGGTCCTCCAGCTTTTCTATTTCTGTATGAAAGAGAATATTTCAGTTCGTGGGGATATATTGCTGGAATTTTAATTAGCATACTTTTCCCCCCCAAGAGCTTGGAAGAATTTGTATCTTGCCTTGATGCTGCTGCAGAAGCGTGTGATATTATGGTGAAAAAGGGAGATAAAAAGAAAGAAAGGTAATTCTTTTGTGGAATTTAGTATCTCCCTCCCCCCTAGAATATGTACAGGACATTGTTGTCTCCAATGATAAGAACAAATCTCTCCTCTAGCAGGTGCTGACTTGCCAGGATAGAATGATGCATGAAATGCTACTATAATCTTAATCCAAAAAGAATTTTTGAGAAATAATATGCACCAGCTCTTATGAACTAAGTTCATAAGCTTAGTTTTCTTGGTGGTACCTAGGCTTGCTGATACCTAGAATTTGAGCAAAAATACAAGGAAGTGCTTGACAGAGACATCTTCTTCTTGGTCTCTGTGACCCACACATATAGGTAACTCAGTGCCTGCAGACATCTTTGGAAACTTTTAGAGCTGTGTTTTGATTATAGCTCTGGCTCCCTCAGTATAGCTATCTGTTGTGCTTTCCTGTCCATTCTCAGTTCATTTCCTTCTGCTGCAGTGACAATATCAGTATCATAGTTTCATCTTTGTCTTTGTTTTATTTTTGTTAATCCCCTTGTCTACACTGAACTATCTCCATTGCCCCTCCATTTTCCTCATGGAGGGAAAATCCCTCCTTCAGATGACTCTGGGCTCATTACCAGGTCTTTACTCATCAAGCTAACATGACAAAGATTCCTGCCTCAAGGTCCTGCAATGGGAAGAAGCTCTTAAAACATCTTTATAGTGGGGGGGAGGGGGGTCTTAACATTTATTTATTTAGCCACCTTTCTCCTAAATTGGACCAAATATCTCATGACCTCTATATCTCCCTGTGATGGACCAACTTTTCATTCTTGACTGCTTCAATAAACATCTGCCTCTGCAAAATCACTGAATTTTGCATTGGTGTTACATTTCCACAAGTTGATAAAAATGCTTCCTTAGTTTCTGCTTCGGTTCTAGCTTCAGAAGCTTCCAGGTTCACTGCCTTGCCAAGCCATGGCCACAGTTGCCCAGAAATTGGAAACGTCTTTGCAAAGTTACAAATGGCTACAGAGGTTCCTAGAATGCCTGGAAAATCACTGGAAAAACATCTCCAGAAAATCAAACATGTTGCATCTTCTTCAGATTTGGAGCTGAAGAAGAAGAAAAGAGACAAGGCATTTTCCTTGGTTACGGTATGCTGCAGACATTTCAATTGAAACCAAAGCTGACAAAAATCGTGATCCAGCAACTTTGGCCCAGTTCCATGTCTTGCCAGTAGCTTCAGAACATCTTAGAAAAATTATCAGAGACATAGACACCGTTTAGCCTAGAGAAGAGACGGTTAAGAGGGGATATGATAGCCCTGTTTAAATATTTGAAGAGATGTCATATTGAAGAGCTTGTTTTCTGCTGCCCCAGAGAACAGGACCCAGAACAATGTATGCAAGCTGCAGGAAAAGAGATTCCTCCTCAACATTAGAAGGAACTTCCTGGTAGTGAGAGTTGTTCGACAGTGGAACACACTCCCTTGGAGTGTGGTGGAGTCTCCTTCTTTGGAGGTCTTTAAACAGAGCCTGGATGGTCATCTGTCGGGGATGCTTTGATTTTGAGTTTCTGCATGGCAGGGGGTTGGACTGGATGGCCCTTGTGGTCTCTTCCAACTCTATGATTGTATTACACATATCTGTGAGATGATGTACAGATGATGAGATCTTATTCTGAAGGTGAAATCCTAGATAGACGGCCTCTTTGTGCAGCTTGCTCAAACCACTAATGTCTTGTCCCTGCTACCCCGTCCCCTCTTACAGCCACACCTGCGTAAGAGAGACCCAGGAGGTTTAAAGCAGGGGTAGGCAACCTTTCCCCTTTAAGGGCCGAGGGACTTCAGCTTCCAGAAGCCTCAGCCATGTTGGCCAATAGTTCCATGTTGGCCAATAGCTCCTGGGATTTTGGGAGCTGAAGTCCCTCAGCCCTTAAAGGGGAAAGGTTGCCTACCCCTGGTTTAAAGAATGTGAAAAAATATTGCCTCCCCACTGTGTTGCCTCTTCTTCTCCAGCAGTACTGCTATGGCAGACTTGGAACTGAAAATAGGCAGGGAAGCACAGCATATAGCTTTTTGGAGAGCAGTGGTGCTAGAAGTTTGCAAGAGTCTCAGTGAAGGCACAGAGTAACCGATATGTGTGAGTCCATAGATGACCAGTTGAAGAACCACAGTTGCAAGTAAGCAATCTTTTACTTTCATTAGGCTGCATCCCTGAACAGACTGACCTGGGTGTAAATCTTGCTGATGTCTACAGAAGTTTACTTCTGAATAGATGTTGGACTGAACTATTATTTGAAAATGCTTTGTAAAACAAAGGGAAATTTGAGGCCTCTTAATGGCTGCATTAACCATACATTCTGTTTATTTAAGACAAATCCTGTTCCAGCACAGGCAAGCTCTGATTGAACACCTAAAAGTGACAGAAGATCCTGCTCTTGTGCTCCACCTAGCATCTGTCTTGCTGTTCCAGTTTTCAACACACTGCATGCTTCATGCACCAGGACGATGTGTGCCACAAATCATTACTTTCTTAAGTACAAAGATCCCAGAGGTATTTACACAAGCACACAAAACCAAACTTTAAAAAAAAAAGTTTGGAGCATCTATTTTATATCTGTAGCATATTTTTTTCCTGTTTGCAAAAGACAGAAAAGTGCTAGCATTGAGTAGCCCTCTGTCAGCCTTTGCATACTGGAGAGAAGCTCTGGGTCTTTACAGACTGCCAGAAATAGTGCAACTTGAGCCCACTTTAACTACCCTGGCTCAGTGCTAGGGAAACATGGGAAGTGTAGTTTATTGTGGCACTAGAGCTCTCTGACAGAGAAGGCTCAATGTCTCAGGAAAAAAACTACAGTTCCCATGATTCCCTAGCACTAAGCCAGGGCAGTTAAAGTGGACTCAAGTTGCATTATTTCTGGCAGTCTGTAAAGGCTCTTTGTTAGTGATGGAAGAGAGATTTCTGCTATGGTAATGGTTCCTGCTGCTTCCAGTTGGGTGGAAAGTGCCAAGTAATGTAGTGGCAGTTCCAAGAGTGAGGCATCAGCAGTTTGAATCCGCCAGATCCAAATACTATGGATCTCTTAAGGAGACTGATCCCTGGGTCATAAGTTATGCCAGCCAAGACTTGCCATAATGAAAAAAACAGGGAGAATTCACATTCTGTTTTGGCTGATATGAACCAGCAGGTTTCGGGATGCAGTCCATTGCCTCTCCAACCTTACTTTGGAGTGCTCTGCTTGCCTGTGATCCACACTGATTTATCTGGGATTAAGCTGCATTGAATTGATTGATCTGAGAGAGATAAAGAAGTACACTGTTAAAAGATTGCATTACAGCTCCCTTTGTTCAGTAGAATTATATAAAGCATGTATGGTGAGAGAACCAGATGATGTAGTGGTTTGAGCTTTGGACTACAACCCTAGAGACCAGGGTTTGATTTCCCACTCAGCCATGAAAACCCACTGGGGGTTGAAGCACATGCCCCAGAAGCAGCAACCTCTGGCCCAAATCATGCTAAGACCACGGCAATCGCATGGTTTGCTTCCAAAACAGTCCACCACTGCAGTCCGAAATGGGCTGCTAGCAGGAGCAGATTTAATCCACTCCTTAAAGGTCTGGCTCTTGCACTGTAAACACCACGCCTCCAAAGTGGCTGAAAGTCACTTTATTTGGCCCATGTGTTTCAGGCCTGGGTGACATTTGGCAATTCACTCACTCTTAATCCCAGAAAATCATGTGATAGTGTCACCTTAGCTTTGCCATAAATCAGAAACAACTTGAAGTAACACAACAACAACAACATGTATGGCAACTTAGCCCTAAAACACATGGGCCAAATAAGTTGGTTTCTGGCTGCATTTAGGCGACACACACCCCCAAGCAGCCAGAAGCAACACCAAGCTGGGGAAAGCCGGCCTAAAAAGGAGTCAGTTTAGATCAACTCCTGGCTGTCACAGCTTGGGACTGCAGCGGTGGCCTGCTTTGGGAGCGGGCCATGCAGTCACTGCAGTCCCAACCCTATTGGAGCCAGAGCAGGTTCCAGCCACTCCTTCCAAGCCATCTCTTCTGAGCCTTATTGAGTAGTAACAAAAATAATGTGGGAGACAAGTCAGGTATGTAGTCTGCCACATTTCAGAGCTGCTCCTAGTGTGGTGAAATTATCATTCCAAAATAACTTAATTCAATCTTAGATCCCAGTTTGAAATTGTGCTCATAATCATGTTCTACCTATTGGTGGTTGCAGCCTCTTACTCTTTTTTGTGAGCTAATAAAGATTCTTTGAAATTTTTAAGTGATAGATATTCTGAGTAAACATTTTTTTATATTTTCAGGATCAGCATTCTCTTCTCGTCAAATACCAGGGATTAGTAGTGAAACAACTGGTAAATCAGAATAAGAAGATTGGTCAAGGTGATGATGATTTAGTGGATGATAGCTTGGACACAGAAGAGGGCATAGAAGCAATCCGAAAAGAATTGCAAGAACTCTCTGGCTCTGTCAAAGATCTTGTTCTGAGGCCCAGAAAATCTTCTGTAACAGAAGAATGATAATAAAATTCATTCAGGATTTTCAGAGTCAAAATATTTTCTTTTCAAAGAATGATGATGATGATGATGTGTGAATTTGGCTTGTTTTGCATCTTTTAGCACTATAATGTAAAATAAAGCAGCTGTTGGTTGTATCAGTGACAAGGGGAATAAGCAGAAGATAATCCTTTAAAAATAACTTGAAACAATATTACATGTTCTGTGGACTTAATATCTTAGTTGAGAATCAACTATCATGTTGGTCTGAAAGGTTGGGAGTTAACAATTATTAGGGCTAGAAATCTTTCAGATTTCATTGAATTCTGTTTGGAAATTTATATGCAACTTGACATCAAATGTCAAATTTCATACAGTTTATTCCATTATTATTATTACTTTTCCCTTGAATAAATGTATAAATTCTCAAACATGCATTCTCTTCCATCCAGTTCTCATACATTCAAATTTACATGTGTTTCTGCTGAATGAAACATTTTATTTGAAAGTGTACAAAATTCTTGTGTTGGACCCAGAGTTTTACTTTGTCCATAGAAGTTTACTCTAGTGAAATTTTGTGCACAATGCTTGCTCTTACAGAAAATGGGGAGATGGTTTTTTGGCAGTTCCACCCTTCGTCCAGCACTACTGTTCCAGTACTTTCCTCTAAGGCAAATTTACAGGGATCATGTGCATGGGAAAGGCGGAATTAGCAAGGATGGTGTCCCTTGTTTAGCCAGCAGAAAACCTTTGGATCAAAAGCCTCCTGCTGATGGAAGGAGTCTTTATGTCTGTAGGAGGCCCTTTCTGGATTCAACCCAGCCTGTCTGAATTACATATTTTTCTTCCCAAATTACTTATGGTTTAAAAATAAAATGCCACTAGTTACTTTTTTGTGACACAAGTTGTCTTTCCCTGCCATCCCCAAATATACACTGCCTGAAAAGGATTTGTTTTAACCTTTTTTTAACTCTTTAATCTATCTTTTCAACATGTTAAATTGTTTATATTTTTAAAACTTTTTAAAACGTATTAATTATTCCCAACATTTTAAAATGTCAGATTGGTTTTATTGTATGCCTCCCTGAGAGCTCTGAATAGAGAGTGGAATGTAAATGTTTTAATTAATTACGGTAATATCGCAGGGTAAACCCACCATATGGCCAAAAAGAATTTTGTTATTAATGAGAGAAAAAATGGAATGCCAAAGAGTTTGACTGTTTTTTTTTTTCAAGGATTTCAGATACATTCCTCAACTATTTAGCATATTTAACACCATGTTCCCTTAGTAGATGAAAATATATTTTTAGTACTTCTGGTAAGAGAATTACTAGAAGTTTCTTAGAGGGCAGAAACATATCATGTATCTTTTTGATTTAATATGACAAATTCAAAAAAATCTAGGGGTAGCCATGTTGGCCATGTAGCAAATCCAATAACATCCAACCAATGATACCTTTATCAGGCCAACCAAAATGCATAATTACATGTTGCAAGCTTTCAAAGTCACACTGGCTTCTTCATCAGGCAAACACGAGACAAAATTGAAGATGTAAACCAACAAAGGTAATGCATTTTTTTTCTAATATTGGGGACTGATTGGCATGCTTTACCCCTATATCACCTAAAGTTTTCCTGACGCAACATTCTTGAGAAATTCAGCATTCTCTACCTGCATAGGAGTCTGAGACTTCACAAAGGAAAGAGACATGCTGGATTCCAAGGAAACATCTTTGGATTGCAAATGGATATTAAATTTCCTTGGCTTGCAAAAATTTCCAGCGACTGCATGGCCAAAGGGGGGGGGAGCCAGCCTGCAGATAGCCCTCCCCTAACATCTGAACTGAGATCAGAAACAGAAAATGCAGGCCCAAGATTAGCATCTTCAAAAAAATTTCCCTCCTGTTTGCCTGATGAAGAAGCCAGTGTGACTTTGAATGCTTGCAACATGTAATTGTGCATTTTGGTTGGCCCAATAAAGGTATCATTGCTTGGATGTTATTGGATATGCCAAATTAAAATGAACTTTAAATAAAATGTATGGTCATCTGTTAGTAGATAGATCAGTGTGGGGTTTTTTAAGAACTATTTTCCTCTTCTAGTGTATGGAATACCATTATGAGTAGTAAAGAGGCTTTAAATCTCTTCCCAGGGGGAAAACTAATGGATAGGCTGTTATTAGTTCCTGTGTCAGCTTTTTGTGCATTTCTTGGTTTTACTGAGTAAATTATTCTCCAGTACTGCCATCCTGTGAGTGTTTTTTAATTACTGTTGGTACCAAGTATTCTTGTTGCTGTCCCTGCTGTTTTCAGCATTTCATTGTTTTTGTCTGAGGGGTGTAAGTTAATACAAAGGGGGCGTTTGGTTTGACTCTTTGCCGATTCCCATTATTTTGAAGTTATTTAGAAACAAGAATGACTTGCTTTTGTAGTAATTAGAATGCTAGTACATTTTTGGCGCCACATTCTTCTCTTCCAGCTGTTTGTACATTCATGCTGTTAGTGCCACATATACTGGCCCTGAACCAGGCAGTGAAATGTCACTGTCGTGAGATAGCTGTCTCTGAAATGTAGACAGAGCTAACTTCTAGCTAATTGAATCCCTTTAAAATGTGATGGGCTTTGAAATTATGGCAGGAATACCTTCTCCACTATAACAATCCTGTGTACTTCCGACTTTTGTTTTCTGATTTATTTCCATTAGCTTTCCCCATGTTTAGAATTGAGTCTTCTTCATGCTGGTCCTTTGATCACTTTCTCTGCCCTGTCACTTTTTACACATAGGCTTCCTTTGCATCTCATGTCCCTTCCAATAAATGTGTCAAGGTTTTTTTCCATAGCCTTCCCTGTTCAAGGCCTCCATTATTTCTTTTATTTCATCTTACTCTTCTGTATTCTCTTCATCTGTTACTTTTGTTCTGTGCAGATCCCCAGATGGTGGCATAAGGAATGGGCAAGACACATTCTTTTGGGAGTTCTTGCATAAGGTGCAACTGTTGAGAAAAAAAAAATCTTCCAGGGCTCAGATGGACAACAGGGTTATGTGGACAAACTGGACGGTGTCCACCAGTGACAATAATAAGTGGAAGGCCTGTAATAGGAGGTCTCTACCCTTCTGACATTGTATTTAGCTTCGTCCACACAAAAGAGAGAGAGCAAGTTTGTGGAACAACTAAGATTTCCAGAAGCAAGTCCTAAGGCAGGGGGTGAGGATTGTGTGTTCCTCCAGATGTTGTTGGACTGAACCTCCCATAAATTCCTTGCATTAGCTATGCTGGCTAGAACTGCTGGGAGTTGGAGTCAAAAGTTGAAGTTTGTTCAACCTTGCTTTAAGAAGTTAAAAAATAGGAATCAAATCCTGAAAATTTTCCCACAGGATTATAGTGCCAACAAAATGGAAGGCATGATGCCCCTCAAAAATTGGATTTCCTCTCTCTTCAAATAAATCTACCGGTACATGAAAAGGCAAGAAGCTACCTACCTTCGACCATAAAAGACCATATGTGTGTCAGACATGTAAGAAATCTGGAATTCATCTGGTTGTGTTCTTATAATGTATCTGTAATTAACTGACTCATTTAATTACTTCATTAACTTTCAGTTAACATCATTGCAGTACACAGGATCCATTTCTGTTTCTCGCTTCAGAAACTAGACTGCTGAGAACCACACAATAGTCATTTAAAGTTACTTACGAGTCATAAAGAGGAAGGAAGCCAGAAAATTGACAATAATGCCTGTGTATCAGAGGCCCACCAACACCAAACTTGCATGGAAGGGGTCAGGTGGCATTGTAGCCAAAGGCCTGACATAAAGCTTAAAAGACATACCTTTCTGAAACCACTACATGTCAAGCCCTTAAGTGCCTATTTTGTAGCCTTACCTATCATATAGCTAGGAATTTCAACTATATATGGAATTCACTAGCAATGAAAAAAGTTGTTGCCATCCCAATGCTTCCTGTAATCTAAACCATTTTAAAAGAAATGTGTTTAGAATATTTTATCTTATTTGTTGGACTTGGGTTTATTTGATTTCTACCATTAGCTCTGAAATCTCTTATATCTATTTTGTAAATAAGTTAAAGTATATCTTGGGCAAAATTATTTTAATAAAGGCAAATGAGTTTTCATGCATTTATTTGTATGTGTGCACTATTCATGTTGAGTAAACTTCTGTTAAGCAAAAGACAAACACACTTGGAATGTTTTATTGTTGTGCAGAATGGCACACATGTGGGCTACAAACATTTAAAAGTGCTTCCAAGCCAATGTAATCCTCAGAGAACCATGTGCATCCATGTGGCTGTGCTGATTCTGGAAGCCTCCAAACCTGAGAAAGTCTGAGTGTTTGTTTTCAAAGGATAACATAGTTACAGTGGGCATCGTGGAAATTTGGTGGAATTGAGAAAATAGATATTTCTTAGATACATACTGTATAAGAAGAACAAACAAACCTGGTGTAAATATTCAGCCAAAGAAACATAAGGGACTGAGATATTAAATTGTTGATCATCTGATACATAACCTCTCTAAGATGACTCTCTGTGCTAGAGGACAGGAAACTGAGTGCTATAGCAACAATTTTTATAAAGGAATTCAAGAGGATCGAGGAAATAGTAACTGCTCTGGGTTAATCTAAGCTGTTATTAAAGAGATCAATTATATGGAAAGTCAAGGCTTTTGAAGGAGAACGTGGTTTCTAGAAATTCAAGTCTCTCACTAACAGAGTTTTTTTTGTCAACTAGCAAGTGGATAATGGTATACACTACTATTTACTTCAACTTTTTTGAGCAAAGTTAGTGGTCATGAGGAAAGAGGACAGTTCCTCTTATGATCCAGTAACTGGTTAAAAGACAGAAAGGTGAAGGAGTAAATAGACAGTCATTGCAAGGGAGAGGTTTAAAGAGTGAGCCTAGAAAGATTTGCATTGAGATGTGATTTTTTTTAACTTATTATCTCAAGTTTAGCGGGTGAGTATTGAGGTGGCCAGGTTTGTTGACAACACCAAATTATGTAGGCTGACCACGCTGATGCATAGTAGCATTGGTGTAATTCATGGAGGAATAAGCCAAAGTGCCACATGAATACATGGGACTGCCATTGTGTGGCTCAACCACAACGTGAACTTGTCCTTTGAGACCAACAGAAGTGAGCATTTCCCGTTTCCTAGTAAAGATCCAGTTGGCCCCGCTGTGATCTAACACCAGGGCTCTGATGGGTACCATCAGATAAATGCTTCCGAACTTAACCCACTTCTAACTTCACAATCCCAAGCCTTGATTCTTACTATGACCCCCTTGGACCACTTCCGTTGTTTCCTGAGCGGCTGGTGGGAAATAGGTGATGTACTACACAGACAAAAGCTAAGACAGCCACGTTTCCACAGGATCATAGATGTCACATGGTCAGCTCCATTAAAAACAATTAGAAATTATTTCTAATTTGTGTCTGTAATGATTGCTTTTCTAATTATTTTAAGATCTTTGAAATGCCTCCTCCCTTCCTTCTGAAATACAAGCATTTTAAAGGCCCTCCTACATGATGTGTGCATGCTGGATATGACAAAAGAGCAAGGGAGCCAGCTGTTTGAGGGCTAAAGGAAACGGAGTGACCTTCTCGGCTGCTTCCTCTAAAAGCAAAAAAGAAAAACTCCACTTGCAGGAGACAAAACAAGCCTGGTGGAGTACTCTTGTTTGTTTTGGATTTCTTGTATCTCTGAAAATGGCCAGGATACCTTCTTCACCTTTGTTTTGATGCCTAAGTGTAACTAAAAGCCACTGGCACCAAAAAAAAGTGAGTATTTTAGTTTCTGTCTCTCTCACATGTTTACCTCCTAATTATTCAAAAATCATTTACAGTCTTAAATGTATACTGGTGCAATAAGAGTGCATAATGGCTAATTTTAGTCCCTTTTTTCTTTATAATCCCATTTCTGTTATATATTCGATACTGCTATGTGGCTAAAGAAAAACTAAAGATGAAATCCATGTATGCATATTAAATGTGCCAGAAAGATGAAGTGGACCTAGACTTGGAGGGGGGGTACTTTTCAATTAGTACTAAATTATATCTTGTCAGTGTTGTGAGATTTAGGTTGATTACAAATTATGAATCATATTTATATTCCTATATAGTTTTATGCTATCAATAGCCACTTCACTCTTCTACAAAATTAAGAAAGTTTAAAAAAAAACATTTATTAGTGGCAACAGCAATCCCAAAAATGACTACCATAGGCTAATTCTACAAAACAACCAATTACTAGACTAATTCTACAAACTAACCAAAATTCTACAAAATAAGGTCAAAGTTGTCTTATTTCTTCTTTGGGCAATCCTATACTCAGATGTAAGTCCCTCTGTGTTCAACTGAGCTTACTCCAAGGTAGGATTACGCTCCAAATATTATTTTGTCAATAGCTATCTGTCTGTCTGTCTATCTAAAGATATTATTTAAATTTTGCAATAAACACTAAGTTGAACAAATTTCAGCAGAAATAAGTGGTGTTTAATGTTACATGGATGTGTCTACAAATGGGATGCTAATCAATTTTGGAAGTTGCCCCAGCACTGACTTTTAATGTTCCAGACATATCAAACAGTGTTATTTTGCTCTATGTTCTGATCTCCATTGTATTTTTTCTGCTTCCCCTGTAGAAAAATCCCCTGGTCATGAGGGATTTTCAATCAAACAATATTGATCACAGCCAGTATTTCAATGCAATCTTAGCCGTATGTTGGCCAACCACTCATTTGCTTGCTGTTACTACTGCCAAACCATTCTCAGTTGTTGTTTTTTGCAGCTTTCCATTATACAGTGCCTGTGATTTGCATACATATTTATGAGACTGTCCTTGTCATTACTTGTTGGCTGTGGCCAAACCCTCCAGAACAGTGGTCCCCAACCTTTTTATTTC
>CM034701.1:279452110-279463195 GCA_020142125.1 Phrynosoma platyrhinos
CTTCAAAAAAGCTGTCAAGACAGATCTCTTCCTGCAGGCCTTTCCAGACTAATTACCCCAGCCTCAGGTACAAATAACCCTCCCCAGTGATCCTTGCGTGGCCCCATCATAGATGGTTAGGATCATTGTGGCTGGGCTCATATACTGGGTTTAGTTTCTTAGTTTCTTAGTTTTAGTTTTGATTTTATTAATGTGAATGTTATTTTAAAATTTCTCTGATTTAATGTTTTAAGGGGGGGAGGGGGTTGTTGTATAGTATATGTTTTTATGGATATGTATATGTTTTATTACTGTAAGCCGCCCAGATTGGAATTCCAGAGGGCGGGATATAAAAAAAAAATTATTATTATATATTATTATTCTCCCTGTAGCCCTCTGTGGCACCCAAAAACCAGCTGCAATGGCATTTCTCACCATTCCCAAGTTAGTGTTTCATGTGCATGGGAGGCCTGCAAGAGGCTTGGTTGATTCTAGCAAGTACCGTGGGACCTCAGTATCTGGGGGTATCCATTCTGGACCTCCCCCTCATGGATACCAAAATCCACAGTTGCTCAAGTTCCATTGTCCCCAAAGGTGGCGTGTACATGCAGCCACACCACCATTAAGGACAATGGAACTTCAATGGCACTGTGTGCACATGGCCACACTGCCATTAGGGACAATAGGACTTCAGGTACCATTGGGAACAATGCAGGCTTGCTGTCTGCAGATGCTCAAATCCGCAGATGGCAAATCTGTGGATAATGAGGTCCCACTATATTCTGTTAGATCCCAACTGCTGTCTCTGTATTGAGATGGACAAACAGAGTGCTTACATCTTCAGGTTTATCCATTCATTTAAGTGGAGGAGGGCAGTTCTAGAAATACATACATTGGTGAACACAGAACAGAAATAAATGGAAAACAGAACTGAAGAACAATGACATCAATGGGAAAAGCCTTACAGACAAGGGAGATTTTTGTATCTCAAGAGTCTCCATGGCCATGGGTACTGTGATAGCTCGACTACTTTGGATGGTTGTTCAAGATCTTTTAATCAAAACTGAAGTCATGAATGAAAATATTCAGATGGAGCCATCCTCATAGTGTGATTTATGGTCTTTATTCAGTAGTGAGTCTGAACTAGAGTTGGCCTAGTGAATCAATGGGGGTTATGTATGTGTTTATTTACCAAACTACCACTGAGTCAGTGGTCATAATCTAGTTAGGATTAACAATTTGATTCAATCCTAAATCTCTGCATCAGGTGTGGCCCTCCTGATGTTGTTGGACTGCAACTTCTAGCATCTTTTAGCACTGACTCTGCTGGCTAGGGGTGCTGGGATACACTGCAATCCCTGGAGACCTACATGATTCCCATCCCTGCTATATTTTCTCAAATGGCAGATTATCTCCAAAGCCAAGAGGGCAAACTGTAATGCAAGTCTTGTCAGTAATAAGCAATCAAAACAGTCAAGACTCACTGCTCCATGGGGATTATGTAACCTTTAAGTGCAAGATTTTATATTTAAAAAACGTGTAATTACAGCAACAAAGCTACTCTCCTGGAGAAAAAGCTCAGGTTGTTCTGCCTGTCTTTACAAACTAGGTTGAGTAATCATAGTACAGAAAAGAAGACCAATGGACAGGCTTTTTGAATGCTTCCCTGGAAGATTTCATTCTCAGTAGATAATTTCCCCTTTTGTGTGTATTTTATAAAATTTTATTAGGTTGAAAAAATTACTCACAATTGCTTCATCTGAAAAATGGGGGGAGGGAGTAGTTTAATATTAAGAGTTGGTAAGTTTTATTAAAATATGGCTGCTAGACTTTAAGCAGCCAAGACATAAAATAACACAGTCTTTTATTTAGAAAAGGATTAGCAATGGGACAAAGAAAAAATAAAGATGTCTGTTGCGACCATCTTAATGCTCAGAACATCCCATGTAATTTCAGTTTATAGTAGAAAAGACCCAGGCAGCAGTGTAGAGACTCTACTGCTAGTAGACTGTACTGTTAAAATCTGTTATTAGGCATTTCTTAAAATGTTGAAAAGCATAACAACTGGTTCATATGAACTGTTAGTATGGCCCACGGTGTAATTTGTAGACCTGGTTTTACATAAGTCTATGCAGCCATTCAGTGAGTCACTATATGTTCCTTGTGTTCAGGAACTGAGAAGACAAAGAGAAAAGTTAGTTTAACCTTTAAATCCAGTAATGTGCACAGTGAGTCTTTTTATCTGATTTATCCAAACACAACATCTAGCTTCCAGCAAAATTAAAATCAACATCTTTCTCCAGAGACTGCGATCAAAGCAGGAGAAAATATTCCATTTTAACATCATGGTTCACTCCCTTATTTATTTATTGGGGGCAAGAGACAGCAAGGGCATGGAGGCATGTGTTCATCATTTTGATGTATCTTCTTCTAGTCACAGCACAAAGCCTTAAACAAACCTTCAATGAGTCACTAAGTTCTTATTTTCCAGTCTATTTCTGCCTTGAAACTGTTATCTTCTCTCTCAATCTCTCTTTCTTCTACTATAGAGACAGATTCAGAAGTTCTCACAGTGGAAATCTTTCCACTGACATTAACAAAGATTCTGTTTTTAAAAAAGGGTAAAAGGTGTTACTACTATTCAGAGGTGTAATTCCCAAATTTCATAAAAGGATTGTTGCTGTTGTTGTTGTTGTGCCTTCAATTTTGTTCCCAGTTTATGGCAACCCTAAGGTCAATCTATCATGGAATTTTCCTGGCAAGTTTTCTTCCGAAGAGGCTTGCCTTTGCCTTCCTCTGAGGCTGAGAGAGTGTGACTTGCCCAAGACCACCCAGTGGATTTCCAAGGCTGAGTAGGGATTTGAACCCTAGTCTCCAGAGTGCTCTTACCTTTAATGGCTCACTAGTAAAAGTATTGACAAATTTTAATAGATTGGAGAGATTTTACACCAAGGCCCAAAGATGTACATTAAAGTGTACACATATATTTAAAAAGGTTTAAGTTTTTTCATTAGCTATAGAAGATTATTGCACAGGCTTTATCCCGACATGATAAATGTGCATTTATGTTCAAAGACAGGTTTTACCGCATTCGCCCATCTGCAGCCCGTCTGCAGCCCAGGCTTATCCCATGGCTTTTCAAGGATGAAAAAATCCCATCCTTGAAAAGCCCAGACTGCAAACGGGAGAGTGTGGTAAAACCCATCTTTGAATTTAAACACACATTTATCCCTTTGGGAAAATTACAGGATAAAGCCTGTTTGATAATCTCCTTAGGGGGGTTGCAGACTGCCAGAAATAGTGCAAATTGAGTCCACTTTAAAGGTTAGGGTTAGGGTTAGGGAATCATGGGAACTGTATTCTCTGACAGAGAAGGCTCAATGTCTCAGAAAAAAAAACAGTTCCCATGATTCCCTAGCACTAACCCTAACCCTTAAAGTGGACTCAATTTGCACTATTCCTTATATGCCTTCTCTTATCTACAGACGGTCAGGTCATACAGATTAGAGTTGGTCAGGTAAGTGATCGGTGTCTGTCTCTGTGATTCTCTCTCTCTCTGTCTTTCTCTTTCTTTCTCTCTCTCACACACACACCTCTATCTATCTTGTAGTATCTACGTGCTGTATAGAAGCCCATTTAGCTTATTCTAACAGTTGTCAGAATGTAGAACTAGTTTTCTAAGCCAAAGCTAAAATAATTAATATTTACTTGAAGACCAAAATAGATAGGGGGATAAATGCCCCTTCTTATCCTTTCTAAAAGATTCTAGTAATTCCAATACTAAATTCCTGTAATTTAGTATCAGGTTAGGACAACACTGAAAATTTATCGTGTGCATGGCGCTTTCAAATATGCAAAGCACTTCACAGGGATCAGGTAGCTGAACCCAATATTATTATCTTCCATATTGCAGATATTGTTATCTTCCTAAAGCCACCTAGTGAGTGCACGATAGAGACAAGATTCAAACCTGATTCACAATCTGCACAATCTGATTAGTTTAGCACTGCCAGATTGGCTCCAGGATGAGACACCTGTCACTTTAATCCTTGTCAGATCCTGAAGCAGGATGAGGTACCATCAAACACCATCAAGAAGGATGAAGTTACCTGTCCTTTCTTGCCTTCCAAACACTTGTACACTTTTTGCTTAAGAACATAAGAGTGAGTTATAAAGCATTTATAAGCATAGTAATTGCTAAGTGGTGTTCTAAGCAAAAGCAGAGAAATATGCATTTTTGCATGAGTCACCACCCATTGGAGTCCTAAACATACTGAGTGAAAGTATCATCCACAAGGGCAATAGTCTGATCTTCCAGATTTACTTCTTCCTGAGAATTTTTAACACTGCCCTCGTCCCTGAACTAGCATGACTCTAGAGAAGAGACAGTTTGAGTGTTTAGATGATGGTGGTGCATTCCTCACTGATGACTATACTGGCGAGGGCTAATGGGCACTTAAGTCCAACACATCTGCAGAACCTCACTTTGCCCATTCTTGTTTTAGAGTGCTGTGCTCAATAACACAATTTCATGCACTCATCAAAACATCTGCCCTTCTGTGTTAGATTTGTGATGCTGCTTTCCTTTGTGTGACTTAATGCAAAGCAACAACATTAGTGAGTATTGGGTCATGGACTGTTTTGACAGATTATATTGCCTGTCATTTTGGACAACAAAGAGTTTTGGCACCACTAAAGACATAGCAAATCATTTCAATGTGAAGATTTTGAATGTGCATGAGAATTTTTCCACTGCTTGTGCCAAATAAAGTGCTTGCTATTTTTGCTCTGAGATCAGCATTCCATCCTTGTCTTCCTCTTCTGCTTCTCCCTCACTGTCATTCCACAAACCTTACGGGAACAGAATTAAAAATTCAAGACTGCTCAGTCACACACTCCTTTTTTGTGGGGGATTCTGTATTAGTTATATCACCTCATGTCTGCTCACATAACTATCTTTGGTGTTTCATAAATGATGGGAAATCTGTGAGAGACTAATGGCTCTCAAAAGTAATAAAATAGACAAGTCAGAAGCTGAACAACAACCATTCCTACACTCAACTTCCCAAAGAGTCTAGCAGAGAAAGGAGGCAAACTTACTCCTCTCTGTAAACATAAAAAAAGCAGCTTTGCATATTACTTATGCAGAATTATATACATGGTCTACTGGAGGAGAAGGAAAGAAAAAGAAATGGCTGTTAAGTTAGAGTGATGCAGGAAAAGTGTAGGCATAGTAAAACAAGCAAAGTAGTAGCCATCCAAATACGAATTAGCAGTTAGTGAATATACCGGTACATATTCAAAGGTTTCTGATGCTTAACAATGAAGCCAAACTATTCCCAAACCAGTTTAACAGCATATAGATAGGCAGGGAGAATAAAAGTAAGCATATCCATCTACAGACACATACAGGTACATTCATTAATTCAGCATCAAATGTTAACAAAAAGATGCTGGTATACTTTTGCACACAGCACTCCTCCTTCTGTTAGTTAAAATAGATTTTATATATACCAGTAATTATTTCTTTAATTGATCTTTTCCCTCCAAAGGTACATCATCTCACCATCCTCACAACAAGCCTGTGAGATAAATTAGGATGAGAGTTGGTGATTACCCCAGGGCCATCCAGAGTTTCATGCTCAAGCAGGGATTTGAACCTAAGTTCCCCTCTTTTTAGTCCAACACCAGCAATTTTGCCCAAAAAGCTCATTTGTCTCAATATATGCACAAAACAATCTTTATTGTGCCACCTGAATTAGGTCTATATTGTTGGCCATTCTTCCCCCCAGACTCTAGCAAGGACAATCCAGGTGCAGAAACAGGTTTTCCTCGTATGAATTCCACAGCCTTTTTCTTCAGTTAAGTTGGTTTGGTGATTCAGATATCTACCACAAAGTAGTTCAGGAGCAAATGAGGCAACTTAGGTAGCTGATACAGAATACTGGCCAATGTTTTGTTTATATCCATGGTCATCATTTTACATTTTCTCACTTGCTCCTAAATTGCTTTGTGGTAGACATCTGAACCACTGAACTTTGCAGACTACTAGAAATAGTGCAAATTGAGTCCACTTTAACTGTCCTGGTTCAGTGCTAGGGAATCATGGGAACAGTAGTTTATTGTGGCACTAGAGCTCTCTAACAGTGAAGGCTCAATGTCTCAGAAAAAAATACAATTCCCATGATTCCCTAGCACTGTCAGGGCAGTTAAAGTGAACTCAATTTGCACTATTTCTAGCAGTCTGCAAAGGCCCTAACTTCTCCTGGCCTAAGTTTCCCAAACCTGACAGAACCATCATTCACCTGTGGCTTTGATCACTGACAAGATGGACCTCCTTTTTCCCATACAGGTGATGAAGGTTAGGGGGGAGTTATGGCAATAGCATCACAATTGTGACTAAGTAGTGCTTGTGAATAGAAGAGTGTTAGCTACATTGAATAATCCAAATTCAATAACCATTAAATTTATGCACGTAGAGTTTGGTGGGCAAGTTGCAGCCTTTTGGATGTTGTTCCTTACTTTTGGCTATGCTGGTGGCTGAGTTGATGGGAATGGCAGTCCCACAAAATCTGGAAGAACACAAGTTTCCCATGGCTGACATCCACCTCATGCTCATTATAATAAGGACAGTCTAGATGATGTTAGCCAAAGGGCTGGTATAGTCAAGCCAGGTCAGCAAAAGTAAAGATCTTCTCCATCAGTTTTCTTGGTCTGTAATGGTGAATGTGTGTTTTCCTTTCATGCTGTGGATTATCATATAGTTCAAATAAGGCTGTGGATGAGGTTTAATCTTATGAGAAGGCATTTCAGCATCAGCCATTTGGTGAGTTGGTTGTCTGTTTCCATCCAAAACAACTTCACTCTTATTATTCTGTCTGCTCTTGTGATTCATTACTTCATCTTATTATTGGTGCTAAGTAAACAGCAGCAGATGCCACAGTACTACCCAAGGCAGTTTTCTTTCTCTCACATACATCAGCTAGTCATTTAACATTACTCAGAGCATACTGACTTGTCCCTTTAATTGCAATGACATCTAAAAGGAGAACCAGCTCTTGATATTGCTTAGGTCAGCAGAGGCAGAAATGCCCATCAGAGGCAAACTGTGACAGAAAGCACAATTGAAATTGGTAATACCTCCCCTGAAATCCAGTATGGTGTAGTGGTTTGTGCATTGGACTACAATTCTGGAGACCAAAGTTCAAGTCCCTGCTTTGCCATAGAAACTCACTGGGGGAGCTTGGGCAAGCTACACTCACTCAACCTCAAAGGCAAAAGCAAATCCTCCCTCTGAACAAATCTTGCCAAGAAAACCCCATATGTTCACCTTAGGTTCGCCATAATTGGGAACAACTTGAAAACAACAACAATAGCAATAACAATAACAATAACAAATTATCATTATCATCATCATCATCATCATCCTTCATGAGACACATAGATTTTAAAATGATTAAGCCATTCACTTATATGTATACTGCAATTCACCACATAATGAAATACACATATTTTACAATCCCATTTTGTCCCAAGAGGTCAGGGAAGTTATCTTGTTTGTTTGTTCATGTTTATTCTCACAACAGTCCTCTGAGAGAATAAGTTCAGAGTTAGTACTTAGTCCAGTCTGAATAAGTGAGGTGAGATTTATGAACAGATATCTTCTGAAAATACAGATCTCTTTGCTCTAAATAGAACGTAATCTAACTGCATGGCTCTTTTCTTCTACTATTTTCAAGGATCTGAAACAGGGGTAGGCAACCTTTCCCCTTTAAGGGCCGAGGGACTTCAGCTCCCAGAATCCCAGGAGCAATTGGCCAACATGGGATTATTGGCCAACATGGCTGAGGCTTCTGGGAGCTGAAGTCCCTCGGCCCAACCATTGAAAGAAGTAGAAACCACTTGATGAAAACTATTGTAGGATATTTTGGGGAGATATTGCTCCACACTGAGTCATTTGGCTCATAAATTAATGACTCGCATTGTCCATAGGAACAGAGCCATTTTAAGCTTTAAAAAAAAATAACTGGACAATAAAGTATGTATGTTTCAGAATCATGACAATCTTTATACAGAGAAATCAGAGGCTAGGCTTGACAAACTTAAGGCATCATTTTGCCTTGGGTGAGAGAGAAGTTGGATTGAATTCCCAGACAAGCCCGTTTCCCCAGGGAAAACAGAATCACATGAAGGGTCATTGCTCAGTGGTAGGGCACATGACTTGCATGCACAAGGTCCTAAGTTCAATGTTCTGGAATCTCCATTTTAAAAGGTCTCAGTTTAAAGGAAACCTATCTTCCTTAAGAGTTTTTAAATGGTTTGACTCATTGTTTGGCAGCTATGCATATTCTTGGTGTGGGAGGGTATATGCATATTTGAGGAGGGAAGGTAATGTAGTGGTTCATCACAGAAAGATTAGTGTAGAAGCTGGGAGACTAAGGGGGAAAGCAGACAGCTAAAAGGGCTATCTTGGGGGCAAGGAAGGGGAGGGGCAGCCACATGGTGGGCACCCCAACCCTTTCCCGAAGTCATAGTCGGAGCGCCGGCTCCTCCGCATGACCGGCGCTCCGACGATGACTTCCCGCCGCAACGTTTGCAAACGCTGCGGCGGAAGAGTCACCAAAGTTGCACCGCCAGCCTTTTGTGGCGCACCTTCGGCGACTTGTGGAAGGAGCGCTATTTTAGTGCAGCTTCCTGGGGCAGCCCATGGCCGCCCGTCTGCTTAGCCCCTTGGATAGTACAAAAAGGCTGCATCAATAAGTTTCAATATCATGCTACATGTGATATCCTACATGTTGTGCTACATGTTGTGATCTATATTCTCAAAAATCCTGCTGTGTTACCAGTGAAATCTTTTTCAATAACCTTTTATCTTGCATGATTCTTCTTTAAGCCCATAACACACTGTGTATATTGTTGACATTAGCTGAGCAATGACATTATCAGAAAGGGAATTTGATGAATCCAGCAGATGTATTGTGGTCAACTTCACTGGGAACTCTCTGGATTCTGTTTTCCCTCATTCTTGGGAATCATGTCCTAATTTTAGCAAAGGCTTTCTGATCCAGTGGCCAAAACCAAGACTAAAATAGCTTGCCTGCAAACCTCAGAAGAGCTGCTACATCCTAAAATTTGGGTGCCGACCCAACTGTATTTTCTCACGGATATTATTATTATTATTATATTATTATTATTATTAAATGTACAGCCTAACACCTTACAGGTCTAAAGATTTTACAGGACTGATACTTACAGGGTTTCGTTGTTATTGTTGTTATGCCTTTATTTTGGGCTTATGGTGACCCATGGGGTTTTCTTAACAAGATTTGTTCAGAGTGGGAATGCCTTTGCCTCCCTCTAAGGCTGAGAAAGTGTGATTTGCCCAAGGTCATCCAATAGGTTTCCATGGCTGAACCCTGGGGATTTGAACCCTGGTCTCCAGTGTCACAGTCCAATGCTCAAACCACTACACCATGCTGGATCTCTTACAGGGCTCTGATACTTAACAGGGCTTTTACAGTCTGATGTTTTACAGATCTAAAAGACAGTGATTCTCAAACTGTTGGACAAGACCCTTGGAAGCGTGTGATTTGGAGACTCCTCCTCCTTTTCCCAAACCTTTTTATGCATAAAATTTACACATGTGTTGAGTTAAATATTGGATTTACTTAAATAAAATGTTCTAATTTGAATGATGTTACTTCCTTATAAAATGTTAAAATACAAATATACATGAATATGCAAATGGAAATGCGCACACTAAATAAAATATTTTTATTCATATACTACATCAAATGGAGGCACAACAACCACATGTAGATGTAAAGTGGGGTCCCAAGGGTAAAAAATTTGAATGCCAATGGCCTAAGCAGAGATCAAAAAGAGGAGTCTTGATCACTGCAAATATATGCTCCTATTTGATATTTACAAAGGTTCCTTTAAATGTATTTCTTTTCCTCTCCCACCCCCACCCCCCAAAAAACATCAGGAAATTAAAAATGGCAAGTGAGATGTCCAATTGCTATCATTGCATGGCTTCTTTGTGTGGGAAACGGTATGCCATGAAAGAAGAACATCCTTATTGCGTGAAGTGCTATGACAGCCTCTTTGCTAACTTTTGTGAAGAGTGTAAGAAGCCTATTGAATGTGACTCCAAGGTAAGAGAGTATGGGTTATTCTCACTGTCTCCTGTTCATCCAAAAAAGCATGGCTTGTACTACAGCACCTAGAACTCCTTTCATGGCCTTATTGTCGGGGTGGGAGAGAATCTGAGGTTGTCCCCAAAAATAATATTTCCTAGCTCTGGGGAAAGGACCAACAGCAGATGGTGACTTCCATTTCAGAGCTCAATTTGACCTTTAAAAGAGCTGTCCAAGAGGCTGAACCATCGCTAAACTGAATCCAACATCTTGCATGCATCTTTTAAAGCTCAAACTAAAATCCAAGATGGAGTAATCATCTCACTACACAGACATTGCTCACTTCCATTCAGCTAGCCTAGATGTTTTTAATGTTGATTACTAGTAAGAGCAGAATCACTGTAAATAAAGTATTTGGGAAAACCATACTTTTAAACTATAGACACACACAGTTTGCCAATATCCTACATTGACTACTTAATTATATATGCATAACTAAGTGACATCTCCTGACCCACCCCAGCCCCATCCAAGCCCACCTTAACAGCCAACAGCCACATTGAGCAAAGATCAGCTGTCAAACAGACCTCAAAGAAGATGATATTTCCAGCCGTTCCCATGATTGAGTAATGCTGTGACAATCAGAAGGAGAACCCCTGTTCCAATTCCTAGTCACAGCCTCAGTCACTGATGAAAGGGGCTGGAAACGTCATCCTCCTTGAGGTCTTATCATTATCTGAAAAGATCTCCTCCTTTACCCAATGCAGCTGCTTGCTGTTAAGGTGTGGGGAGGGGTTAGGTAGTGGTTACAGATCTGTATTCTAGCTTCTACAGATATTGTGGTTACAGATCTGTAATTCTAGTTTATAAATCCATAATTGCAATACGGAGTATCAGTGTAGATAGATAGGACAGACAAAGAGCAATGGATGCAAACTACAGGAAAAGAGATTCCACTTCAACATTA